>CAXHSA010000067.1:0-120106 GCA_964019055.1 Anthopleura xanthogrammica
TTCCAATTTTGTCAGCAAAAAACAGTTTTTTTGACCAAAAAGCACCTTTACTCAGCCAAAACCCCATTTTTTTTGGCCAAAAAGTCGTGTTTTTATCTCAAGAGGTATTTTCATGAGCAAAAAGTGGGGGTTTCAGCAAACAGGTCACGCCGTCAGCGAAAAACCTGGTTTTGAGAGCCAAAATGGCCATTTTTCAGTTTTTTGGGCTAAAAAGCTTTTTTTTCCAGCAAAACAGTGTTTTGGACACCTAAAATGTGCTTTTGTCGTCCAAAACTTGCGTTTAGCAGTGAAAACGTGGTGTTTTGAGCAAAAGAAAATTCTCAGCAAATTTCCAATTTTGTCAGCAAAAAACAGTTTTTTTGACCAAAAAGCACCTTTACTCAGCCAAAACTCCATTTTTTTTCGCCAAAAAGTCGTGTTTTTATCTCAAGAGGTATTTTCATGAGCAAAAAGTGGGGGTTTCAGCAAACAGGTCACGCCGTCAGCGAAAAACCTGGTTTTGAGAGCCAAAATGGCCATTTTTCATTTTTTTGGGCTAAAAAGCTTTTTTTTCCAGCAAAACAGTGTTTTGGACACCTAAAATGTGCTTTTGTCGTCCAAAACTTGCGTTTAGCAGTGAAAACGTGGTGTTTTGAGCAAAAGAAAATTCTCAGCAAATTTCCAATTTTGTCAGCAAAAAACAGTTTTTTTGACCAAAAAGCACCTTTACTCAGCCAAAACCCCATTTTTTTTCGCCAAAAAGTCGTGTTTTTATCTCAAGAGGTATTTTCATGAGCAAAAAGTGGGGGTTTCAGCAAACAGGTCACGCCGTCAGCGAAAAACCTGGTTTTGAGAGCCAAAATGGCCATTTTTCAGTTTTTTGGGCTAAAAAGCTTTTTTTTCCAGCAAAACAGTGTTTTGGACACCTAAAATGTGCTTTTGTCGTCCAAAACTTGCGTTTAGCAGTGAAAACGTGGTGTTTTGAGCAAAAGAAAATTCTCAGCAAATTTCCAATTTTGTCAGCAAAAAACAGTTTTTTTGACCAAAAAGCACCTTTACTCAGCCAAAACCCCATTTTTTTTCGCCAAAAAGTCGTGTTTTTATCTCAAGAGGTATTTTCATGAGCAAAAAGTGGGGGTTTCAGCAAACAGGTCACGCCGTCAGCGAAAAACCTGGTTTTGAGAGCCAAAATGGCCATTTTTCAGTTTTTTGGGCTAAAAAGCTTTTTTTTCCAGCAAAACAGTGTTTTGGACACCTAAAATGTGCTTTTGTCGTCCAAAACTTGCGTTTAGCAGTGAAAACGTGGTGTTTTGAGCAAAAGAAAATTCTCAGCAAATTTCCAATTTTGTCAGCAAAAAACAGTTTTTTTGACCAAAAAGCACCTTTACTCAGCCAAAACCCCATTTTTTTTCGCCAAAAAGTCGTGTTTTTATCTCAAGAGGTATTTTCATGAGCAAAAAGTGGGGGTTTCAGCAAACAGGTCACGCCGTCAGCGAAAAACCTGGTTTTGAGAGCCAAAATGGCCATTTTTCAGTTTTTTGGGCTAAAAAGCTTTTTTTTCCAGCAAAACAGTGTTTTGGACACCTAAAATGTGCTTTTGTCGTCCAAAACTTGCGTTTAGCAGTGAAAACGTGGTGTTTTGAGCAAAAGAAAATTCTCAGCAAATTCTCAGGTGTGTTAAGGCCTGGTTTAGCGATCCGAAACACCCCCCGCGAAGACTCGTGTTGCTTCGATCAAATCCAAGATGGCGGATGTACATGTGATGCGATTTAGCTGGTATTCGATATGAAATTCGAAGCATACCAAGCATTTGAAGCATTTAAAGTATATATATTTGTCTTCGTTGTTCAAGAATTATTTTATTTTTCAAAGATGGAGAAACTAGAAGACGAATGAAGGTGAGTAATTTACATTTTCGTACGAAATTATTTTTACTGGTAAGCTTAAATTACCTTTAATAAATGAAGTTTCTAAGCAAAATTCTCGGACTAGTCGGGAGTAGCTTTACCACGCAAATAATATATTGATGTTGAAATATATATATTTACTCAGAAGCTGACCGGTATTCTTTTAAGCACTGAAAATCTTTCTAAAATTAAAGATATATAAGCTTAAGTTAAAGAACGAAATACTCGTGCAAATCTAACTACACTAGATTTTTTTCATAGAATAAGTTAATCAGTTATTGGAATCAATTGCAAAAGGACAAGGAAATTTTTAGTAAGCCAGTAATATTTGTTGTAAGGGAGGAGGGTTTAACTGAATAAGGATTTGTGGTTGGGTTTAATTGGCCTTTTTTCATTTCTAATATTAATAATGTAAACTTATCCCTAGTCTTGATTTCTGCAGTATTCACATGGTTATTGATTATTTTTGTATGATAATATAATGTTTTAAATATACATTTAGCTTATTGATCTGTTTTCATATGGGGTCTGGGTTTTTTCTTATTTTCTTTTCTTATTTGTTTAAATTTTTGATAAGACTTATGTTTAGCCATACAATTTTAATAAATAATGAATAAATAAATTTCTTAAATAATTATAAGAATATTATTATTTACAGCACATTTTTAAAAACATATTTACAGTATATAATCAACCTGTTTTGATGTGTTTTTTAGATTCTGATGAAAGTTGCAGTCTGGTGCTTCTGAAAACTACAAAATTAATGGTAAATACAGTAACAAAAAATACTTATATTCCATTACTAAATATTGCTGATACCACTGCTTTTAGGTGAGTGCTATGCCACCGATTGTTCAAAACAACAGTAGCAAAAATGCCAGAAGGGTAATTGACAAATAACCCTGTCACAATTCTGTTCTGTCAGCATTTAGCAATAAAAACAGTGGTAATATACAGCTAGTAGATAAAAGATATGATACTTGACAGTTTGCCAACTCAAGTTTAGCCATCAGTCAAAGGCCATAAAGTTCAATAAGCTGTACATGTAATACAGATTACTTAATATATATTTTCATGACTAAACTGCCAATTCCCTAGGAGCTACTGTACGTACATAATATAAATATTTCCTAGACTTCCTCAGAACAATAATATAGTGTTATGGTTCTTTGGTAAATACTTTCTGAATGCTAAGCAAGTAAAAACTCACACTTGTGATAGTGTTGTATTCAATTTAACTGACTCGTCAAGTTCTCTAAAAGTTATTTAAAGTAAAAAATGCAGCTTCCTGAAATGTTAAGATGCATTGTATACTGTACTTGGTGTACTACTATGGCTTAAAGATGCACAGTTATTTTCCATAGCTTTAGAAGTGAGGATGCTGCTTTTAACCTTGTATTCTTTAATTTCAGTTCATTGGCAAGGTCATCTTTTATAGGCTCTTTCATGGTGTTGATGCTCTTATTTGTTTCTCTGAAAGCCTTCAGTACCTCAATCTGGATTTTGAAAAGGTGAGTCTCATACCTTTCAATGTGATACCTTGACTTTGGATTTTTTTGCAAATTCTCTCTCAATTTTTCAAACCTTGAAACTTCTTCTGTTGCACCCAGCACTGTACTTAATGCTTTTGCTGTTTTAGAATGGAGTTGTTGTTCAGTGTGCTCATTTGTGGCCTTTTTCTTTTTTGATTCTGGTGTAGCATTGCCAGAGAATGGGAATGGCCTTTTCATACTTGCCCCAGTCCTTTCTTGTTGTTCATAATCCATCTGGTCTTCTCCTTCTGTCATGTTGCCAAGTCTGATTCCAATTATTGGCTGTGTATTTAAGTTGTCTTCTTCATGATCATTATCCTGAACATGGCTTTCCATTTGCTCTTCTTCTACCTCCATGTCACTACATGTATATGTAGTGGGCTCTGCATTCTCATCAGCATTCTCATCAGCATTCTCATCATTTAAGAAATTATCATCTCCACTTTCTTGTGTCATTTGCTGAGTGATTTGGTCTACAGAAATGACATTGTCATCCTCATCATCAGCAACGTCCTTAGAGGAACAGCATATTCCAGGCACATGCCATCTCCCCTCAGAATCTCGCAGTTTTGTTGCAGGAATCTTCACTTTGCTCTCTAAGCAATTGGTCCAAGATGCATCCAGGTGCTCTTGTTCTTTCTTTATGTTGGATGAACGGAAGTGGTGAAGTCTTGGACCCTCTTCTCTGAAGCATACTTGATTAGGACCATCAAAGAACTCTATTCCTCCATCAACAGATTGCCACCATACTCCTTCACCTGGCTCCAAGAAGTCAGCAATTAGCTTGAGGTGTGCTTCCCAGTCCCCTGCATATTTCATCAGAATGCTTTCAGGGATGAAAGTGTTCTCCATCTGTGGGAGAGACTTTGCTAACTTACTGATTACTCTTTCCTCTTTTAGAATGTAGTTTAGGCCAGGCTTAGAGGTATCTTGTTTGAGATGAAGAATTGCATTCTTGGAGAGATCTTGGATTCTCCTGTTCCATGTCTTGGAAGTAATGTCTGAGAGTTTCTCAAACAACCTTTCAAACATTTCAGCATTGGTAGACCTGTGAGACACAATTCTCAGAAGCTGAGAAGAGTGTGTGATACAACTATGAAAGTAGAGGCCAAAAAGCTTTCTGTAGCTGAGTGACTTTGGTGGTGTTAGCACTCTTCGGCACTGAATTGCATGTCGCCAACAGAGGTTATGAAGGCGAAGGATCAGTTTGGGAGATCTTTTTGCATCTTGACAATAATAGATCTCAGCCATTTCACACAATGTTACCAGCAGAAGCTTGATCTCAAGGTTAGCCAGTGGGTACAGGGCAATTGTCACAAAAATCAATGTCTTTCTGTAGTCCACACCTCTTAGTTTCTCTTTACTTAGCTGTACGGAAAGGATCTCTTTCAGTTTGATTAATGTGTCTATGTCAGTTATGTGATGAGGCAGTTCCTGTAGGATGTTTTTGATGTGGTTCATCAAACAGTGTAGTGCTTCGAAGCACAGGACTTCATATGATTCCAGGTTTAAGTCCTGGATTGAGGCATTATAGTGCAATAATGCAGGTAGCCTTGTACTTCCACCTAGTACCTCTGCTAAATCTTTCTGCAGTTCATCCTTTTTTCCTTCATCTGACATGCCCCTAGCTCGTAGCTCAGCTTTCAGCTCCTTGACTTTCAAGTCTTTGAATGGATGAAGTGAGCCCTTTCTTCCAGCAGGACCAGACAGGATTAAATTTCTTTTTTCTTCTAGTGATTTGTATTTCCTCTGAAGGGAGTATTCTACATCGTAGCTACTATTGATGTTGCCATCACAACCAGGACAACCATAGTGACCTCCATGCTGAGTTCCATCTTCCATCTCTGCTGCTGGGTTGTCCCCATTCATAAATCTCATGACATCTTTAATTTCTGCTCCAGATTCACTTTTTAGACTGCTTTTTAATTCTTTTAAATCTTCCTGCCTTGTAGGAACAAATTGCAGTTGGTCTTCTACAGTTGACCTACTAGGACCCAGTATGTACAACTGAGGCTCCTCTATTGTGGCTTGGACATCAACATTGTTTATTCCAGTCTTAGCAGCCAATTCTTGTGCAGTTAGATGGATAGCATTGTCATAAAGTTCTCTTACACAGAATAGCATATGCCCATGGTTTGAAAGAGTTGAATGGTCATGCCACATCAACCAGTTTCTTTGCTGCTGAAATGTTTTCAATAGATCTCTCAATTCTTCAGTATCACCCCCGGTTGCCTCATTAATTTTTTCCAGCTCTTCTACTATTTCTTCTCTTGTTAGATTTTCATAGAAACTGTCATCTCTTATTTTAAGTAAGTCCTTGTTTCTATCAAGGGCTTCGGTTCTAATCTGCTGTAATGGAATTTTCCTTGCAGAGACATTGGTTGTTTTCTGGATTACTTCCCCCTCATTACTCAGAGCTAATGTAACTATTTCTTTTTGAACAACAGGTACACCAACATCGTATGTTCCATCATCAATTAGCTTCTTGATTGATGCCCGGATCTTCTCATTTGTGCGTGCAACTGGAACAGATATTTCACCTCCTTCCTGCTTCTTTAGTGCTCGGCGTACACGAAATCCTGTAAGTGATATCAATCAATCAATCAATCAATCCATTTATTTAAGTGTCTGGTCATATGATAAGAAATATCAGTATGTTTGATCCATACATACAGTATGTTTGTTTTTGTTTGTTTATTTGTTTTAATTGTTTTATAGTTTTAGTTAACCCTCATTTTTAACCTTCAATGCAAAACAGATTAAATTTTATCCAGATTTATGTATGCTCATCACAGGGAATCCAACCTTGTTAGAACTGGCTATATAAATTGTAATTACCTTTTGTTCCATCCTGAGTATTGGTAAAGTTTGCCATATTGACACCTTGAGTATTCTGTAGGAAGGACTTGAGTATTTGGCCTGTATTTGAAGGAGATGAGTCTTGCCCCTTGTGCCGGATGTTGTACTTTCTGGCTTGTTCAGACCAGTTTACAGGGCCATGTGGCCATGACTTAACATCTATCAATAACTGATCAATGTCACCTATTATGTTTCCTAAAGCAGGGATGTGGGATCTCTCTCTTTCTTTTGGGGATGTCTTTATGGCCCTTTCTCTTGCCTCATCTAGTGTTTCAAAAGACTCTGCCAGTCGTCTCTGTTGTCTTGCACTGTATGAATCCCTTGAGCTTAGGTGTACACCAGTGTCATTCTTAATTAAAACCTTATTTTCAAGATCTCGCTTTGTGTGCCTGAGCTTATTCCTTTTCTGTTTTCTTTTTTCAACAGGGGAAAGTTTTCTCTCAAGGCCAGCCTCTGGGACAAGAACCAGAATTTCACTCAGTGTCTTTCCAAAGTTTTTCTTACATTTTTCATCATATGTTGAATAGATTTCTTGTCCAACTGACTTCAGCTGTTTCTTTGTTGCCCTTATAATTGAGCCTTCAGGAAGAAGTGTATGCTTGTTTGCATCAGTAGTAATATTACTTAGGGGACCTCCTTTTCCCAACCTGCACATCTTTTTCATTGGATATGTTGCTTGGGACTTTGAGTTGTAGAGCTGACAAGCCTTGCAATTTGTTAATGAATGTGCTTTTCTCGTTTCGTTGGTCATTATTTTGCCTTGATCGAACCAGTTTTGCATTGCAAATCGAGACAAATAAGACTGCTTGTCTTCTTTGCATCTCCAGTTTACAGTTTGGTCGTCTATTTTCTTAGCAACACGATTGAAGTCGTAGCGTGTAATGTCAAACCTCGAATAGCCTTTGAAATGTTCACAGTAAAGTTTATACCTTTCCTGCAAGACTCTTGCACCAAACTTTGCTTTTCCTTCATTCAAGGCTTTTGTGATAGAACACAAGTTCTTAGTTTCACGAATGCACACCCTAGCCCAGGCACATTCCACTTTAACAGACATTATATAGTTGATTGCACACTACAATAGCTTCTAAAGAAGCTGTATGCAATTAATCAACTATATAATTCAAGCCTTGATTAGGAAAACCAATACTTTTTGTTTGAAAAACGTGTTTCAAAAAGACAGAAGCTATAATAATAATTATTTGAAATAAAGGAACCTTATATAATCAGAGTTGTTTTTCAGCTGAAGTCTTCCAAAGAAGTAGATTGCTTGAGTACCAAATTGGTTGAATTGATGTATAATTTGAGGCTTTATTAAGTATCTGACGCGCGTGGGGAAGCTTTTCCCGCCTAAAACTCAAATGAACAAGAAGAAAATGAGGGACATTATATTAAAACAACAAAAGATATCTCCAACACATATACTCAACATGGCCTCACTTTAATCCAAATTTGTTTGTCTAAAACCTTTATTAATGATTTTCTTTACTTACTTGGCCATACGATAGGTATAAAATGACCAAAAGACTTTGGTAATATCATGCATAATTCTAAGTTTTAAGAAAAATTACTTGACAAAGAACTAAAAAAGTCGAAGGTTTTCATCCGCCATTTTGAATTTGTACAAATTTTTCCCCTAGGGGTGGTAAGAGAAAGATAAAAAAGGCCAAACTAAATACAGATTGAACACCCCCTCCGGTCCCCCCGTAGGGAAATTTTGACTACTCGGTTCCAGTCTCCTTTAGGCAAGTGAAGCAAAATGGCGGACGATCCAAATATGAGTATTGGAGCAAAGGAAATTCGCAAATGGGGAGCATTAGGTCACATCAGATGATTAAAAATTTTCAATTACTTACGAGAAGGGATGTTCTTCTTCACATAATTGCTTTTTAACTTGGTCCAGATACCTTTTCTTTCGAGCAATTAGAAGAAATTGCTCGATAACTATGCAGTTTATCGAAACTTCCGAATTTGTTCTTCATTCTGGCTTGATTTTTTGTCTTGGTATCAGTCTTAAAAGGCAATTTTGGATCGACTTATCACATATCAACACATTAAAAAAGACTAAGGTACATTTAAATGTGCTTTAGGTTTCCCCATTTTGTTTTGAATGTAACCCTGTTTTTAGCAATTATTATTCAGAATTTAAAAATAGGAGTTGGTTGCTATGGCAACGAAATTGTACGAAAGACTTTATACACTTGCAATTATAATGTGTCATTATTATTTTCAATATCTATTGATCTGTTCGAGTCTAAAGAAGAAAAATAAATTTTAGCCTCGTTTTCATGCTGGAGTCAGGCCTTAACACACCTGAGTTTCCAATTTTGTCAGCAAAAAACAGTTTTTTTGACCAAAAAGCACCTTTACTCAGCCAAAACCCCATTTTTTTTCGCCAAAAAGTCGTGTTTTTATCTCAAGAGGTATTTTCATGAGCAAAAAGTGGGGGTTTCAGCAAACAGGTCACGCCGTCAGCGAAAAACCTGGTTTTGAGAGCCAAAATGGCCATTTTTCAGTTTTTTGGGCTAAAAAGCTTTTTTTTCCAGCAAAACAGTGTTTTGGACACCTAAAATGTGCTTTTGTCGTCCAAAACTTGCGTTTAGCAGTGAAAACGTGGTGTTTTGAGCAAAAGAAAATTCTCAGCAAATTTCCAATTTTGTCAGCAAAAAACAGTTTTTTTGACCAAAAAGCACCTTTACTCAGCCAAAACCCCATTTTTTTTCGCCAAAAAGTCGTGTTTTTATCTCAAGAGGTATTTTCATGAGCAAAAAGTGGGGGTTTCAGCAAACAGGTCACGCCGTCAGCGAAAAACCTGGTTTTGAGAGCCAAAATGGCCATTTTTCAGTTTTTTGGGCTAAAAAGCTTTTTTTTCCAGCAAAACAGTGTTTTGGACACCTAAAATGTGCTTTTGTCGTCCAAAACTTGCGTTTAGCAGTGAAAACGTGGTGTTTTGAGCAAAAGAAAATTCTCAGCAAATTTCCAATTTTGTCAGCAAAAAACAGTTTTTTTGACCAAAAAGCACCTTTACTCAGCCAAAACCCCATTTTTTTTCGCCAAAAAGTCGTGTTTTTATCTCAAGAGGTATTTTCATGAGCAAAAAGTGGGGGTTTCAGCAAACAGGTCACGCCGTCAGCGAAAAACCTGGTTTTGAGAGCCAAAATGGCCATTTTTCAGTTTTTTGGGCTAAAAAGCTTTTTTTTCCAGCAAAACAGTGTTTTGGACACCTAAAATGTGCTTTTGTCGTCCAAAACTTGCGTTTAGCAGTGAAAACGTGGTGTTTTGAGCAAAAGAAAATTCTCAGCAAATTTCCAATTTTGTCAGCAAAAAACAGTTTTTTTGACCAAAAAGCACCTTTACTCAGCCAAAACCCCATTTTTTTTCGCCAAAAAGTCGTGTTTTTATCTCAAGAGGTATTTTCATGAGCAAAAAGTGGGGGTTTCAGCAAACAGGTCACGCCGTCAGCGAAAAACCTGGTTTTGAGAGCCAAAATGGCCATTTTTCAGTTTTTTGGGCTAAAAAGCTTTTTTTTCCAGCAAAACAGTGTTTTGGACACCTAAAATGTGCTTTTGTCGTCCAAAACTTGCGTTTAGCAGTGAAAACGTGGTGTTTTGAGCAAAAGAAAATTCTCAGCAAATTTCCAATTTTGTCAGCAAAAAACAGTTTTTTTGACCAAAAAGCACCTTTACTCAGCCAAAACCCCATTTTTTTTCGCCAAAAAGTCGTGTTTTTATCTCAAGAGGTATTTTCATGAGCAAAAAGTGGGGGTTTCAGCAAACAGGTCACGCCGTCAGCGAAAAACCTGGTTTTGAGAGCCAAAATGGCCATTTTTCAGTTTTTTGGGCTAAAAAGCTTTTTTTTCCAGCAAAACAGTGTTTTGGACACCTAAAATGTGCTTTTGTCGTCCAAAACTTGCGTTTAGCAGTGAAAACGTGGTGTTTTGAGCAAAAGAAAATTCTCAGCAAATTTCCAATTTTGTCAGCAAAAAACAGTTTTTTTGACCAAAAAGCACCTTTACTCAGCCAAAACCCCATTTTTTTTCACCAAAAAGTCGTGTTTTTATCTCAAGAGGTATTTTCATGAGCAAAAAGTGGGGGTTTCAGCAAACAGGTCACGCCGTCAGCGAAAAACCTGGTTTTGAGAGCCAAAATGGCCATTTTTCAGTTTTTTGGGCTAAAAAGCTTTTTTTTCCAGCAAAACAGTGTTTTGGACACCTAAAATGTGCTTTTGTCGTCCAAAACTTGCGTTTAGCAGTGAAAACGTGGTGTTTTGAGCAAAAGAAAATTCTCAGCAAATTTCCAATTTTGTCAGCAAAAAACAGTTTTTTTGACCAAAAAGCACCTTTACTCAGCCAAAACCCCATTTTTTTTCGCCAAAAAGTCGTGTTTTTATCTCAAGAGGTATTTTCATGAGCAAAAAGTGGGGGTTTCAGCAAACAGGTCACGCCGTCAGCGAAAAACCTGGTTTTGAGAGCCAAAATGGCCATTTTTCAGTTTTTTGGGCTAAAAAGCTTTTTTTTCCAGCAAAACAGTGTTTTGGACACCTAAAATGTGCTTTTGTCGTCCAAAACTTGCGTTTAGCAGTGAAAACGTGGTGTTTTGAGCAAAAGAAAATTCTCAGCAAATTTCCAATTTTGTCAGCAAAAAACAGTTTTTTTGACCAAAAAGCACCTTTACTCAGCCAAAACCCCATTTTTTTTCGCCAAAAAGTCGTGTTTTTATCTCAAGAGGTATTTTCATGAGCAAAAAGTGGGGGTTTCAGCAAACAGGTCACACCGTCAGCGAAAAACCTGGTTTTGAGAGCCAAAATGGCCATTTTTCAGTTTTTTGGGCTAAAAAGCTTTTTTTTCCAGCAAAACAGTGTTTTGGACACCTAAAATGTGCTTTTGTCGTCCAAAACTTGCGTTTAGCAGTGAAAACGTGGTGTTTTGAGCAAAAGAAAATTCTCAGCAAATTTCCAATTTTGTCAGCAAAAAACAGTTTTTTTGACCAAAAAGCACCTTTACTCAGCCAAAACCCCATTTTTTTTCGCCAAAAAGTCGTGTTTTTATCTCAAGAGGTATTTTCATGAGCAAAAAGTGGGGGTTTCAGCAAACAGGTCACGCCGTCAGCGAAAAACCTGGTTTTGAGAGCCAAAATGGCCATTTTTCAGTTTTTTGGGCTAAAAAGCTTTTTTTTCCAGCAAAACAGTGTTTTGGACACCTAAAATGTGCTTTTGTCGTCCAAAACTTGCGTTTAGCAGTGAAAACGTGGTGTTTTGAGCAAAAGAAAATTCTCAGCAAATTTCCAATTTTGTCAGCAAAAAACAGTTTTTTTGACCAAAAAGCACCTTTACTCAGCCAAAGCCCCATTTTTTTTCGCCAAAAAGTCGTGTTTTTATCTCAAGAGGTATTTTCATGAGCAAAAAGTGGGGGTTTCAGCAAACAGGTCACGCTGTCAGCGAAAAACCTGGTTTTGAGAGCCAAAATGGCCATTTTTCAGTTTTTTGGGCTAAAAAGCTTTTTTTTCCAGCAAAACAGTGTTTTGGACACCTAAAATGTGCTTTTGTCGTCCAAAACTTGCGTTTAGCAGTGAAAACGTGGTGTTTTGAGCAAAAGAAAATTCTCAGCAAATTTCCAATTTTGTCAGCAAAAAACAGTTTTTTTGACCAAAAAGCACCTTTACTCAGCCAAAACCCCATTTTTTTTCGCCAAAAATTCGTGTTTTTATCTCAAGAGGTATTTTCATGAGCAAAAAGTGGGGGTTTCAGCAAACAGGTCACGCCGTCAGCGAAAAACCTGGTTTTGAGAGCCAAAATGGCCATTTTTCAGTTTTTTGGGCTAAAAAGCTTTTTTTTCCAGCAAAACAGTGTTTTGGACACCTAAAATGTGCTTTTGTCGTCCAAAACTTGCGTTTAGCAGTGAAAACGTGGTGTTTTGAGCAAAAGAAAATTCTCAGCAAATTTCCAATTTTGTCAGCAAAAAACAGTTTTTTTGACCAAAAAGCACCTTTACTCAGCCAAAACCCCATTTTTTTTCGCCAAAAAGTCGTGTTTTTATCTCAAGAGGTATTTTCATGAGCAAAAAGTGGGGGTTTCAGCAAACAGGTCACGCCGTCAGCGAAAAACCTGGTTTTGAGAGCCAAAATGGCCATTTTTCAGTTTTTTGGGCTAAAAAGCTTTTTTTTCCAGCAAAACAGTGTTTTGGACACCTAAAATGTGCTTTTGTCGTCCAAAACTTGCGTTTAGCAGTGAAAACGTGGGGTTTTGAGCAAAAGAAAATTCTCAGCAAATTTCCAATTTTGTCAGCAAAAAACAGTTTTTTTGACCAAAAAGCACCTTTACTCAGCCAAAACCCCATTTTTTTTCGCCAAAAAGTCGTGTTTTTATCTCAAGAGGTATTTTCATGAGCAAAAAGTGGGGGTTTCAGCAAACAGGTCACGCCGTCAGCGAAAAACCTGGTTTTGAGAGCCAAAATGGCCATTTTTCATTTTTTTGGACTAAAAAGCTTTTTTTTCCAGCAAAACAGTGTTTTGGACACCTAAAATGTGCTTTTGTCGTCCAAAACTTGCGTTTAGCAGTGAAAACGTGGTGTTTTGAGCAAAAGAAAATTCTCAGCAAATTTCCAATTTTGTCAGCAAAAAACAGTTTTTTTGACCAAAAAGCACCTTTACTCAGCCAAAACCCCATTTTTTTTCGCCAAAAAGTCGTGTTTTTATCTCAAGAGGTATTTTCATGAGCAAAAAGTGGGGGTTTCAGCAAACAGGTCACGCCGTCAGCGAAAAACCTGGTTTTGAGAGCCAAAATGGCCATTTTTCAGTTTTTTGGGCTAAAAAGCTTTTTTTTCCAGCAAAACAGTGTTTTGGACACCTAAAATGTGCTTTTGTCGTCCAAAACTTGCGTTTAGCAGTGAAAACGTGGTGTTTTGAGCAAAAGAAAATTCTCAGCAAATTTCCAATTTTGTCAGCAAAAAACAGTTTTTTTGACCAAAAAGCACCTTTACTCAGCCAAAACCCCATTTTTTTTCGCCAAAAAGTCGTGTTTTTATCTCAAGAGGTATTTTCATGAGCAAAAAGTGGGGGTTTCAGCAAACAGGTCACGCCGTCAGCGAAAAACCTGGTTTTGAGAGCCAAAATGGCCATTTTTCAGTTTTTTGGGCTAAAAAGCTTTTTTTTCCAGCAAAACAGTGTTTTGGACACCTAAAATGTGCTTTTGTCGTCCAAAACTTGCGTTTAGCAGTGAAAACGTGGTGTTTTGAGCAAAAGAAAATTCTCAGCAAATTTCCAATTTTGTCAAAAAAAAACAGTTTTTTTGACCAAAAAGCACCTTTACTCAGCCAAAACCCCATTTTTTTTCGCCAAAAAGTCGTGTTTTTATCTCAAGAGGTATTTTCATGAGCAAAAAGTGGGGGTTTCAGCAAACAGGTCACGCCGTCAGCGAAAAACCTGGTTTTGAGAGCCAAAATGGCCATTTTTCAGTTTTTTGGGCTAAAAAGCTTTTTTTTCCAGCAAAACAGTGTTTTGGACACCTAAAATGTGCTTTTGTCGTCCAAAACTTGCGTTTAGCAGTGAAAACGTGGTGTTTTGAGCAAAAGAAAATTCTCAGCAAATTTCCAATTTTGTCAGCAAAAAACAGTTTTTTTGACCAAAAAGCACCTTTACTCAGCCAAAACCCCATTTTTTTTCGCCAAAAAGTCGTGTTTTTATCTCAAGAGGTATTTTCATGAGCAAAAAGTGGGGGTTTCAGCAAACAGGTCACGCCGTCAGCGAAAAACCTGGTTTTGAGAGCCAAAATGGCCATTTTTCAGTTTTTTGGGCTAAAAAGCTTTTTTTTCCAGCAAAACAGTGTTTTGGACACCTAAAATGTGCTTTTGTCGTCCAAAACTTGCGTTTAGCAGTGAAAACGTGGTGTTTTGAGCAAAAGAAAATTCTCAGCAAATTTCCAATTTTGTCAGCAAAAAACAGTTTTTTTGACCAAAAAGCACCTTTACTCAGCCAAAACCCCATTTTTTTTCGCCAAAAAGTCGTGTTTTTATCTCAAGAGGTATTTTCATGAGCAAAAAGTGGGGGTTTCAGCAAACAGGTCACGCCGTCAGCGAAAAACCTGGTTTTGAGAGCCAAAATGGCCATTTTTCAGTTTTTTGGGCTAAAAAGCTTTTTTTTCCAGCAAAACAGTGTTTTGGACACCTAAAATGTGCTTTTGTCGTCCAAAACTTGCGTTTAGCAGTGAAAACGTGGTGTTTTGAGCAAAAGAAAATTCTCAGCAAATTTCCAATTTTGTCAAAAAAAAACAGTTTTTTTGACCAAAAAGCACCTTTACTCAGCCAAAACCCCATTTTTTTTCGCCAAAAAGTCGTGTTTTTATCTCAAGAGGTATTTTCATGAGCAAAAAGTGGGGGTTTCAGCAAACAGGTCACGCCGTCAGCGAAAAACCTGGTTTTGAGAGCCAAAATGGCCATTTTTCAGTTTTTTGGGCTAAAAAGCTTTTTTTTCCAGCAAAACAGTGTTTTGGACACCTAAAATGTGCTTTTGTCGTCCAAAACTTGCGTTTAGCAGTGAAAACGTGGTGTTTTGAGCAAAAGAAAATTCTCAGCAAATTTCCAATTTTGTCAGCAAAAAACAGTTTTTTTGACCAAAAAGCACCTTTACTCAGCCAAAACCCCATTTTTTTTCGCCAAAAAGTCGTGTTTTTATCTCAAGAGGTATTTTCATGAGCAAAAAGTGGGGGTTTCAGCAAACAGGTCACGCCGTCAGCGAAAAACCTGGTTTTGAGAGCCAAAATGGCCATTTTTCAGTTTTTTGGGCTAAAAAGCTTTTTTTTCCAGCAAAACAGTGTTTTGGACACCTAAAATGTGCTTTTGTCGTCCAAAACTTGCGTTTAGCAGTGAAAACGTGGTGTTTTGAGCAAAAGAAAATTCTCAGCAAATTTCCAATTTTGTCAGCAAAAAACAGTTTTTTTGACCAAAAAGCACCTTTACTCAGCCAAAACCCCATTTTTTTTCGCCAAAAAGTCGTGTTTTTATCTCAAGAGGTATTTTCATGAGCAAAAAGTGGGGGTTTCAGCAAACAGGTCACGCCGTCAGCGAAAAACCTGGTTTTGAGAGCCAAAATGGCCATTTTTCAGTTTTTTGGGCTAAAAAGCTTTTTTTTCCAGCAAAACAGTGTTTTGGACACCTAAAATGTGCTTTTGTCGTCCAAAACTTGCGTTTAGCAGTGAAAACGTGGTGTTTTGAGCAAAAGAAAATTCTCAGCAAATTTCCAATTTTGTCAGCAAAAAACAGTTTTTTTGACCAAAAAGCACCTTTACTCAGCCAAAACCCCATTTTTTTTCGCCAAAAAGTCGTGTTTTTATCTCAAGAGGTATTTTCATGAGCAAAAAGTGGGGGTTTCAGCAAACAGGTCACGCCGTCAGCGAAAAACCTGGTTTTGAGAGCCAAAATGGCCATTTTTCAGTTTTTTGGGCTAAAAAGCTTTTTTTTCCAGCAAAACAGTGTTTTGGACACCTAAAATGTGCTTTTGTCGTCCAAAACTTGCGTTTAGCAGTGAAAACGTGGTGTTTTGAGCAAAAGAAAATTCTCAGCAAATTTCCAATTTTGTCAGCAAAAAACAGTTTTTTTGACCAAAAAGCACCTTTACTCAGCCAAAACCCCATTTTTTTTCGCCAAAAAGTCGTGTTTTTATCTCAAGAGGTATTTTCATGAGCAAAAAGTGGGGGTTTCAGCAAACAGGTCACGCCGTCAGCGAAAAACCTGGTTTTGAGAGCCAAAATGGCCATTTTTCAGTTTTTTGGGCTAAAAAGCTTTTTTTTCCAGCAAAACAGTGTTTTGGACACCTAAAATGTGCTTTTGTCGTCCAAAACTTGCGTTTAGCAGTGAAAACGTGGTGTTTTGAGCAAAAGAAAATTCTCAGCAAATTTCCAATTTTGTCAGCAAAAAACAGTTTTTTTGACCAAAAAGCACCTTTACTCAGCCAAAACCCCATTTTTTTTCGCCAAAAAGTCGTGTTTTTATCTCAAGAGGTATTTTCATGAGCAAAAAGTGGGGGTTTCAGCAAACAGGTCACGCCGTCAGCGAAAAACCTGGTTTTGAGAGCCAAAATGGCCATTTTTCAGTTTTTTGGGCTAAAAAGCTTTTTTTTCCAGCAAAACAGTGTTTTGGACACCTAAAATGTGCTTTTGTCGTCCAAAACTTGCGTTTAGCAGTGAAAACGTGGTGTTTTGAGCAAAAGAAAATTCTCAGCAAATTTCCAATTTTGTCAGCAAAAAACAGTTTTTTTGACCAAAAAGCACCTTTACTCAGCCAAAACCCCATTTTTTTTCGCCAAAAAGTCGTGTTTTTATCTCAAGAGGTATTTTCATGAGCAAAAAGTGGGGGTTTCAGCAAACAGGTCACGCCGTCAGCGAAAAACCTGGTTTTGAGAGCCAAAATGGCCATTTTTCAGTTTTTTGGGCTAAAAAGCTTTTTTTTCCAGCAAAACAGTGTTTTGGACACCTAAAATGTGCTTTTGTCGTCCAAAACTTGCGTTTAGCAGTGAAAACGTGGTGTTTTGAGCAAAAGAAAATTCTCAGCAAATTTCCAATTTTGTCAGCAAAAAACAGTTTTTTTGACCAAAAAGCACCTTTACTCAGCCAAAACCCCATTTTTTTTCGCCAAAAAGTCGTGTTTTTATCTCAAGAGGTATTTTCATGAGCAAAAAGTGGGGGTTTCAGCAAACAGGTCACGCCGTCAGCGAAAAACCTGGTTTTGAGAGCCAAAATGGCCATTTTTCAGTTTTTTGGGCTAAAAAGCTTTTTTTTCCAGCAAAACAGTGTTTTGGACACCTAAAATGTGCTTTTGTCGTCCAAAACTTGCGTTTAGCAGTGAAAACGTGGTGTTTTGAGCAAAAGAAAATTCTCAGCAAATTTCCAATTTTGTCAGCAAAAAACAGTTTTTTTGACCAAAAAGCACCTTTACTCAGCCAAAACCCCATTTTTTTTCGCCAAAAAGTCGTGTTTTTATCTCAAGAGGTATTTTCATGAGCAAAAAGTGGGGGTTTCAGCAAACAGGTCACGCCGTCAGCGAAAAACCTGGTTTTGAGAGCCAAAATGGCCATTTTTCAGTTTTTTGGGCTAAAAAGCTTTTTTTTCCAGCAAAACAGTGTTTTGGACACCTAAAATGTGCTTTTGTCGTCCAAAACTTGCGTTTAGCAGTGAAAACGTGGTGTTTTGAGCAAAAGAAAATTCTCAGCAAATTTCCAATTTTGTCAGCAAAAAACAGTTTTTTTGACCAAAAAGCACCTTTACTCAGCCAAAACCCCATTTTTTTTCGCCAAAAAGTCGTGTTTTTATCTCAAGAGGTATTTTCATGAGCAAAAAGTGGGGGTTTCAGCAAACAGGTCACGCCGTCAGCGAAAAACCTGGTTTTGAGAGCCAAAATGGCCATTTTTCAGTTTTTTGGGCTAAAAAGCTTTTTTTTCCAGCAAAACAGTGTTTTGGACACCTAAAATGTGCTTTTGTCGTCCAAAACTTGCGTTTAGCAGTGAAAACGTGGTGTTTTGAGCAAAAGAAAATTCTCAGCAAATTTCCAATTTTGTCAGCAAAAAACAGTTTTTTTGACCAAAAAGCACCTTTACTCAGCCAAAACCCCATTTTTTTTCGCCAAAAAGTCGTGTTTTTATCTCAAGAGGTATTTTCATGAGCAAAAAGTGGGGGTTTCAGCAAACAGGTCACGCCGTCAGCGAAAAACCTGGTTTTGAGAGCCAAAATGGCCATTTTTCAGTTTTTTGGGCTAAAAAGCTTTTTTTTCCAGCAAAACAGTGTTTTGGACACCTAAAATGTGCTTTTGTCGTCCAAAACTTGCGTTTAGCAGTGAAAACGTGGTGTTTTGAGCAAAAGAAAATTCTCAGCAAATTTCCAATTTTGTCAGCAAAAAACAGTTTTTTTGACCAAAAAGCACCTTTACTCAGCCAAAACCCCATTTTTTTTCGCCAAAAAGTCGTGTTTTTATCTCAAGAGGTATTTTCATGAGCAAAAAGTGGGGGTTTCAGCAAACAGGTCACGCCGTCAGCGAAAAACCTGGTTTTGAGAGCCAAAATGGCCATTTTTCAGTTTTTTGGGCTAAAAAGCTTTTTTTTCCAGCAAAACAGTGTTTTGGACACCTAAAATGTGCTTTTGTCGTCCAAAACTTGCGTTTAGCAGTGAAAACGTGGTGTTTTGAGCAAAAGAAAATTCTCAGCAAATTTCCAATTTTGTCAGCAAAAAACAGTTTTTTTGACCAAAAAGCACCTTTACTCAGCCAAAACCCCATTTTTTTTCGCCAAAAAGTCGTGTTTTTATCTCAAGAGGTATTTTCATGAGCAAAAAGTGGGGGTTTCAGCAAACAGGTCATGCCGTCAGCGAAAAACCTGGTTTTGAGAGCCAAAATGGCCATTTTTCAGTTTTTTGGGCTAAAAAGCTTTTTTTTCCAGCAAAACAGTGTTTTGGACACCTAAAATGTGCTTTTGTCGTCCAAAACTTGCGTTTAGCAGTGAAAACGTGGTGTTTTGAGCAAAAGAAAATTCTCAGCAAATTTCCAATTTTGTCAGCAAAAAACAGTTTTTTTGACCAAAAAGCACCTTTACTCAGCCAAAACCCCATTTTTTTTCGCCAAAAAGTCGTGTTTTTATCTCAAGAGGTATTTTCATGAGCAAAAAGTGGGGGTTTCAGCAAACAGGTCACGCCGTCAGCGAAAAACCTGGTTTTGAGAGCCAAAATGGCCATTTTTCAGTTTTTTGGGCTAAAAAGCTTTTTTTTCCAGCAAAACAGTGTTTTGGACACCTAAAATGTGCTTTTGTCGTCCAAAACTTGCGTTTAGCAGTGAAAACGTGGTGTTTTGAGCAAAAGAAAATTCTCAGCAAATTTCCAATTTTGTCAGCAAAAAACAGTTTTTTTGACCAAAAAGCACCTTTACTCAGCCAAAACCCCATTTTTTTTCGCCAAAAAGTCGTGTTTTTATCTCAAGAGGTATTTTCATGAGCAAAAAGTGGGGGTTTCAGCAAACAGGTCACGCCGTCAGCGAAAAACCTGGTTTTGAGAGCCAAAATGGCCATTTTTCAGTTTTTTGGGCTAAAAAGCTTTTTTTTCCAGCAAAACAGTGTTTTGGACACCTAAAATGTGCTTTTGTCGTCCAAAACTTGCGTTTAGCAGTGAAAACGTGGTGTTTTGAGCAAAAGAAAATTCTCAGCAAATTTCCAATTTTGTCAGCAAAAAACAGTTTTTTTGACCAAAAAGCACCTTTACTCAGCCAAAACCCCATTTTTTTTCGCCAAAAAGTCGTGTTTTTATCTCAAGAGGTATTTTCATGAGCAAAAAGTGGGGGTTTCAGCAAACAGGTCACGCCGTCAGCGAAAAACCTGGTTTTGAGAGCCAAAATGGCCATTTTTCAGTTTTTTGGGCTAAAAAGCTTTTTTTTCCAGCAAAACAGTGTTTTGGACACCTAAAATGTGCTTTTGTCGTCCAAAACTTGCGTTTAGCAGTGAAAACGTGGTGTTTTGAGCAAAAGAAAATTCTCAGCAAATTTCCAATTTTGTCAGCAAAAAACAGTTTTTTTGACCAAAAAGCACCTTTACTCAGCCAAAACCCCATTTTTTTTCGCCAAAAAGTCGTGTTTTTATCTCAAGAGGTATTTTCATGAGCAAAAAGTGGGGGTTTCAGCAAACAGGTCACGCCGTCAGCGAAAAACCTGGTTTTGAGAGCCAAAATGGCCATTTTTCAGTTTTTAGGGCTAAAAAGCTTTTTTTTCCAGCAAAACAGTGTTTTGGACACCTAAAATGTGCTTTTGTCGTCCAAAACTTGCGTTTAGCAGTGAAAACGTGGTGTTTTGAGCAAAAGAAAATTCTCAGCAAATTTCCAATTTTGTCAGCAAAAAACAGTTTTTTTGACCAAAAAGCACCTTTACTCAGCCAAAACCCCATTTTTTTTCGCCAAAAAGTCGTGTTTTTATCTCAAGAGGTATTTTCATGAGCAAAAAGTGGGGGTTTCAGCAAACAGGTCACGCCGTCAGCGAAAAACCTGGTTTTGAGAGCCAAAATGGCCATTTTTCAGTTTTTTGGGCTAAAAAGCTTTTTTTTCCAGCAAAACAGTGTTTTGGACACCTAAAATGTGCTTTTGTCGTCCAAAACTTGCGTTTAGCAGTGAAAACGTGGTGTTTTGAGCAAAAGAAAATTCTCAGCAAATTTCCAATTTTGTCAGCAAAAAACAGTATTTTTGACCAAAAAGCACCTTTACTCAGCCAAAACCCCATTTTTTTTCGCCAAAAAGTCGTGTTTTTATCTCAAGAGGTATTTTCATGAGCAAAAAGTGGGGGTTTCAGCAAACAGGTCACGCCGTCAGCGAAAAACCTGGTTTTGAGAGCCAAAATGGCCATTTTTCAGTTT
The DNA here is from genome assembly GCA_964019055.1 of Anthopleura xanthogrammica. Classification (NCBI taxonomy): domain Eukaryota; kingdom Metazoa; phylum Cnidaria; class Anthozoa; order Actiniaria; family Actiniidae; genus Anthopleura; species Anthopleura xanthogrammica. The sequence goes on from CAXHSA010000067.1 coordinate 20,638, forward strand.
TTTGGGCTAAAAAGCTTTTTTTTCCAGCAAAACAGTGTTTTGGACACCTAAAATGTGCTTTTGTCGTCCAAAACTTGCGTTTAGCAGTGAAAACGTGGTGTTTTGAGCAAAAGAAAATTCTCAGCAAATTTCCAATTTTGTCAGCAAAAAACAGTTTTTTTGACCAAAAAGCACCTTTACTCAGCCAAAACCCCATTTTTTTTCGCCAAAAAGTCGTGTTTTTATCTCAAGAGGTATTTTCATGAGCAAAAAGTGGGGGTTTCAGCAAACAGGTCACGCCGTCAGCGAAAAACCTGGTTTTGAGAGCCAAAATGGCCATTTTTCAGTTTTTTGGGCTAAAAAGCTTTTTTTTCCAGCAAAACAGTGTTTTGGACACCTAAAATGTGCTTTTGTCGTCCAAAACTTGCGTTTAGCAGTGAAAACGTGGTGTTTTGAGCAAAAGAAAATTCTCAGCAAATTTCCAATTTTGTCAGCAAAAAACAGTTTTTTTGACCAAAAAGCACCTTTACTCAGCCAAAACCCCATTTTTTTTCGCCAAAAAGTCGTGTTTTTATCTCAAGAGGTATTTTCATGAGCAAAAAGTGGGGGTTTCAGCAAACAGGTCACGCCGTCAGCGAAAAACCTGGTTTTGAGAGCCAAAATGGCCATTTTTCAGTTTTTTGGGCTAAAAAGCTTTTTTTTCCAGCAAAACAGTGTTTTGGACACCTAAAATGTGCTTTTGTCGTCCAAAACTTGCGTTTAGCAGTGAAAACGTGGTGTTTTGAGCAAAAGAAAATTCTCAGCAAATTTCCAATTTTGTCAGCAAAAAACAGTTTTTTTGACCAAAAAGCACCTTTACTCAGCCAAAACCCCATTTTTTTTCGCCAAAAAGTCGTGTTTTTATCTCAAGAGGTATTTTCATGAGCAAAAAGTGGGGGTTTCAGCAAACAGGTCACGCCGTCAGCGAAAAACCTGGTTTTGAGAGCCAAAATGGCCATTTTTCAGTTTTTTGGGCTAAAAAGCTTTTTTTTCCAGCAAAACAGTGTTTTGGACACCTAAAATGTGCTTTTGTCGTCCAAAACTTGCGTTTAGCAGTGAAAACGTGGTGTTTTGAGCAAAAGAAAATTCTCAGCAAATTTCCAATTTTGTCAGCAAAAAACAGTTTTTTTGACCAAAAAGCACCTTTACTCAGCCAAAACCCCATTTTTTTTCGCCAAAAAGTCGTGTTTTTATCTCAAGAGGTATTTTCATGAGCAAAAAGTGGGGGTTTCAGCAAACAGGTCACGCCGTCAGCGAAAAACCTGGTTTTGAGAGCCAAAATGGCCATTTTTCAGTTTTTAGGGCTAAAAAGCTTTTTTTTCCAGCAAAACAGTGTTTTGGACACCTAAAATGTGCTTTTGTCGTCCAAAACTTGCGTTTAGCAGTGAAAACGTGGTGTTTTGAGCAAAAGAAAATTCTCAGCAAATTTCCAATTTTGTCAGCAAAAAACAGTTTTTTTGACCAAAAAGCACCTTTACTCAGCCAAAACCCCATTTTTTTTCGCCAAAAAGTCGTGTTTTTATCTCAAGAGGTATTTTCATGAGCAAAAAGTGGGGGTTTCAGCAAACAGGTCACGCCGTCAGCGAAAAACCTGGTTTTGAGAGCCAAAATGGCCATTTTTCAGTTTTTTGGGCTAAAAAGCTTTTTTTTCCAGCAAAACAGTGTTTTGGACACCTAAAATGTGCTTTTGTCGTCCAAAACTTGCGTTTAGCAGTGAAAACGTGGTGTTTTGAGCAAAAGAAAATTCTCAGCAAATTTCCAATTTTGTCAGCAAAAAACAGTTTTTTTGACCAAAAAGCACCTTTACTCAGCCAAAACCCCATTTTTTTTCGCCAAAAAGTCGTGTTTTTATCTCAAGAGGTATTTTCATGAGCAAAAAGTGGGGGTTTCAGCAAACAGGTCACGCCGTCAGCGAAAAACCTGGTTTTGAGAGCCAAAATGGCCATTTTTCAGTTTTTTGGGCTAAAAAGCTTTTTTTTCCAGCAAAACAGTGTTTTGGACACCTAAAATGTGCTTTTGTCGTCCAAAACTTGCGTTTAGCAGTGAAAACGTGGTGTTTTGAGCAAAAGAAAATTCTCAGCAAATTTCCAATTTTGTCAGCAAAAAACAGTTTTTTTGACCAAAAAGCACCTTTACTCAGCCAAAACCCCATTTTTTTTCGCCAAAAAGTCGTGTTTTTATCTCAAGAGGTATTTTCATGAGCAAAAAGTGGGGGTTTCAGCAAACAGGTCACGCCGTCAGCGAAAAACCTGGTTTTGAGAGCCAAAATGGCCATTTTTCAGTTTTTTGGGCTAAAAAGCTTTTTTTTCCAGCAAAACAGTGTTTTGGACACCTAAAATGTGCTTTTGTCGTCCAAAACTTGCGTTTAGCAGTGAAAACGTGGTGTTTTGAGCAAAAGAAAATTCTCAGCAAATTTCCAATTTTGTCAGCAAAAAACAGTTTTTTTGACCAAAAAGCACCTTTACTCAGCCAAAACCCCATTTTTTTTCGCCAAAAAGTCGTGTTTTTATCTCAAGAGGTATTTTCATGAGCAAAAAGTGGGGGTTTCAGCAAACAGGTCACGCCGTCAGCGAAAAACCTGGTTTTGAGAGCCAAAATGGCCATTTTTCAGTTTTTTGGGCTAAAAAGCTTTTTTTTCCAGCAAAACAGTGTTTTGGACACCTAAAATGTGCTTTTGTCGTCCAAAACTTGCGTTTAGCAGTGAAAACGTGGTGTTTTGAGCAAAAGAAAATTCTCAGCAAATTTCCAATTTTGTCAGCAAAAAACAGTTTTTTTGACCAAAAAGCACCTTTACTCAGCCAAAACCCCATTTTTTTTCGCCAAAAAGTCGTGTTTTTATCTCAAGAGGTATTTTCATGAGCAAAAAGTGGGGGTTTCAGCAAACAGGTCACGCCGTCAGCGAAAAACCTGGTTTTGAGAGCCAAAATGGCCATTTTTCAGTTTTTTGGGCTAAAAAGCTTTTTTTTCCAGCAAAACAGTGTTTTGGACACCTAAAATGTGCTTTTGTCGTCCAAAACTTGCGTTTAGCAGTGAAAACGTGGTGTTTTGAGCAAAAGAAAATTCTCAGCAAATTTCCAATTTTGTCAGCAAAAAACAGTTTTTTTGACCAAAAAGCACCTTTACTCAGCCAAAAGCCCATTTTTTTTCGCCAAAAAGTCGTGTTTTTATCTCAAGAGGTATTTTCATGAGCAAAAAGTGGGGGTTTCAGCAAACAGGTCACGCCGTCAGCGAAAAACCTGGTTTTGAGAGCCAAAATGGCCATTTTTCAGTTTTTTGGGCTAAAAAGCTTTTTTTTCCAGCAAAACAGTGTTTTGGACACCTAAAATGTGCTTTTGTCGTCCAAAACTTGCGTTTAGCAGTGAAAACGTGGTGTTTTGAGCAAAAGAAAATTCTCAGCAAATTTCCAATTTTGTCAGCAAAAAACAGTTTTTTTGACCAAAAAGCACCTTTACTCAGCCAAAAGCCCATTTTTTTTCGCCAAAAAGTCGTGTTTTTATCTCAAGAGGTATTTTCATGAGCAAAAAGTGGGGGTTTCAGCAAACAGGTCACGCCGTCAGCGAAAAACCTGGTTTTGAGAGCCAAAATGGCCATTTTTCAGTTTTTTGGGCTAAAAAGCTTTTTTTTCCAGCAAAACAGTGTTTTGGACACCTAAAATGTGCTTTGGTCGTCCAAAACTTGCGTTTAGCAGTGAAAACGTGGTGTTTTGAGCAAAAGAAAATTCTCAGCAAATTTCCAATTTTGTCAGCAAAAAACAGTTTTTTTGACCAAAAAGCACCTTTACTCAGCCAAAAGCCCATTTTTTTTCGCCAAAAAGTCGTGTTTTTATCTCAAGAGGTATTTTCATGAGCAAAAAGTGGGGGTTTCAGCAAACAGGTCACGCCGTCAGCGAAAAACCTGGTTTTGAGAGCCAAAATGGCCATTTTTCAGTTTTTTGGGCTAAAAAGCTTTTTTTTCCAGCAAAACAGTGTTTTGGACACCTAAAATGTGCTTTTGTCGTCCAAAACTTGCGTTTAGCAGTGAAAACGTGGTGTTTTGAGCAAAAGAAAATTCTCAGCAAATTTCCAATTTTGTCAGCAAAAAACAGTTTTTTTGACCAAAAAGCACCTTTACTCAGCCAAAACCCCATTTTTTTTCGCCAAAAAGTCGTGTTTTTATCTCAAGAGGTATTTTCATGAGCAAAAAGTGGGGGTTTCAGCAAACAGGTCACGCCGTCAGCGAAAAACCTGGTTTTGAGAGCCAAAATGGCCATTTTTCAGTTTTTTGGGCTAAGAAGCTTTTTTTTCCAGCAAAACAGTGTTTTGGACACCTAAAATGTGCTTTGGTCGTCCAAAACTTGCGTTTAGCAGTGAAAACGTGGTGTTTTGAGCAAAAGAAAATTCTCAGCAAATTTCCAATTTTGTCAGCAAAAAACAGTTTTTTTGACCAAAAAGCACCTTTACTCAGCCAAAAGCCCATTTTTTTTCGCCAAAAAGTCGTGTTTTTATCTCAAGAGGTATTTTCATGAGCAAAAAGTGGGGGTTTCAGCAAACAGGTCACGCCGTCAGCGAAAAACCTGGTTTTGAGAGCCAAAATGGCCATTTTTCAGTTTTTTGGGCTAAAAAGCTTTTTTTTCCAGCAAAACAGTGTTTTGGACATCTAAAATGTGCTTTTGTCGTCCAAAACTTGCGTTTAGCAGTGAAAACGTGGTGTTTTGAGCAAAAGAAAATTCTCAGCAAATTTCCAATTTTGTCAGCAAAAAACAGTTTTTTTGACCAAAAAGCACCTTTACTCAGCCAAAACCCCATTTTTTTCGCCAAAAAGTCGTGTTTTTATCTCAAGAGGTATTTTCATGAGCAAAAAGTGGGGGTTTCAGCAAACAGGTCACGCCGTCAGCGAAAAACCTGGTTTTGAGAGCCAAAATGGCCATTTTTCAGTTTTTTGGGCTAAAAAGCTTTTTTTTCCAGCAAAACAGTGTTTTGGACACCTAAAATGTGCTTTTGTCGTCCAAAACTTGCGTTTAGCAGTGAAAACGTGGTGTTTTGAGCAAAAGAAAATTCTCAGCAAATTTCCAATTTTGTCAGCAAAAAACAGTTTTTTTGACCAAAAAGCACCTTTACTCAGCCAAAACCCCATTTTTTTTCGCCAAAAAGTCGTGTTTTTATCTCAAGAGGTATTTTCATGAGCAAAAAGTGGGGGTTTCAGCAAACAGGTCACGCCGTCAGCGAAAAACCTGGTTTTGAGAGCCAAAATGGCCATTTTTCAGTTTTTTGGGCTAAAAAGCTTTTTTTTCCAGCAAAACAGTGTTTTGGACACCTAAAATGTGCTTTTGTCGTCCAAAACTTGCGTTTAGCAGTGAAAACGTGGTGTTTTGAGCAAAAGAAAATTCTCAGCAAATTTCCAATTTTGTCAGCAAAAAACAGTTTTTTTGACCAAAAAGCACCTTTACTCAGCCAAAACCCCATTTTTTTTCGCCAAAAAGTCGTGTTTTTATCTCAAGAGGTATTTTCATGAGCAAAAAGTGGGGGTTTCAGCAAACAGGTCACGCCGTCAGCGAAAAACCTGGTTTTGAGAGCCAAAATGGCCATTTTTCAGTTTTTTGGGCTAAAAAGCTTTTTTTTCCAGCAAAACAGTGTTTTGGACACCTAAAATGTGCTTTTGTCGTCCAAAACTTGCGTTTAGCAGTGAAAACGTGGTGTTTTGAGCAAAAGAAAATTCTCAGCAAATTTCCAATTTTGTCAGCAAAAAACAGTTTTTTTGACCAAAAAGCACCTTTACTCAGCCAAAACCCCATTTTTTTTCGCCAAAAAGTCGTGTTTTTATCTCAAGAGGTATTTTCATGAGCAAAAAGTGGGGGTTTCAGCAAACAGGTCACGCCGTCAGCGAAAAACCTGGTTTTGAGAGCCAAAATGGCCATTTTTCAGTTTTTTGGGCTAAAAAGCTTTTTTTTCCAGCAAAACAGTGTTTTGGACACCTAAAATGTGCTTTGGTCGTCCAAAACTTGCGTTTAGCAGTGAAAACGTGGTGTTTTGAGCAAAAGAAAATTCTCAGCAAATTTCCAATTTTGTCAGCAAAAAACAGTTTTTTTGACCAAAAAGCACCTTTACTCAGCCAAAACCCCATTTTTTTTCGCCAAAAAGTCGTGTTTTTATCTCAAGAGGTATTTTCATGAGCAAAAAGTGGGGGTTTCAGCAAACAGGTCACGCCGTCAGCGAAAAACCTGGTTTTGAGAGCCAAAATGGCCATTTTTCAGTTTTTTGGGCTAAAAAGCTTTTTTTTCCAGCAAAACAGTGTTTTGGACATCTAAAATGTGCTTTTGTCGTCCAAAACTTGCGTTTAGCAGTGAAAACGTGGTGTTTTGAGCAAAAGAAAATTCTCAGCAAATTTCCAATTTTGTCAGCAAAAAACAGTTTTTTTGACCAAAAAGCACCTTTACTCAGCCAAAACCCCATTTTTTTCGCCAAAAAGTCGTGTTTTTATCTCAAGAGGTATTTTCATGAGCAAAAAGTGGGGGTTTCAGCAAACAGGTCACGCCGTCAGCGAAAAACCTGGTTTTGAGAGCCAAAATGGCCATTTTTCAGTTTTTTGGGCTAAAAAGCTTTTTTTTCCAGCAAAACAGTGTTTTGGACACCTAAAATGTGCTTTTGTCGTCCAAAACTTGCGTTTAGCAGTGAAAACGTGGTGTTTTGAGCAAAAGAAAATTCTCAGCAAATTTCCAATTTTGTCAGCAAAAAACAGTTTTTTTGACCAAAAAGCACCTTTACTCAGCCAAAACCCCATTTTTTTTCGCCAAAAAGTCGTGTTTTTATCTCAAGAGGTATTTTCATGAGCAAAAAGTGGGGGTTTCAGCAAACAGGTCACGCCGTCAGCGAAAAACCTGGTTTTGAGAGCCAAAATGGCCATTTTTCAGTTTTTTGGGCTAAAAAGCTTTTTTTTCCAGCAAAACAGTGTTTTGGACACCTAAAATGTGCTTTTGTCGTCCAAAACTTGCGTTTAGCAGTGAAAACGTGGTGTTTTGAGCAAAAGAAAATTCTCAGCAAATTTCCAATTTTGTCAGCAAAAAACAGTTTTTTTGACCAAAAAGCACCTTTACTCAGCCAAAACCCCATTTTTTTTCGCCAAAAAGTCGTGTTTTTATCTCAAGAGGTATTTTCATGAGCAAAAAGTGGGGGTTTCAGCAAACAGGTCACGCCGTCAGCGAAAAACCTGGTTTTGAGAGCCAAAATGGCCATTTTTCAGTTTTTTGGGCTAAAAAGCTTTTTTTTCCAGCAAAACAGTGTTTTGGACACCTAAAATGTGCTTTTGTCGTCCAAAACTTGCGTTTAGCAGTGAAAACGTGGTGTTTTGAGCAAAAGAAAATTCTCAGCAAATTTCCAATTTTGTCAGCAAAAAACAGTTTTTTTGACCAAAAAGCACCTTTACTCAGCCAAAAGCCCATTTTTTTTCGCCAAAAAGTCGTGTTTTTATCTCAAGAGGTATTTTCATGAGCAAAAAGTGGGGGTTTCAGCAAACAGGTCACGCCGTCAGCGAAAAACCTGGTTTTGAGAGCCAAAATGGCCATTTTTCAGTTTTTTGGGCTAAAAAGCTTTTTTTTCCAGCAAAACAGTGTTTTGGACATCTAAAATGTGCTTTTGTCGTCCAAAACTTGCGTTTAGCAGTGAAAACGTGGTGTTTTGAGCAAAAGAAAATTCTCAGCAAATTTCCAATTTTGTCAGCAAAAAACAGTTTTTTTGACCAAAAAGCACCTTTACTCAGCCAAAACCCCATTTTTTTCGCCAAAAAGTCGTGTTTTTATCTCAAGAGGTATTTTCATGAGCAAAAAGTGGGGGTTTCAGCAAACAGGTCACGCCGTCAGCGAAAAACCTGGTTTTGAGAGCCAAAATGGCCATTTTTCAGTTTTTTGGGCTAAAAAGCTTTTTTTTCCAGCAAAACAGTGTTTTGGACACCTAAAATGTGCTTTTGTCGTCCAAAACTTGCGTTTAGCAGTGAAAACGTGGTGTTTTGAGCAAAAGAAAATTCTCAGCAAATTTCCAATTTTGTCAGCAAAAAACAGTTTTTTTGACCAAAAAGCACCTTTACTCAGCCAAAACCCCATTTTTTTTCGCCAAAAAGTCGTGTTTTTATCTCAAGAGGTATTTTCATGAGCAAAAAGTGGGGGTTTCAGCAAACAGGTCACGCCGTCAGCGAAAAACCTGGTTTTGAGAGCCAAAATGGCCATTTTTCAGTTTTTTGGGCTAAAAAGCTTTTTTTTCCAGCAAAACAGTGTTTTGGACACCTAAAATGTGCTTTTGTCGTCCAAAACTTGCGTTTAGCAGTGAAAACGTGGTGTTTTGAGCAAAAGAAAATTCTCAGCAAATTTCCAATTTTGTCAGCAAAAAACAGTTTTTTTGACCAAAAAGCACCTTTACTCAGCCAAAACCCCATTTTTTTTCGCCAAAAAGTCGTGTTTTTATCTCAAGAGGTATTTTCATGAGCAAAAAGTGGGGGTTTCAGCAAACAGGTCACGCCGTCAGCGAAAAACCTGGTTTTGAGAGCCAAAATGGCCATTTTTCAGTTTTTTGGGCTAAAAAGCTTTTTTTTCCAGCAAAACAGTGTTTTGGACACCTAAAATGTGCTTTTGTCGTCCAAAACTTGCGTTTAGCAGTGAAAACGTGGTGTTTTGAGCAAAAGAAAATTCTCAGCAAATTTCCAATTTTGTCAGCAAAAAACAGTTTTTTTGACCAAAAAGCACCTTTACTCAGCCAAAACCCCATTTTTTTTCGCCAAAAAGTCGTGTTTTTATCTCAAGAGGTATTTTCATGAGCAAAAAGTGGGGGTTTCAGCAAACAGGTCACGCCGTCAGCGAAAAACCTGGTTTTGAGAGCCAAAATGGCCATTTTTCAGTTTTTTGGGCTAAAAAGCTTTTTTTTCCAGCAAAACAGTGTTTTGGACACCTAAAATGTGCTTTGGTCGTCCAAAACTTGCGTTTAGCAGTGAAAACGTGGTGTTTTGAGCAAAAGAAAATTCTCAGCAAATTTCCAATTTTGTCAGCAAAAAACAGTTTTTTTGACCAAAAAGCACCTTTACTCAGCCAAAACCCCATTTTTTTTCGCCAAAAAGTCGTGTTTTTATCTCAAGAGGTATTTTCATGAGCAAAAAGTGGGGGTTTCAGCAAACAGGTCACGCCGTCAGCGAAAAACCTGGTTTTGAGAGCCAAAATGGCCATTTTTCAGTTTTTTGGGCTAAAAAGCTTTTTTTTCCAGCAAAACAGTGTTTTGGACATCTAAAATGTGCTTTTGTCGTCCAAAACTTGCGTTTAGCAGTGAAAACGTGGTGTTTTGAGCAAAAGAAAATTCTCAGCAAATTTCCAATTTTGTCAGCAAAAAACAGTTTTTTTGACCAAAAAGCACCTTTACTCAGCCAAAACCCCATTTTTTTCGCCAAAAAGTCGTGTTTTTATCTCAAGAGGTATTTTCATGAGCAAAAAGTGGGGGTTTCAGCAAACAGGTCACGCCGTCAGCGAAAAACCTGGTTTTGAGAGCCAAAATGGCCATTTTTCAGTTTTTTGGGCTAAAAAGCTTTTTTTTCCAGCAAAACAGTGTTTTGGACACCTAAAATGTGCTTTTGTCGTCCAAAACTTGCGTTTAGCAGTGAAAACGTGGTGTTTTGAGCAAAAGAAAATTCTCAGCAAATTTCCAATTTTGTCAGCAAAAAACAGTTTTTTTGACCAAAAAGCACCTTTACTCAGCCAAAACCCCATTTTTTTTCGCCAAAAAGTCGTGTTTTTATCTCAAGAGGTATTTTCATGAGCAAAAAGTGGGGGTTTCAGCAAACAGGTCACGCCGTCAGCGAAAAACCTGGTTTTGAGAGCCAAAATGGCCATTTTTCAGTTTTTTGGGCTAAAAAGCTTTTTTTTCCAGCAAAACAGTGTTTTGGACACCTAAAATGTGCTTTTGTCGTCCAAAACTTGCGTTTAGCAGTGAAAACGTGGTGTTTTGAGCAAAAGAAAATTCTCAGCAAATTTCCAATTTTGTCAGCAAAAAACAGTTTTTTTGACCAAAAAGCACCTTTACTCAGCCAAAACCCCATTTTTTTTCGCCAAAAAGTCGTGTTTTTATCTCAAGAGGTATTTTCATGAGCAAAAAGTGGGGGTTTCAGCAAACAGGTCACGCCGTCAGCGAAAAACCTGGTTTTGAGAGCCAAAATGGCCATTTTTCAGTTTTTTGGGCTAAAAAGCTTTTTTTTCCAGCAAAACAGTGTTTTGGACACCTAAAATGTGCTTTTGTCGTCCAAAACTTGCGTTTAGCAGTGAAAACGTGGTGTTTTGAGCAAAAGAAAATTCTCAGCAAATTTCCAATTTTGTCAGCAAAAAACAGTTTTTTTGACCAAAAAGCACCTTTACTCAGCCAAAACCCCATTTTTTTTCGCCAAAAAGTCGTGTTTTTATCTCAAGAGGTATTTTCATGAGCAAAAAGTGGGGGTTTCAGCAAACAGGTCACGCCGTCAGCGAAAAACCTGGTTTTGAGAGCCAAAATGGCCATTTTTCAGTTTTTTGGGCTAAAAAGCTTTTTTTTCCAGCAAAACAGTGTTTTGGACACCTAAAATGTGCTTTTGTCGTCCAAAACTTGCGTTTAGCAGTGAAAACGTGGTGTTTTGAGCAAAAGAAAATTCTCAGCAAATTTCCAATTTTGTCAGCAAAAAACAGTTTTTTTGACCAAAAAGCACCTTTACTCAGCCAAAACCCCATTTTTTTTCGCCAAAAAGTCGTGTTTTTATCTCAAGAGGTATTTTCATGAGCAAAAAGTGGGGGTTTCAGCAAACAGGTCACGCCGTCAGCGAAAAACCTGGTTTTGAGAGCCAAAATGGCCATTTTTCAGTTTTTTGGGCTAAAAAGCTTTTTTTTCCAGCAAAACAGTGTTTTGGACACCTAAAATGTGCTTTTGTCGTCCAAAACTTGCGTTTAGCAGTGAAAACGTGGTGTTTTGAGCAAAAGAAAATTCTCAGCAAATTTCCAATTTTGTCAGCAAAAAACAGTTTTTTTGACCAAAAAGCACCTTTACTCAGCCAAAACCCCATTTTTTTTCGCCAAAAAGTCGTGTTTTTATCTCAAGAGGTATTTTCATGAGCAAAAAGTGGGGGTTTCAGCAAACAGGTCACGCCGTCAGCGAAAAACCTGGTTTTGAGAGCCAAAATGGCCATTTTTCAGTTTTTTGGGCTAAAAAGCTTTTTTTTCCAGCAAAACAGTGTTTTGGACACCTAAAATGTGCTTTTGTCGTCCAAAACTTGCGTTTAGCAGTGAAAACGTGGTGTTTTGAGCAAAAGAAAATTCTCAGCAAATTTCCAATTTTGTCAGCAAAAAACAGTTTTTTTGACCAAAAAGCACCTTTACTCAGCCAAAACCCCATTTTTTTTCGCCAAAAAGTCGTGTTTTTATCTCAAGAGGTATTTTCATGAGCAAAAAGTGGGGGTTTCAGCAAACAGGTCACGCCGTCAGCGAAAAACCTGGTTTTGAGAGCCAAAATGGCCATTTTTCAGTTTTTTGGGCTAAAAAGCTTTTTTTTCCAGCAAAACAGTGTTTTGGACACCTAAAATGTGCTTTTGTCGTCCAAAACTTGCGTTTAGCAGTGAAAACGTGGTGTTTTGAGCAAAAGAAAATTCTCAGCAAATTTCCAATTTTGTCAGCAAAAAACAGTTTTTTTGACCAAAAAGCACCTTTACTCAGCCAAAACCCCATTTTTTTTCGCCAAAAAGTCGTGTTTTTATCTCAAGAGGTATTTTCATGAGCAAAAAGTGGGGGTTTCAGCAAACAGGTCACGCCGTCAGCGAAAAACCTGGTTTTGAGAGCCAAAATGGCCATTTTTCAGTTTTTTGGGCTAAAAAGCTTTTTTTTCCAGCAAAACAGTGTTTTGGACACCTAAAATGTGCTTTTGTCGTCCAAAACTTGCGTTTAGCAGTGAAAACGTGGTGTTTTGAGCAAAAGAAAATTCTCAGCAAATTTCCAATTTTGTCAGCAAAAAACAGTTTTTTTGACCAAAAAGCACCTTTACTCAGCCAAAACCCCATTTTTTTTCGCCAAAAAGTCGTGTTTTTATCTCAAGAGGTATTTTCATGAGCAAAAAGTGGGGGTTTCAGCAAACAGGTCACGCCGTCAGCGAAAAACCTGGTTTTGAGAGCCAAAATGGCCATTTTTCAGTTTTTTGGGCTAAAAAGCTTTTTTTTCCAGCAAAACAGTGTTTTGGACACCTAAAATGTGCTTTTGTCGTCCAAAACTTGCGTTTAGCAGTGAAAACGTGGTGTTTTGAGCAAAAGAAAATTCTCAGCAAATTTCCAATTTTGTCAGCAAAAAACAGTTTTTTTGACCAAAAAGCACCTTTACTCAGCCAAAACCCCATTTTTTTTCGCCGAAAAGTCGTGTTTTTATCTCAAGAGGTATTTTCATGAGCAAAAAGTGGGGGTTTCAGCAAACAGGTCACGCCGTCAGCGAAAAACCTGGTTTTGAGAGCCAAAATGGCCATTTTTCAGTTTTTTGGGCTAAAAAGCTTTTTTTTCCAGCAAAACAGTGTTTTGGACACCTAAAATGTGCTTTTGTCGTCCAAAACTTGCGTTTAGCAGTGAAAACGTGGTGTTTTGAGCAAAAGAAAATTCTCAGCAAATTTCCAATTTTGTCAGCAAAAAACAGTTTTTTTGACCAAAAAGCACCTTTACTCAGCCAAAACCCCATTTTTTTTCGCCAAAAAGTCGTGTTTTTATCTCAAGAGGTATTTTCATGAGCAAAAAGTGGGGGTTTCAGCAAACAGGTCACGCCGTCAGCGAAAAACCTGGTTTTGAGAGCCAAAATGGCCATTTTTCAGTTTTTTGGGCTAAAAAGCTTTTTTTTCCAGCAAAACAGTGTTTTGGACACCTAAAATGTGCTTTTGTCGTCCAAAACTTGCGTTTAGCAGTGAAAACGTGGTGTTTTGAGCAAAAGAAAATTCTCAGCAAATTTCCAATTTTGTCAGCAAAAAACAGTTTTTTTGACCAAAAAGCACCTTTACTCAGCCAAAACCCCATTTTTTTTCGCCAAAAAGTCGTGTTTTTATCTCAAGAGGTATTTTCATGAGCAAAAAGTGGGGGTTTCAGCAAACAGGTCACGCCGTCAGCGAAAAACCTGGTTTTGAGAGCCAAAATGGCCATTTTTCAGTTTTTTGGGCTAAAAAGCTTTTTTTTCCAGCAAAACAGTGTTTTGGACACCTAAAATGTGCTTTTGTCGTCCAAAACTTGCGTTTAGCAGTGAAAACGTGGTGTTTTGAGCAAAAGAAAATTCTCAGCAAATTTCCAATTTTGTCAGCAAAAAACAGTTTTTTTGACCAAAAAGCACCTTTACTCAGCCAAAACCCCATTTTTTTTCGCCAAAAAGTCGTGTTTTTATCTCAAGAGGTATTTTCATGAGCAAAAAGTGGGGGTTTCAGCAAACAGGTCACGCCGTCAGCGAAAAACCTGGTTTTGAGAGCCAAAATGGCCATTTTTCAGTTTTTTGGGCTAAAAAGCTTTTTTTTCCAGCAAAACAGTGTTTTGGACACCTAAAATGTGCTTTTGTCGTCCAAAACTTGCGTTTAGCAGTGAAAACGTGGTGTTTTGAGCAAAAGAAAATTCTCAGCAAATTTCCAATTTTGTCAGCAAAAAACAGTTTTTTTGACCAAAAAGCACCTTTACTCAGCCAAAACCCCATTTTTTTTCGCCAAAAAGTCGTGTTTTTATCTCAAGAGGTATTTTCATGAGCAAAAAGTGGGGGTTTCAGCAAACAGGTCACGCCGTCAGCGAAAAACCTGGTTTTGAGAGCCAAAATGGCCATTTTTCAGTTTTTTGGGCTAAAAAGCTTTTTTTTCCAGCAAAACAGTGTTTTGGACACCTAAAATGTGCTTTTGTCGTCCAAAACTTGCGTTTAGCAGTGAAAACGTGGTGTTTTGAGCAAAAGAAAATTCTCAGCAAATTTCCAATTTTGTCAGCAAAAAACAGTTTTTTTGACCAAAAAGCACCTTTACTCAGCCAAAACCCCATTTTTTTTCGCCGAAAAGTCGTGTTTTTATCTCAAGAGGTATTTTCATGAGCAAAAAGTGGGGGTTTCAGCAAACAGGTCACGCCGTCAGCGAAAAACCTGGTTTTGAGAGCCAAAATGGCCATTTTTCAGTTTTTTGGGCTAAAAAGCTTTTTTTTCCAGCAAAACAGTGTTTTGGACACCTAAAATGTGCTTTTGTCGTCCAAAACTTGCGTTTAGCAGTGAAAACGTGGTGTTTTGAGCAAAAGAAAATTCTCAGCAAATTTCCAATTTTGTCAGCAAAAAACAGTTTTTTTGACCAAAAAGCACCTTTACTCAGCCAAAAGCCCATTTTTTTTCGCCAAAAAGTCGTGTTTTTATCTCAAGAGGTATTTTCATGAGCAAAAAGTGGGGGTTTCAGCAAACAGGTCACGCCGTCAGCGAAAAACCTGGTTTTGAGAGCCAAAATGGCCATTTTTCAGTTTTTTGGGCTAAAAAGCTTTTTTTTCCAGCAAAACAGTGTTTTGGACACCTAAAATGTGCTTTTGTCGTCCAAAACTTGCGTTTAGCAGTGAAAACGTGGTGTTTTGAGCAAAAGAAAATTCTCAGCAAATTTCCAATTTTGTCAGCAAAAAACAGTTTTTTTGACCAAAAAGCACCTTTACTCAGCCAAAACCCCATTTTTTTTCGCCAAAAAGTCGTGTTTTTATCTCAAGAGGTATTTTCATGAGCAAAAAGTGGGGGTTTCAGCAAACAGGTCACGCCGTCAGCGAAAAACCTGGTTTTGAGAGCCAAAATGGCCATTTTTCAGTTTTTTGGGCTAAAAAGCTTTTTTTTCCAGCAAAACAGTGTTTTGGACACCTAAAATGTGCTTTTGTCGTCCAAAACTTGCGTTTAGCAGTGAAAACGTGGTGTTTTGAGCAAAAGAAAATTCTCAGCAAATTTCCAATTTTGTCAGCAAAAAACAGTTTTTTTGACCAAAAAGCACCTTTACTCAGCCAAAACCCCATTTTTTTTCGCCAAAAAGTCGTGTTTTTATCTCAAGAGGTATTTTCATGAGCAAAAAGTGGGCGTTTCAGCAAACAGGTCACGCCGTCAGCGAAAAACCTGGTTTTGAGAGCCAAAATGGCCATTTTTCAGTTTTTTGGGCTAAAAAGCTTTTTTTTCCAGCAAAACAGTGTTTTGGACACCTAAAATGTGCTTTTGTCGTCCAAAACTTGCGTTTAGCAGTGAAAACGTGGTGTTTTGAGCAAAAGAAAATTCTCAGCAAATTTCCAATTTTGTCAGCAAAAAACAGTTTTTTTGACCAAAAAGCACCTTTACTCAGCCAAAACCCCATTTTTTTTCGCCAAAAAGTCGTGTTTTTATCTCAAGAGGTATTTTCATGAGCAAAAAGTGGGCGTTTCAGCAAACAGGTCACGCCGTCAGCGAAAAACCTGGTTTTGAGAGCCAAAATGGCCATTTTTCAGTTTTTTGGGCTAAAAAGCTTTTTTTTCCAGCAAAACAGTGTTTTGGACACCTAAAATGTGCTTTTGTCGTCCAAAACTTGCGTTTAGCAGTGAAAACGTGGTGTTTTGAGCAAAAGAAAATTCTCAGCAAATTTCCAATTTTGTCAGCAAAAAACAGTTTTTTTGACCAAAAAGCACCTTTACTCAGCCAAAACCCCATTTTTTTTCGCCAAAAAGTCGTGTTTTTATCTCAAGAGGTATTTTCATGAGCAAAAAGTGGGCGTTTCAGCAAACAGGTCACGCCGTCAGCGAAAAACCTGGTTTTGAGAGCCAAAATGGCCATTTTTCAGTTTTTTGGGCTAAAAAGCTTTTTTTTCCAGCAAAACAGTGTTTTGGACACCTAAAATGTGCTTTTGTCGTCCAAAACTTGCGTTTAGCAGTGAAAACGTGGTGTTTTGAGCAAAAGAAAATTCTCAGCAAATTTCCAATTTTGTCAGCAAAAAACAGTTTTTTTGACCAAAAAGCACCTTTACTCAGCCAAAACCCCATTTTTTTTCGCCAAAAAGTCGTGTTTTTATCTCAAGAGGTATTTTCATGAGCAAAAAGTGGGGGTTTCAGCAAACAGGTCACGCCGTCAGCGAAAAACCTGGTTTTGAGAGCCAAAATGGCCATTTTTCAGTTTTTTGGGCTAAAAAGCTTTTTTTTCCAGCAAAACAGTGTTTTGGACACCTAAAATGTGCTTTTGTCGTCCAAAACTTGCGTTTAGCAGTGAAAACGTGGTGTTTTGAGCAAAAGAAAATTCTCAGCAAATTTCCAATTTTGTCAGCAAAAAACAGTTTTTTTGACCAAAAAGCACCTTTACTCAGCCAAAACCCCATTTTTTTTCGCCAAAAAGTCGTGTTTTTATCTCAAGAGGTATTTTCATGAGCAAAAAGTGGGGGTTTCAGCAAACAGGTCACGCCGTCAGCGAAAAACCTGGTTTTGAGAGCCAAAATGGCCATTTTTCAGTTTTTTGGGCTAAAAAGCTTTTTTTTCCAGCAAAACAGTGTTTTGGACACCTAAAATGTGCTTTTGTCGTCCAAAACTTGCGTTTAGCAGTGAAAACGTGGTGTTTTGAGGAAAAGAAAATTCTCAGCAAATTTCCAATTTTGTCAGCAAAAAACAGTTTTTTTGACCAAAAAGCACCTTTACTCAGCCAAAACCCCATTTTTTTTCGCCAAAAAGTCGTGTTTTTATCTCAAGAGGTATTTTCATGAGCAAAAAGTGGGGGTTTCAGCAAACAGGTCACGCCGTCAGCGAAAAACCTGGTTTTGAGAGCCAAAATGGCCATTTTTCAGTTTTTTGGGCTAAAAAGCTTTTTTTTCCAGCAAAACAGTGTTTTGGACACCTAAAATGTGCTTTTGTCGTCCAAAACTTGCGTTTAGCAGTGAAAACGTGGTGTTTTGAGCAAAAGAAAATTCTCAGCAAATTTCCAATTTTGTCAGCAAAAAACAGTTTTTTTGACCAAAAAGCACCTTTACTCAGCCAAAACCCCATTTTTTTTCGCCAAAAAGTCGTGTTTTTATCTCAAGAGGTATTTTCATGAGCAAAAAGTGGGGGTTTCAGCAAACAGGTCACGCCGTCAGCGAAAAACCTGGTTTTGAGAGCCAAAATGGCCATTTTTCAGTTTTTTGGGCTAAAAAGCTTTTTTTTCCAGCAAAACAGTGTTTTGGACACCTAAAATGTGCTTTTGTCGTCCAAAACTTGCGTTTAGCAGTGAAAACGTGGTGTTTTGAGCAAAAGAAAATTCTCAGCAAATTTCCAATTTTGTCAGCAAAAAACAGTTTTTTTGACCAAAAAGCACCTTTACTCAGCCAAAAGCCCATTTTTTTTCGCCAAAAAGTCGTGTTTTTATCTCAAGAGGTATTTTCATGAGCAAAAAGTGGGGGTTTCAGCAAACAAGTCACGCCGTCAGCGAAAAACCTGGTTTTGAGAGCCAAAATGGCCATTTTTCAGTTTTTTGGGCTAAAAAGCTTTTTTTTCCAGCAAAACAGTGTTTTGGACACCTAAAATGTGCTTTTGTCGTCCAAAACTTGCGTTTAGCAGTGAAAACGTGGTGTTTTGAGCAAAAGAAAATTCTCAGCAAATTTCCAATTTTGTCAGCAAAAAACAGTTTTTTTGACCAAAAAGCACCTTTACTCAGCCAAAAGCCCATTTTTTTTCGCCAAAAAGTCGTGTTTTTATCTCAAGAGGTATTTTCATGAGCAAAAAGTGGGGGTTTCAGCAAACAGGTCACGCCGTCAGCGAAAAACCTGGTTTTGAGAGCCAAAATGGCCATTTTTCAGTTTTTTGGGCTAAAAAGCTTTTTTTTCCAGCAAAACAGTGTTTTGGACACCTAAAATGTGCTTTTGTCGTCCAAAACTTGCGTTTAGCAGTGAAAACGTGGTGTTTTGAGCAAAAGAAAATTCTCAGCA
This sequence comes from Anthopleura xanthogrammica, assembly GCA_964019055.1. NCBI lineage: Eukaryota > Metazoa > Cnidaria > Anthozoa > Actiniaria > Actiniidae > Anthopleura > Anthopleura xanthogrammica. The sequence goes on from CAXHSA010000067.1 coordinate 38,526, forward strand.
AATTTCCAATTTTGTCAGCAAGAAACAGTTTTTTTGACCAAAAAGCACCTTTACTCAGCCAAAACCCCATTTTTTTTCGCCAAAAAGTCGTGTTTTTATCTCAAGAGGTATTTTCATGAGCAAAAAGTGGGGGTTTCAGCAAACAGGTCACGCCGTCAGCGAAAAACCTGGTTTTGAGAGCCAAAATGGCCATTTTTCAGTTTTTTGGGCTAAAAAGCTTTTTTTTCCAGCAAAACAGTGTTTTGGACACCTAAAATGTGCTTTTGTCGTCCAAAACTTGCGTTTAGCAGTGAAAACGTGGTGTTTTGAGCAAAAGAAAATTCTCAGCAAATTTCCAATTTTGTCAGCAAAAAACAGTTTTTTTGACCAAAAAGCACCTTTACTCAGCCAAAACCCCATTTTTTTTCGCCAAAAAGTCGTGTTTTTATCTCAAGAGGTATTTTCATGAGCAAAAAGTGGGGGTTTCAGCAAACAGGTCACGCCGTCAGCGAAAAACCTGGTTTTGAGAGCCAAAATGGCCATTTTTCAGTTTTTTGGGCTAAAAAGCTTTTTTTTCCAGCAAAACAGTGTTTTGGACACCTAAAATGTGCTTTTGTCGTCCAAAACTTGCGTTTAGCAGTGAAAACGTGGTGTTTTGAGCAAAAGAAAATTCTCAGCAAATTTCCAATTTTGTCAGCAAAAAACAGTTTTTTTGACCAAAAAGCACCTTTACTCAGCCAAAACCCCATTTTTTTTCGCCAAAAAGTCGTGTTTTTATCTCAAGAGGTATTTTCATGAGCAAAAAGTGGGGGTTTCAGCAAACAAGTCACGCCGTCAGCGAAAAACCTGGTTTTGAGAGCCAAAATGGCCATTTTTCAGTTTTTTGGGCTAAAAAGCTTTTTTTTCCAGCAAAACAGTGTTTTGGACACCTAAAATGTGCTTTTGTCGTCCAAAACTTGCGTTTAGCAGTGAAAACGTGGTGTTTTGAGCAAAAGAAAATTCTCAGCAAATTTCCAATTTTGTCAGCAAAAAACAGTTTTTTTGACCAAAAAGCACCTTTACTCAGCCAAAACCCCATTTTTTTTCGCCAAAAAGTCGTGTTTTTATCTCAAGAGGTATTTTCATGAGCAAAAAGTGGGGGTTTCAGCAAACAGGTCACGCCGTCAGCGAAAAACCTGGTTTTGAGAGCCAAAATGGCCATTTTTCAGTTTTTTGGGCTAAAAAGCTTTTTTTTCCAGCAAAACAGTGTTTTGGACACCTAAAATGTGCTTTTGTCGTCCAAAACTTGCGTTTAGCAGTGAAAACGTGGTGTTTTGAGCAAAAGAAAATTCTCAGCAAATTTCCAATTTTGTCAGCAAAAAACAGTTTTTTTGACCAAAAAGCACCTTTACTCAGCCAAAACCCCATTTTTTTTCGCCAAAAAGTCGTGTTTTTATCTCAAGAGGTATTTTCATGAGCAAAAAGTGGGGGTTTCAGCAAACAGGTCACGCCGTCAGCGAAAAACCTGGTTTTGAGAGCCAAAATGGCCATTTTTCAGTTTTTTGGGCTAAAAAGCTTTTTTTTCCAGCAAAACAGTGTTTTGGACACCTAAAATGTGCTTTTGTCGTCCAAAACTTGCGTTTAGCAGTGAAAACGTGGTGTTTTGAGCAAAAGAAAATTCTCAGCAAATTTCCAATTTTGTCAGCAAAAAACAGTTTTTTTGACCAAAAAGCACCTTTACTCAGCCAAAACCCCATTTTTTTTCACCAAAAAGTCGTGTTTTTATCTCAAGAGGTATTTTCATGAGCAAAAAGTGGGGATTTCAGCAAACAGGTCACGCCGTCAGCGAAAAACCTGGTTTTGAGAGCCAAAATGGCCATTTTTCAGTTTTTTGGGCTAAAAAGCTTTTTTTTCCAGCAAAACAGTGTTTTGGACACCTAAAATGTGCTTTTGTCGTCCAAAACTTGCGTTTAGCAGTGAAAACGTGGTGTTTTGAGCAAAAGAAAATTCTCAGCAAATTTCCAATTTTGTCAGCAAAAAACAGTTTTTTTGACCAAAAAGCACCTTTACTCAGCCAAAACCCCATTTTTTTTCGCCAAAAAGTCGTGTTTTTATCTCAAGAGGTATTTTCATGAGCAAAAAGTGGGGGTTTCAGCAAACAGGTCACGCCGTCAGCGAAAAACCTGGTTTTGAGAGCCAAAATGGCCATTTTTCAGTTTTTTGGGCTAAAAAGCTTTTTTTTCCAGCAAAACAGTGTTTTGGACACCTAAAATGTGCTTTTGTCGTCCAAAACTTGCGTTTAGCAGTGAAAACGTGGTGTTTTGAGCAAAAGAAAATTCTCAGCAAATTTCCAATTTTGTCAGCAAAAAACAGTTTTTTTGACCAAAAAGCACCTTTACTCAGCCAAAACCCCATTTTTTTTCGCCAAAAAGTCGTGTTTTTATCTCAAGAGGTATTTTCATGAGCAAAAAGTGGGGGTTTCAGCAAACAGGTCACGCCGTCAGCGAAAAACCTGGTTTTGAGAGCCAAAATGGCCATTTTTCAGTTTTTTGGGCTAAAAAGCTTTTTTTTCCAGCAAAACAGTGTTTTGGACACCTAAAATGTGCTTTTGTCGTCCAAAACTTGCGTTTAGCAGTGAAAACGTGGTGTTTTGAGCAAAAGAAAATTCTCAGCAAATTTCCAATTTTGTCAGCAAAAAACAGTTTTTTTGACCAAAAAGCACCTTTACTCAGCCAAAACCCCATTTTTTTTCGCCAAAAAGTCGTGTTTTTATCTCAAGAGGTATTTTCATGAGCAAAAAGTGGGGGTTTCAGCAAACAGGTCACGCCGTCAGCGAAAAACCTGGTTTTGAGAGCCAAAATGGCCATTTTTCAGTTTTTTGGGCTAAAAAGCTTTTTTTTCCAGCAAAACAGTGTTTTGGACACCTAAAATGTGCTTTTGTCGTCCAAAACTTGCGTTTAGCAGTGAAAACGTGGTGTTTTGAGCAAAAGAAAATTCTCAGCAAATTTCCAATTTTGTCAGCAAAAAACAGTTTTTTTGACCAAAAAGCACCTTTACTCAGCCAAAACCCCATTTTTTTTCGCCAAAAAGTCGTGTTTTTATCTCAAGAGGTATTTTCATGAGCAAAAAGTGGGGGTTTCAGCAAACAGGTCACGCCGTCAGCGAAAAACCTGGTTTTGAGAGCCAAAATGGCCATTTTTCAGTTTTTTGGGCTAAAAAGCTTTTTTTTCCAGCAAAACAGTGTTTTGGACACCTAAAATGTGCTTTTGTCGTCCAAAACTTGCGTTTAGCAGTGAAAACGTGGTTTTTTGAGCAAAAGAAAATTCTCAGCAAATTTCCAATTTTGTCAGCAAAAAACAGTTTTTTTGACCAAAAAGCACCTTTACTCAGCCAAAACCCCATTTTTTTTTACCAAAAAGTCGTGTTTTTATCTCAAGAGGTATTTTCATGAGCAAAAAGTGGGGGTTTCAGCAAACAGGTCACGCCGTCAGCGAAAAACCTGGTTTTGAGAGCCAAAATGGCCATTTTTCAGTTTTTTGGGCTAAAAAGCTTTTTTTTTCCAGCAAAACAGTGTTTTGGACACCTAAAATGTGCTTTTGTCGTCCAAAACTTGCGTTTAGCAGTGAAAACGTGGTGTTTTGAGCAAAAGAAAATTCTCAGCAAATTTCCAATTTTGTCAGCAAAAAACAGTTTTTTTGACCAAAAAGCACCTTTACTCAGCCAAAACCCCATTTTTTTTCGCCAAAAAGTCGTGTTTTTATCTCAAGAGGTATTTTCATGAGCAAAAAGTGGGGGTTTCAGCAAACAGGTCACGCCGTCAGCGAAAAACCTGGTTTTGAGAGCCAAAATGGCCATTTTTCAGTTTTTTGGGCTAAAAAGCTTTTTTTTCCAGCAAAACAGTGTTTTGGACACCTAAAATGTGCTTTTGTCGTCCAAAACTTGCGTTTAGCAGTGAAAACGTGGTGTTTTGAGCAAAAGAAAATTCTCAGCAAATTTCCAATTTTGTCAGCAAAAAACAGTTTTTTTGACCAAAAAGCACCTTTACTCAGCCAAAACCCCATTTTTTTTCGCCAAAAAGTCGTGTTTTTATCTCAAGAGGTATTTTCATGAGCAAAAAGTGGGGGTTTCAGCAAACAGGTCACGCCGTCAGCGAAAAACCTGGTTTTGAGAGCCAAAATGGCCATTTTTCAGTTTTTTGGGCTAAAAAGCTTTTTTTTCCAGCAAAACAGTGTTTTGGACACCTAAAATGTGCTTTTGTCGTCCAAAACTTGCGTTTAGCAGTGAAAACGTGGTGTTTGGAGCAAAAGAAAATTCTCAGCAAATTTCCAATTTTGTCAGCAAAAAAACAGTTTTTTTGACCAAAAAGCACCTTTACTCAGCCAAAACCCCATTTTTTTTCGCCAAAAAGTCGTGTTTTTATCTCAAGAGGTATTTTCATGAGCAAAAAGTGGGGGTTTCAGCAAACAGGTCACGCCGTCAGCGAAAAACCTGGTTTTGAGAGCCAAAATGGCCATTTTTCAGTTTTTTGGGCTAAAAAGCTTTTTTTTCCTGCAAAACAGCGTTTTGGACACCTAAAATGTGCTTTTGTCGTCCAAAACTTGCGTTTAGCAGTGAAAACGTGGTGTTTTGAACAAAAGAAAATTCTCAGCAAATTTCCAATTTTGTCAGCAAAAAACAGTTTTTTTGACCAAAAAGCACCTTTACTCAGCCAAAACCCCATTTTTTTTCGCCAAAAAGTCGTGTTTTTATCTCAAGAGGTATTTTCATGAGCAAAAAGTGGGGGTTTCAGCAAACAGGTCACGCCGTCAGCGAAAAACCTGGTTTTGAGAGCCAAAATGGCCATTTTTCAGTTTTTTGGGCTAAAAAGCTTTTTTTTCCAGCAAAACAGTGTTTTGGACACCTAAAATGTGCTTTTGTCGTCCAAAACTTGCGTTTAGCAGTGAAAACGTGGTGTTTTGAGCAAAAGAAAATTCTCAGCAAATTTCCAATTTTGTCAGCAAAAAACAGTTTTTTTGACCAAAAAGCACCTTTACTCAGCCAAAACCCCATTTTTTTCGCCTAAAAGTCGTGTTTTTATCTCAAGAGGTATTTTCATGAGCAAAAAGTGGGGGTTTCAGCAAACAGGTCACGCCGTCAGCGAAAAACCTGGTTTTGAGAGCCAAAATGGCCATTTTTCAGTTTTTTGGGCTAAAAAGCTTTTTTTTCCAGCAAAACAGTGTTTTGGACACCTAAAATGTGCTTTTGTCGTCCAAAACTTGCGTTTAGCAGTGAAAACGTGGTGTTTTGAGCAAAAGAAAATTCTCAGCAAATTTCCAATTTTGTCAGCAAAAAACAGTTTTTTTGACCAAAAAGCACCTTTACTCAGCCAAAACCCCATTTTTTTTTCGCCAAAAAGTCGTGTTTTTATCTCAAGAGGTATTTTCATGAGCAAAAAGTGGGGGTTTCAGCAAACAGGTCACGCCGTCAGCGAAAAACCTGGTTTTGAGAGCCAAAATGGCCATTTTTCAGTTTTTTGGGCTAAAAAGCTTTTTTTTCCAGCAAAACAGTGTTTTGGACACCTAAAATGTGCTTTTGTCGTCCAAAACTTGCGTTTAGCAGTGAAAACGTGGTGTTTTGAGCAAAAGAAAATTCTCAGCAAATTTCCAATTTTGTCAGCAAAAAACAGTTTTTTTGACCAAAAAGCACCTTTACTCAGCCAAAACCCCATTTTTTTTCGCCAAAAAGTCGTGTTTTTATCTCAAGAGGTATTTTCATGAGCAAAAAGTGGGGGTTTCAGCAAACAGGTCACGCCGTCAGCGAAAAACCTGGTTTTGAGAGCCAAAATGGCCATTTTTCAGTTTTTTGGGCTAAAAAGCTTTTTTTTCCAGCAAAACAGTGTTTTGGACACCTAAAATGTGCTTTTGTCGTCCAAAACTTGCGTTTAGCAGTGAAAACGTGGTGTTTTGAGCAAAAGAAAATTCTCAGCAAATTTCCAATTTTGTCAGCAAAAAACAGTTTTTTTGACCAAAAAGCACCTTTACTCAGCCAAAACCCCATTTTTTTTCGCCAAAAAGTCGTGTTTTTATCTCAAGAGGTATTTTCATGAGCAAAAAGTGGGGGTTTCAGCAAACAGGTCACGCCGTCAGCGAAAAACCTGGTTTTGAGAGCCAAAATGGCCATTTTTCAGTTTTTTGGGCTAAAAAGCTTTTTTTCCCAGCAAAACAGTGTTTTGGACACCTAAAATGTGCTTTTGTCGTCCAAAACTTGCGTTTAGCAGTGAAAACGTGGTGTTTTGAGCAAAAGAAAATTCTCAGCAAATTTCCAATTTTGTCAGCAAAAAACAGTTTTTTGACCAAAAAGCACCTTTACTCAGCCAAAACCCCATTTTTTTTCGCCAAAAAGTCGTGTTTTTATCTCAAGAGGTATTTTCATGAGCAAAAAGTGGGGGTTTCAGCAAACAGGTCACGCCGTCAGCGAAAAACCTGGTTTTGAGAGCCAAAATGGCCATTTTTCAGTTTTTTGGGCTAAAAAGCTTTTTTTTCCAGCAAAACAGTGTTTTGGACACCTAAAATGTGCTTTTGTCGTCCAAAACTTGCGTTTAGCAGTGAAAACGTGGTGTTTTGAGCAAAAGAAAATTCTCAGCAAATTTCCAATTTTGTCAGCAAAAAAACAGTTTTTTGACCAAAAAGCACCTTTACTCAGCCAAAACCCCATTTTTTTTCGCCAAAAAGTCGTGTTTTTATCTCAAGAGGTATTTTCATGAGCAAAAAGTGGGGGTTTCAGCAAACAGGTCACGCCGTCAGCGAAAAACCTGGTTTTGAGAGCCAAAATGGCCATTTTTCAGTTTTTTGGGCTAAAAAGCTTTTTTTTCCAGCAAAACAGTGTTTTGGACACCTAAAATGTGCTTTTGTCGTCCAAAACTTGCGTTTAGCAGTGAAAACGTGGTGTTTTGAGCAAAAGAAAATTCTCAGCAAATTTCCAATTTTGTCAGCAAAAAACAGTTTTTTGACCAAAAAGCACCTTTACTCAGCCAAAACCCCATTTTTTTTCGCCAAAAAGTCGTGTTTTTATCTCAAGAGGTATTTTCATGAGCAAAAAGTGGGGGTTTCAGCAAACAGGTCACGCCGTCAGCGAAAAACCTGGTTTTGAGAGCCAAAATGGCCATTTTTCAGTTTTTTGGGCTAAAAAGCTTTTTTTTCCAGCAAAACAGTGTTTTGGACACCTAAAATGTGCTTTTGTCGTCCAAAACTTGCGTTTAGCAGTGAAAATGTGGTGTTTTGAGCAAAAGAAAATTCTCAGCAAATTTCCAATTTTGTCAGCAAAAAACAGTTTTTTTGACCAAAAAGCACCTTTACTCAGCCAAAACCCCATTTTTTTTCGCCAAAAAGTCGTGTTTTTATCTCAAGAGGTATTTTCATGAGCAAAAAGTGGGGGTTTCAGCAAACAGGTCACGCCGTCAGCGAAAAACCTGGTTTTGAGAGCCAAAATGGCCATTTTTCAATTTTTTGGGCTAAAAAGCTTTTTTTTCCAGCAAAACAGTGTTTTGGACACCTAAAATGTGCTTTTGTCGTCCAAAACTTGCGTTTAGCAGTGAAAACGTGGTGTTTTGAGCAAAAGAAAATTCTCAGCAAATTTCCAATTTTGTCAGCAAAAAACAGTTTTTTTGACCAAAAAGCACCTTTACTCAGCCAAAACCCCATTTTTTTTCGCCAAAAAGTCGTGTTTTTATCTCAAGAGGTATTTTCATGAGCAAAAAGTGGGGGTTTCAGCAAACAGGTCACGCCGTCAGCGAAAAACCTGGTTTTGAGAGCCAAAATGGCCATTTTTCAGTTTTTTGGGCTAAAAAGCTTTTTTTTCCAGCAAAACAGTGTTTTGGACACCTAAAATGTGCTTTTGTCGTCCAAAACTTGCGTTTAGCAGTGAAAACGTGGTGTTTTGAGCAAAAGAAAATTCTCAGCAAATTTCCAATTTTGTCAGCAAAAAACAGTTTTTTTGACCAAAAAGCACCTTTACTCAGCCAAAACCCCATTTTTTTTCGCCAAAAAGTCGTGTTTTTATCTCAAGAGGTATTTTCATGAGCAAAAAGTGGGGGTTTCAGCAAACAGGTCACGCCGTCAGCGAAAAACCTGGTTTTGAGAGCCAAAATGGCCATTTTTCAGTTTTTTGGGCTAAAAAGCTTTTTTTTCCAGCAAAACAGTGTTTTGGACACCTAAAATGTGCTTTTGTCGTCCAAAACTTGCGTTTAGCAGTGAAAATGGGTGTTTTGAGCAAAAGAAAATTCTCAGCAAATTTCCAATTTTGTCAGCAAAAAACAGTTTTTTTGACCAAAAAGCACCTTTACTCAGCCAAAACCCCATTTTTTTTCGCCAAAAAGTCGTGTTTTTATCTCAAGAGGTATTTTCATGAGCAAAAAGTGGGGGTTTCAGCAAACAGGTCACGCCGTCAGCGAAAAACCTGGTTTTGAGAGCCAAAATGGCCATTTTTCAGTTTTCTGGGCTAAAAAGCTTTTTTTTCCAGCAAAACAGTGTTTTGGACACCTAAAATGTGCTTTTGTCGTCCAAAACTTGCGTTTAGCAGTGAAAACGTGGTGTTTTGAGCAAAAGAAAATTCTCAGCAAATTTCCAATTTTGTTAGCAAAAAACAGTTTTTTTGACCAAAAAGCACCTTTACTCAGCCAAAACCCCATTTTTTTTCGCCAAAAAGTCGTGTTTTTATCTCAAGAGGTATTTTCATGAGCAAAAAGTGGGGGTTTCAGCAAACAGGTCACGCCGTCAGCGAAAAACCTGGTTTTGAGAGCCAAAATGGCCATTTTTCAGTTTTTGGGCTAAAAAGCTTTTTTTTCCAGCAAAACAGTGTTTTGGACACCTAAAATGTGCTTTTGTCGTCCAAAACTTGCGTTTAGCAGTGAAAACGTGGTGTTTTGAGCAAAAGAAAATTCTCAGCAAATTTCCAATTTTGTCAGCAAAAAACAGTTTTTTTGACCAAAAAGCACCTTTACTCAGCCAAAACCCCATTTTTTTTCGCCAAAAAGTCGTGTTTTTATCTCAAGAGGTATTTTCATGAGCAAAAAGTGGGGGTTTCAGCAAACAGGTCACGCCGTCAGCGAAAAACCTGGTTTTGAGAGCCAAAATGGCCATTTTTCAGTTTTTTGGGCTAAAAAGCTTTTTTTTCCAGCAAAACAGTGTTTTGGACACCTAAAATGTGCTTTTGTCGTCCAAAACTTGCGTTTAGCAGTGAAAACGTGGTGTTTTGAGCAAAAGAAAATTCTCAGCAAATTTCCAATTTTGTCAGCAAAAAACAGTTTTTTTGAAGCAAAAGAAAATTCTCAGCAAATTTCCAATTTTGTCAGCAAAAAACAGTTTTTTTGACCAAAAAGCACCTTTACTCAGCCAAAACCCCATTTTTTTTCGCCATAAAGTCGTGTTTTTATCTCAAGAGGTATTTTCATGAGCAAAAAGTGGGGGTTTCAGCAAACAGGTCACGTCGTCAGCGAAAAACCTGGTTTTGAGAGCCAAAATGGCCATTTTTCAGTTTTTTGGGCTAAAAAGCTCTTTTTTCCAGCAAAACTTCAGCATGAGTATAGCAAAAGAAAATTCTCAGCAAATTTCCAATTTTGTCAGCAAAAAACAGTTTTTTTGACCAAAAAGCACCTTTACTCAGCCAAAACCCCATTTTTTTTCGCCAAAAAGTCGTGTTTTTATCTCAAGAGGTATTTTCATGAGCAAAAAGTGGGGGTTTCAGCAAACAGGTCACGTCGTCAGCGAAAAACCTGGTTTTGAGAGCCAAAATGGCCATTTTTCAGTTTTTTGGGCTAAAAAGCTTTTTTTTCCAGCAAAACAGTGTTTTGGACACCTAAAATGTGCTTTTGTCGTCCAAAACTTGCGTTTAGCAGTGAAAACGTGGTGTTTTGAGCAAAAGAAAATTCTCAGCAAATTTCCAATTTTGTCAGCAAAAAACAGTTTTTTTGACCAAAAAGCACCTTTACTCAGCCAAAACCCCATTTTTTTTCGCCAAAAAGTCGTGTTTTTATCTCAAGAGGTATTTTCATGAGCAAAAAGTGGGGGTTTCAGCAAACAGGTCACGCCGTCAGCGAAAAACCTGGTTTTGAGAGCCAAAATGGCCATTTTTCAGTTTTTTGGGCTAAAAAGCTTTTTTTTCCAGCAAAACAGTGTTTTGGACACCTAAAATGTGCTTTTGTCGTCCAAAACTTGCGTTTAGCAGTGAAAACGTGGTGTTTTGAGCAAAAGAAAATTCTCAGCAAATTTCCAATTTTGTCAGCAAAAAACAGTTTTTTTGACCAAAAAGCACCTTTACTCAGCCAAAACCCCATTTTTTTTCGCCAAAAAGTCGTGTTTTTATCTCAAGAGGTATTTTCATGAGCAAAAAGTGGGGGTTTCAGCAAACAGGTCACGCCGTCAGCGAAAAACCTGGTTTTGAGAGCCAAAATGGCCATTTTTCAGTTTTTTGGGCTAAAAAGCTTTTTTTTCCAGCAAAACAGTGTTTTGGACACCTAAAATGTGCTTTTGTCGTCCAAAACTTGCGTTTAGCAGTGAAAACGTGGTGTTTTGAGCAAAAGAAAATTCTCAGCAAATTTCCAATTTTGTCAGCAAAAAACAGTTTTTTTGACCAAAAAGCACCTTTACTCAGCCAAAACCCCATTTTTTTTCGCCAAAAAGTCGTGTTTTTATCTCAAGAGGTATTTTCATGAGCAAAAAGTGGGGGTTTCAGCAAACAGGTCACGCCGTCAGCGAAAAACCTGGTTTTGAGAGCCAAAATGGCCATTTTTCAGTTTTTTGGGCTAAAAAGCTTTTTTTTCCAGCAAAACAGTGTTTTGGACACCTAAAATGTGCTTTTGTCGTCCAAAACTTGCGTTTAGCAGTGAAAACGTGGTGTTTTGAGCAAAAGAAAATTCTCAGCAAATTTCCAATTTTGTCAGCAAAAAACAGTTTTTTTGACCAAAAAGCACCTTTACTCAGCCAAAACCCCATTTTTTTTCGCCAAAAAGTCGTGTTTTTATCTCAAGAGGTATTTTCATGAGCAAAAAGTGGGGGTTTCAGCAAACAGGTCACGCCGTCAGCGAAAAACCTGGTTTTGAGAGCCAAAATGGCCATTTTTCAGTTTTTTGGGCTAAAAAGCTTTTTTTTCCAGCAAAACAGTGTTTTGGACACCTAAAATGTGCTTTTGTCGTCCAAAACTTGCGTTTAGCAGTGAAAACGTGGTGTTTTGAGCAAAAGAAAATTCTCAGCAAATTTCCAATTTTGTCAGCAAAAAACAGTTTTTTTGACCAAAAAGCACCTTTACTCAGCCAAAACCCCATTTTTTTTCGCCAAAAAGTCGTGTTTTTATCTCAAGAGGTATTTTCATGAGCAAAAAGTGGGGGTTTCAGCAAACAGGTCACGCCGTCAGCGAAAAACCTGGTTTTGAGAGCCAAAATGGCCATTTTTCAGTTTTTTGGGCTAAAAAGCTTTTTTTTCCAGCAAAACAGTGTTTTGGACACCTAAAATGTGCTTTTGTCGTCCAAAACTTGCGTTTAGCAGTGAAAACGTGGTGTTTTGAGCAAAAGAAAATTCTCAGCAAATTTCCAATTTTGTCAGCAAAAAACAGTTTTTTTGACCAAAAAGCACCTTTACTCAGCCAAAACCCCATTTTTTTTCGCCAAAAAGTCGTGTTTTTATCTCAAGAGGTATTTTCATGAGCAAAAAGTGGGGGTTTCAGCAAACAGGTCACGCCGTCAGCGAAAAACCTGGTTTTGAGAGCCAAAATGGCCATTTTTCAGTTTTTTGGGCTAAAAAGCTTTTTTTTCCAGCAAAACAGTGTTTTGGACACCTAAAATGTGCTTTTGTCGTCCAAAACTTGCGTTTAGCAGTGAAAACGTGGTGTTTTGAGCAAAAGAAAATTCTCAGCAAATTTCCAATTTTGTCAGCAAAAAACAGTTTTTTTGACCAAAAAGCACCTTTACTCAGCCAAAACCCCATTTTTTTTCGCCAAAAAGTCGTGTTTTTATCTCAAGAGGTATTTTCATGAGCAAAAAGTGGGGGTTTCAGCAAACAGGTCACGCCGTCAGCGAAAAACCTGGTTTTGAGAGCCAAAATGGCCATTTTTCAGTTTTTTGGGCTAAAAAGCTTTTTTTTCCAGCAAAACAGTGTTTTGGACACCTAAAATGTGCTTTTGTCGTCCAAAACTTGCGTTTAGCAGTGAAAACGTGGTGTTTTGAGCAAAAGAAAATTCTCAGCAAATTTCCAATTTTGTCAGCAAAAAACAGTTTTTTTGACCAAAAAGCACCTTTACTCAGCCAAAACCCCATTTTTTTTCGCCAAAAAGTCGTGTTTTTATCTCAAGAGGTATTTTCATGAGCAAAAAGTGGGGGTTTCAGCAAACAGGTCACGCCGTCAGCGAAAAACCTGGTTTTGAGAGCCAAAATGGCCATTTTTCAGTTTTTTGGGCTAAAAAGCTTTTTTTTCCAGCAAAACAGTGTTTTGGACACCTAAAATGTGCTTTTGTCGTCCAAAACTTGCGTTTAGCAGTGAAAACGTGGTGTTTTGAGCAAAAGAAAATTCTCAGCAAATTTCCAATTTTGTCAGCAAAAAACAGTTTTTTTGACCAAAAAGCACCTTTACTCAGCCAAAACCCCATTTTTTTTCGCCAAAAAGTCGTGTTTTTATCTCAAGAGGTATTTTCATGAGCAAAAAGTGGGGGTTTCAGCAAACAGGTCACGCCGTCAGCGAAAAACCTGGTTTTGAGAGCCAAAATGGCCATTTTTCAGTTTTTTGGGCTAAAAAGCTTTTTTTTCCAGCAAAACAGTGTTTTGGACACCTAAAATGTGCTTTTGTCGTCCAAAACTTGCGTTTAGCAGTGAAAACGTGGTGTTTTGAGCAAAAGAAAATTCTCAGCAAATTTCCAATTTTGTCAGCAAAAAACAGTTTTTTTGACCAAAAAGCACCTTTACTCAGCCAAAACCCCATTTTTTTTCGCCGAAAAGTCGTGTTTTTATCTCAAGAGGTATTTTCATGAGCAAAAAGTGGGGGTTTCAGCAAACAGGTCACGCCGTCAGCGAAAAACCTGGTTTTGAGAGCCAAAATGGCCATTTTTCAGTTTTTTGGGCTAAAAAGCTTTTTTTTCCAGCAAAACAGTGTTTTGGACACCTAAAATGTGCTTTTGTCGTCCAAAACTTGCGTTTAGCAGTGAAAACGTGGTGTTTTGAGCAAAAGAAAATTCTCAGCAAATTTCCAATTTTGTCAGCAAAAAACAGTTTTTTTGACCAAAAAGCACCTTTACTCAGCCAAAACCCCATTTTTTTTCGCCAAAAAGTCGTGTTTTTATCTCAAGAGGTATTTTCATGAGCAAAAAGTGGGGGTTTCAGCAAACAGGTCACGCCGTCAGCGAAAAACCTGGTTTTGAGAGCCAAAATGGCCATTTTTCAGTTTTTTGGGCTAAAAAGCTTTTTTTTCCAGCAAAACAGTGTTTTGGACACCTAAAATGTGCTTTTGTCGTCCAAAACTTGCGTTTAGCAGTGAAAACGTGGTGTTTTGAGCAAAAGAAAATTCTCAGCAAATTTCCAATTTTGTCAGCAAAAAACAGTTTTTTTGACCAAAAAGCACCTTTACTCAGCCAAAACCCCATTTTTTTTCGCCAAAAAGTCGTGTTTTTATCTCAAGAGGTATTTTCATGAGCAAAAAGTGGGGGTTTCAGCAAACAGGTCACGCCGTCAGCGAAAAACCTGGTTTTGAGAGCCAAAATGGCCATTTTTCAGTTTTTTGGGCTAAAAAGCTTTTTTTTCCAGCAAAACAGTGTTTTGGACACCTAAAATGTGCTTTTGTCGTCCAAAACTTGCGTTTAGCAGTGAAAACGTGGTGTTTTGAGCAAAAGAAAATTCTCAGCAAATTTCCAATTTTGTCAGCAAAAAACAGTTTTTTTGACCAAAAAGCACCTTTACTCAGCCAAAACCCCATTTTTTTTCGCCAAAAAGTCGTGTTTTTATCTCAAGAGGTATTTTCATGAGCAAAAAGTGGGGGTTTCAGCAAACAGGTCACGCCGTCAGCGAAAAACCTGGTTTTGAGAGCCAAAATGGCCATTTTTCAGTTTTTTGGGCTAAAAAGCTTTTTTTTCCAGCAAAACAGTGTTTTGGACACCTAAAATGTGCTTTTGTCGTCCAAAACTTGCGTTTAGCAGTGAAAACGTGGTGTTTTGAGCAAAAGAAAATTCTCAGCAAATTTCCAATTTTGTCAGCAAAAAACAGTTTTTTTGACCAAAAAGCACCTTTACTCAGCCAAAACCCCATTTTTTTTCGCCAAAAAGTCGTGTTTTTATCTCAAGAGGTATTTTCATGAGCAAAAAGTGGGGGTTTCAGCAAACAGGTCACGCCGTCAGCGAAAAACCTGGTTTTGAGAGCCAAAATGGCCATTTTTCAGTTTTTTGGGCTAAAAAGCTTTTTTTTCCAGCAAAACAGTGTTTTGGACACCTAAAATGTGCTTTTGTCGTCCAAAACTTGCGTTTAGCAGTGAAAACGTGGTGTTTTGAGCAAAAGAAAATTCTCAGCAAATTTCCAATTTTGTCAGCAAAAAACAGTTTTTTTGACCAAAAAGCACCTTTACTCAGCCAAAACCCCATTTTTTTTCGCCAAAAAGTCGTGTTTTTATCTCAAGAGGTATTTTCATGAGCAAAAAGTGGGGGTTTCAGCAAACAGGTCACGCCGTCAGCGAAAAACCTGGTTTTGAGAGCCAAAATGGCCATTTTTCAGTTTTTTGGGCTAAAAAGCTTTTTTTTCCAGCAAAACAGTGTTTTGGACACCTAAAATGTGCTTTTGTCGTCCAAAACTTGCGTTTAGCAGTGAAAACGTGGTGTTTTGAGCAAAAGAAAATTCTCAGCAAATTTCCAATTTTGTCAGCAAAAAACAGTTTTTTTGACCAAAAAGCACCTTTACTCAGCCAAAACCCCATTTTTTTTCGCCAAAAAGTCGTGTTTTTATCTCAAGAGGTATTTTCATGAGCAAAAAGTGGGGGTTTCAGCAAACAGGTCACGCCGTCAGCGAAAAACCTGGTTTTGAGAGCCAAAATGGCCATTTTTCAGTTTTTTGGGCTAAAAAGCTTTTTTTTCCAGCAAAACAGTGTTTTGGACACCTAAAATGTGCTTTTGTCGTCCAAAACTTGCGTTTAGCAGTGAAAACGTGGTGTTTTGAGCAAAAGAAAATTCTCAGCAAATTTCCAATTTTGTCAGCAAAAAACAGTTTTTTTGACCAAAAAGCACCTTTACTCAGCCAAAACCCCATTTTTTTTCGCCAAAAAGTCGTGTTTTTATCTCAAGAGGTATTTTCATGAGCAAAAAGTGGGGGTTTCAGCAAACAGGTCACGCCGTCAGCGAAAAACCTGGTTTTGAGAGCCAAAATGGCCATTTTTCAGTTTTTTGGGCTAAAAAGCTTTTTTTTCCAGCAAAACAGTGTTTTGGACACCTAAAATGTGCTTTTGTCGTCCAAAACTTGCGTTTAGCAGTGAAAACGTGGTGTTTTGAGCAAAAGAAAATTCTCAGCAAATTTCCAATTTTGTCAGCAAAAAACAGTTTTTTTGACCAAAAAGCACCTTTACTCAGCCAAAACCCCATTTTTTTTCGCCAAAAAGTCGTGTTTTTATCTCAAGAGGTATTTTCATGAGCAAAAAGTGGGGGTTTCAGCAAACAGGTCACGCCGTCAGCGAAAAACCTGGTTTTGAGAGCCAAAATGGCCATTTTTCAGTTTTTTGGGCTAAAAAGCTTTTTTTTCCAGCAAAACAGTGTTTTGGACACCTAAAATGTGCTTTTGTCGTCCAAAACTTGCGTTTAGCAGTGAAAACGTGGTGTTTTGAGCAAAAGAAAATTCTCAGCAAATTTCCAATTTTGTCAGCAAAAAACAGTTTTTTTGACCAAAAAGCACCTTTACTCAGCCAAAACCCCATTTTTTTTCGCCAAAAAGTCGTGTTTTTATCTCAAGAGGTATTTTCATGAGCAAAAAGTGGGGGTTTCAGCAAACAGGTCACGCCGTCAGCGAAAAACCTGGTTTTGAGAGCCAAAATGGCCATTTTTCAGTTTTTTGGGCTAAAAAGCTTTTTTTTCCAGCAAAACAGTGTTTTGGACACCTAAAATGTGCTTTTGTCGTCCAAAACTTGCGTTTAGCAGTGAAAACGTGGTGTTTTGAGCAAAAGAAAATTCTCAGCAAATTTCCAATTTTGTCAGCAAAAAACAGTTTTTTTGACCAAAAAGCACCTTTACTCAGCCAAAACCCCATTTTTTTTCGCCAAAAAGTCGTGTTTTTATCTCAAGAGGTATTTTCATGAGCAAAAAGTGGGGGTTTCAGCAAACAGGTCACGCCGTCAGCGAAAAACCTGGTTTTGAGAGCCAAAATGGCCATTTTTCAGTTTTTTGGGCTAAAAAGCTTTTTTTTCCAGCAAAACAGTGTTTTGGACACCTAAAATGTGCTTTTGTCGTCCAAAACTTGCGTTTAGCAGTGAAAACGTGGTGTTTTGAGCAAAAGAAAATTCTCAGCAAATTTCCAATTTTGTCAGCAAAAAACAGTTTTTTTGACCAAAAAGCACCTTTACTCAGCCAAAACCCCATTTTTTTTCGCCAAAAAGTCGTGTTTTTATCTCAAGAGGTATTTTCATGAGCAAAAAGTGGGGGTTTCAGCAAACAGGTCACGCCGTCAGCGAAAAACCTGGTTTTGAGAGCCAAAATGGCCATTTTTCAGTTTTTTGGGCTAAAAAGCTTTTTTTTCCAGCAAAACAGTGTTTTGGACACCTAAAATGTGCTTTTGTCGTCCAAAACTTGCGTTTAGCAGTGAAAACGTGGTGTTTTGAGCAAAAGAAAATTCTCAGCAAATTTCCAATTTTGTCAGCAAAAAACAGTTTTTTTGACCAAAAAGCACCTTTACTCAGCCAAAACCCCATTTTTTTTCGCCAAAAAGTCGTGTTTTTATCTCAAGAGGTATTTTCATGAGCAAAAAGTGGGGGTTTCAGCAAACAGGTCACGCCGTCAGCGAAAAACCTGGTTTTGAGAGCCAAAATGGCCATTTTTCAGTTTTTTGGGCTAAAAAGCTTTTTTTTCCAGCAAAACAGTGTTTTGGACACCTAAAATGTGCTTTTGTCGTCCAAAACTTGCGTTTAGCAGTGAAAACGTGGTGTTTTGAGCAAAAGAAAATTCTCAGCAAATTTCCAATTTTGTCAGCAAAAAACAGTTTTTTTGACCAAAAAGCACCTTTACTCAGCCAAAACCCCATTTTTTTTCGCCAAAAAGTCGTGTTTTTATCTCAAGAGGTATTTTCATGAGCAAAAAGTGGGGGTTTCAGCAAACAGGTCACGCCGTCAGCGAAAAACCTGGTTTTGAGAGCCAAAATGGCCATTTTTCAGTTTTTTGGGCTAAAAAGCTTTTTTTTCCAGCAAAACAGTGTTTTGGACACCTAAAATGTGCTTTTGTCGTCCAAAACTTGCGTTTAGCAGTGAAAACGTGGTGTTTTGAGCAAAAGAAAATTCTCAGCAAATTTCCAATTTTGTCAGCAAAAAACAGTTTTTTTGACCAAAAAGCACCTTTACTCAGCCAAAACCCCATTTTTTTTCGCCAAAAAGTCGTGTTTTTATCTCAAGAGGTATTTTCATGAGCAAAAAGTGGGGGTTTCAGCAAACAGGTCACGCCGTCAGCGAAAAACCTGGTTTTGAGAGCCAAAATGGCCATTTTTCAGTTTTTTGGGCTAAAAAGCTTTTTTTTCCAGCAAAACAGTGTTTTGGACACCTAAAATGTGCTTTTGTCGTCCAAAACTTGCGTTTAGCAGTGAAAACGTGGTGTTTTGAGCAAAAGAAAATTCTCAGCAAATTTCCAATTTTGTCAGCAAAAAACAGTTTTTTTGACCAAAAAGCACCTTTACTCAGCCAAAACCCCATTTTTTTTCGCCAAAAAGTCGTGTTTTTATCTCAAGAGGTATTTTCATGAGCAAAAAGTGGGGGTTTCAGCAAACAGGTCACGCCGTCAGCGAAAAACCTGGTTTTGAGAGCCAAAATGGCCATTTTTCAGTTTTTTGGGCTAAAAAGCTTTTTTTTCCAGCAAAACAGTGTTTTGGACACCTAAAATGTGCTTTTGTCGTCCAAAACTTGCGTTTAGCAGTGAAAACGTGGTGTTTTGAGCAAAAGAAAATTCTCAGCAAATTTCCAATTTTGTCAGCAAAAAACAGTTTTTTTGACCAAAAAGCACCTTTACTCAGCCAAAACCCCATTTTTTTTCGCCAAAAAGTCGTGTTTTTATCTCAAGAGGTATTTTCATGAGCAAAAAGTGGGGGTTTCAGCAAACAGGTCACGCTGTCAGCGAAAAACCTGGTTTTGAGAGCCAAAATGGCCATTTTTCAGTTTTTTGGGCTAAAAAGCTTTTTTTTCCAGCAAAACAGTGTTTTGGACACCTAAAATGTGCTTTTGTCGTCCAAAACTTGCGTTTAGCAGTGAAAACGTGGTGTTTTGAGCAAAAGAAAATTCTCAGCAAATTTCCAATTTTGTCAGCAAAAAACAGTTTTTTTGACCAAAAAGCACCTTTACTCAGCCAAAACCCCATTTTTTTTCGCCAAAAAGTCGTGTTTTTATCTCAAGAGGTATTTTCATGAGCAAAAAGTGGGGGTTTCAGCAAACAGGTCACGCCGTCAGCGAAAAACCTGGTTTTGAGAGCCAAAATGGCCATTTTTCAGTTTTTTGGGCTAAAAAGCTTTTTTTTCCAGCAAAACAGTGTTTTGGACACCTAAAATGTGCTTTTGTCGTCCAAAACTTGCGTTTAGCAGTGAAAACGTGGTGTTTTGAGCAAAAGAAAATTCTCAGCAAATTTCCAATTTTGTCAGCAAAAAACAGTTTTTTTGACCAAAAAGCACCTTTACTCAGCCAAAACCCCATTTTTTTTCGCCAAAAAGTCGTGTTTTTATCTCAAGAGGTATTTTCATGAGCAAAAAGTGGGGGTTTCAGCAAACAGGTCACGCCGTCAGCGAAAAACCTGGTTTTGAGAGCCAAAATGGCCATTTTTCAGTTTTTTGGGCTAAAAAGCTTTTTTTTCCAGCAAAACAGTGTTTTGGACACCTAAAATGTGCTTTTGTCGTCCAAAACTTGCGTTTAGCAGTGAAAACGTGGTGTTTTGAGCAAAAGAAAATTCTCAGCAAATTTCCAATTTTGTCAGCAAAAAACAGTTTTTTTGACCAAAAAGCACCTTTACTCAGCCAAAACCCCATTTTTTTTCGCCAAAAAGTCGTGTTTTTATCTCAAGAGGTATTTTCATGAGCAAAAAGTGGGGGTTTCAGCAAACAGGTCACGCCGTCAGCGAAAAACCTGGTTTTGAGAGCCAAAATGGCCATTTTTCAGTTTTTTGGGCTAAAAAGCTTTTTTTTCCAGCAAAACAGTGTTTTGGACACCTAAAATGTGCTTTTGTCGTCCAAAACTTGCGTTTAGCAGTGAAAACGTGGTGTTTTGAGCAAAAGAAAATTCTCAGCAAATTTCCAATTTTGTCAGCAAAAAACAGTTTTTTTGACCAAAAAGCACCTTTACTCAGCCAAAACCCCATTTTTTTTCGCCAAAAAGTCGTGTTTTTATCTCAAGAGGTATTTTCATGAGCAAAAAGTGGGGGTTTCAGCAAACAGGTCACGCCGTCAGCGAAAAACCTGGTTTTGAGAGCCAAAATGGCCATTTTTCAGTTTTTTGGGCTAAAAAGCTTTTTTTTCCAGCAAAACAGTGTTTTGGACACCTAAAATGTGCTTTTGTCGTCCAAAACTTGCGTTTAGCAGTGAAAACGTGGTGTTTTGAGCAAAAGAAAATTCTCAGCAAATTTCCAATTTTGTCAGCAAAAAACAGTTTTTTTGACCAAAAAGCACCTTTACTCAGCCAAAACCCCATTTTTTTTCGCCAAAAAGTCGTGTTTTTATCTCAAGAGGTATTTTCATGAGCAAAAAGTGGGGGTTTCAGCAAACAGGTCACGCCGTCAGCGAAAAACCTGGTTTTGAGAGCCAAAATGGCCATTTTTCAGTTTTTTGGGCTAAAAAGCTTTTTTTTCCAGCAAAACAGTGTTTTGGACACCTAAAATGTGCTTTTGTCGTCCAAAACTTGCGTTTAGCAGTGAAAACGTGGTGTTTTGAGCAAAAGAAAATTCTCAGCAAATTTCCAATTTTGTCAGCAAAAAACAGTTTTTTTGACCAAAAAGCACCTTTACTCAGCCAAAACCCCATTTTTTTTCGCCAAAAAGTCGTGTTTTTATCTCAAGAGGTATTTTCATGAGCAAAAAGTGGGGGTTTCAGCAAACAGGTCACGCCGTCAGCGAAAAACCTGGTTTTGAGAGCCAAAATGGCCATTTTTCAGTTTTTTGGGCTAAAAAGCTTTTTTTTCCAGCAAAACAGTGTTTTGGACACCTAAAATGTGCTTTTGTCGTCCAAAACTTGCGTTTAGCAGTGAAAACGTGGTGTTTTGAGCAAAAGAAAATTCTCAGCAAATTTCCAATTTTGTCAGCAAAAAACAGTTTTTTTGACCAAAAAGCACCTTTACTCAGCCAAAACCCCATTTTTTTTCGCCAAAAAGTCGTGTTTTTATCTCAAGAGGTATTTTCATGAGCAAAAAGTGGGGGTTTCAGCAAACAGGTCACGCCGTCAGCGAAAAACCTGGTTTTGAGAGCCAAAATGGCCATTTTTCAGTTTTTTGGGCTAAAAAGCTTTTTTTTCCAGCAAAACAGTGTTTTGGACACCTAAAATGTGCTTTTGTCGTCCAAAACTTGCGTTTAGCAGTGAAAACGTGGTGTTTTGAGCAAAAGAAAATTCTCAGCAAATTTCCAATTTTGTCAGCAAAAAACAGTTTTTTTGACCAAAAAGCACCTTTACTCAGCCAAAACCCCATTTTTTTTCGCCAAAAAGTCGTGTTTTTATCTCAAGAGGTATTTTCATGAGCAAAAAGTGGGGGTTTCAGCAAACAGGTCACGCCGTCAGCGAAAAACCTGGTTTTGAGAGCCAAAATGGCCATTTTTCAGTTTTTTGGGCTAAAAAGCTTTTTTTTCCAGCAAAACAGTGTTTTGGACACCTAAAATGTGCTTTTGTCGTCCAAAACTTGCGTTTAGCAGTGAAAACGTGGTGTTTTGAGCAAAAGAAAATTCTCAGCAAATTTCCAATTTTGTCAGCAAAAAACAGTTTTTTTGACCAAAAAGCACCTTTACTCAGCCAAAACCCCATTTTTTTTCGCCAAAAAGTCGTGTTTTTATCTCAAGAGGTATTTTCATGAGCAAAAAGTGGGGGTTTCAGCAAACAGGTCACGCCGTCAGCGAAAAACCTGGTTTTGAGAGCCAAAATGGCCATTTTTCAGTTTTTTGGGCTAAAAAGCTTTTTTTTCCAGCAAAACAGTGTTTTGGACACCTAAAATGTGCTTTTGTCGTCCAAAACTTGCGTTTAGCAGTGAAAACGTGGTGTTTTGAGCAAAAGAAAATTCTCAGCAAATTTCCAATTTTGTCAGCAAAAAACAGTTTTTTTGACCAAAAAGCACCTTTACTCAGCCAAAACCCCATTTTTTTTCGCCAAAAAGTCGTGTTTTTATCTCAAGAGGTATTTTCATGAGCAAAAAGTGGGGGTTTCAGCAAACAGGTCACGCCGTCAGCGAAAAACCTGGTTTTGAGAGCCAAAATGGCCATTTTTCAGTTTTTTGGGCTAAAAAGCTTTTTTTTCCAGCAAAACAGTGTTTTGGACACCTAAAATGTGCTTTTGTCGTCCAAAACTTGCGTTTAGCAGTGAAAACGTGGTGTTTTGAGCAAAAGAAAATTCTCAGCAAATTTCCAATTTTGTCAGCAAAAAAAAGTTTTTTTGACCAAAAAGCACCTTTACTCAGCCAAAACCCCATTTTTTTTCGCCAAAAAGTCGTGTTTTTATCTCAAGAGGTATTTGCATGAGCAAAAAGTGGGCGTTTCAGCAAACAGGTCACGCCGTCAGCGAAAAACCTGGTTTTGAGAGCCAAAATGGCCATTTTTCAGTTTTTTGGGCTAAAAAGCTTTTTTTTCCAGCAAAACAGTGTTTTGGACACCTAAAATGTGCTTTTGTCGTCCAAAACTTGCGTTTAGCAGTGAAAACGTGGTGTTTTGAGCAAAAGAAAATTCTCAGCAAATTTCCAATTTTGTCAGCAAAAAACAGTTTTTTTGACCAAAAAGCACCTTTACTCAGCCAAAACCCCATTTTTTTTCGCCAAAAAGTCGTGTTTTTATCTCAAGAGGTATTTTCATGAGCAAAAAGTGGGGGTTTCAGCAAACAGGTCACGCCGTCAGCGAAAAACCTGGTTTTGAGAGCCAAAATGGCCATTTTTCAGTTTTTTGGGCTAAAAAGCTTTTTTTCCCAGCAAAACAGTGTTTTGGACACCTAAAATGTGCTTTTGTCGTCCAAAACTTGCGTTTAGCAGTGAAAACGTGGTGTTTTGAGCAAAAGAAAATTCTCAGCAAATTTCCAATTTTGTCAGCAAAAAACAGTTTTTTTGACCAAAAAGCACCTTTACTCAGCCAAAACCCCATTTTTTTTCGCCAAAAAGTCGTGTTTTTATCTCAAGAGGTATTTTCATGAGCAAAAAGTGGGGGTTTCAGCAAACAGGTCACGCCGTCAGCGAAAAACCTGGTTTTGAGAGCCAAAATGGCCATTTTTCAGTTTTTTGGGCTAAAAAGCTTTTTTTCCCAGCAAAACAGTGTTTTGGACACCTAAAATGTGCTTTTGTCGTCCAAAACTTGCGTTTAGCAGTGAAAACGTGGTGTTTTGAGCAAAAGAAAATTCTCAGCAAATTTCCAATTTTGTCAGCAAAAAACAGTTTTTTTGACCAAAAAGCACCTTTACTCAGCCAAAACCCCATTTTTTTTCGCCAAAAAGTCGTGTTTTTATCTCAAGAGGTATTTTCATGAGCAAAAAGTGGGGGTTTCAGCAAACAGGTCACGCCGTCAGCGAAAAACCTGGTTTTGAGAGCCAAAATGGCCATTTTTCAGTTTTTTGGGCTAAAAAGCTTTTTTTTCCAGCAAAACAGTGTTTTGGACACCTAAAATGTGCTTTTGTCGTCCAAAACTTGCGTTTAGCAGTGAAAACGTGGTGTTTTGAGCAAAAGAAAATTCTCAGCAAATTTCCAATTTTGTCAGCAAAAAACAGTTTTTTTGACCAAAAAGCACGTTTACTCAGCCAAAACCCCATTTTTTTTCGCCAAAAAGTCGTGTTTTTATCTCAAGAGGTATTTTCATGAGCAAAAAGTGGGGGTTTCAGCAAACAGGTCACGCCGTCAGCGAAAAACCTGGTTTTGAGAGCCAAAATGGCCATTTTTCAGTTTTTTGGGCTAAAAAGCTTTTTTTTCCAGCAAAACAGTGTTTTGGACACCTAAAATGTGCTTTTGTCGTCCAAAACTTGCGTTTAGCAGTGAAAACGTGGTGTTTTGAGCAAAAGAAAATTCTCAGCAAATTTCCAATTTTGTCAGCAAAAAACAGTTTTTTTGACCAAAAAGCACCTTTACTCAGCCAAAACCCCATTTTTTTTCGCCAAAAAATCGTGTTTTTATCTCAAGAGGTATTTTCATGAGCAAAAAGTGGGCGTTTCAGCAAACAGGTCACGCCGTCAGCGAAAAACCTGGTTTTGAGAGCCAAAATGGCCATTTTTCAGTTTTTTGGGCTAAAAAGCTTTTTTTCCCAGCAAAACAGTGTTTTGGACACCTAAAATGTGCTTTTGTCGTCCAAAACTTGCGTTTAGCAGTGAAAACGTGGTGTTTTGAGCAAAAGAAAATTCTCAGCAAATTTCCAATTTTGTCAGCAAAAAACAGTTTTTTTGACCAAAAAGCACCTTTACTCAGCCAAAACCCCATTTTTTTTCGCCAAAAAGTCGTGTTTTTATCTCAAGAGGTATTTTCATGAGCAAAAAGTGGGGGTTTCAGCAAACAGGTCACGCCGTCAGCGAAAAACCTGGTTTTGAGAGCCAAAATGGCCATTTTTCAGTTTTTTGGGCTAAAAAGCTTTTTTTCCCAGCAAAACAGTGTTTTGGACACCTAAAATGTGCTTTTGTCGTCCAAAACTTGCGTTTAGCAGTGAAAACGTGGTGTTTTGAGCAAAAGAAAATTCTCAGCAAATTTCCAATTTTGTCAGCAAAAAACAGTTTTTTTGACCAAAAAGCACCTTTACTCAGCCAAAACCCCATTTTTTTTCGCCAAAAAGTCGTGTTTTTATCTCAAGAGGTATTTTCATGAGCAAAAAGTGGGCGTTTCAGCAAACAGGTCACGCCGTCAGCGAAAAACCTGGTTTTGAGAGCCAAAATGGCCATTTTTCAGTTTTTTGGGCTAAAAAGCTTTTTTTTCCAGCAAAACAGTGTTTTGGACACCTAAAATGTGCTTTTGTCGTCCAAAACTTGCGTTTAGCAGTGAAAACGTGGTGTTTTGAGCAAAAGAAAATTCTCAGCAAATTTCCAATTTTGTCAGCAAAAAACAGTTTTTTTGACCAAAAAGCACGTTTACTCAGCCAAAACCCCATTTTTTTTCGCCAAAAAGTCGTGTTTTTATCTCAAGAGGTATTTTCATGAGCAAAAAGTGGGCGTTTCAGCAAACAGGTCACGCCGTCAGCGAAAAACCTGGTTTTGAGAGCCAAAATGGCCATTTTTCAGTTTTTTGGGCTAAAAAGCTTTTTTTTCCAGCAAAACAGTGTTTTGGACACCTAAAATGTGCTTTTGTCGTCCAAAACTTGCGTTTAGCAGTGAAAACGTGGTGTTTTGAGCAAAAGAAAATTCTCAGCAAATTTCCAATTTTGTCAGCAAAAAACAGTTTTTTTGACCAAAAAGCACCTTTACTCAGCCAAAACCCCATTTTTTTTCGCCAAAAAGTCGTGTTTTTATCTCAAGAGGTATTTTCATGAGCAAAAAGTGGGGGTTTCAGCAAACAGGTCACGCCGTCAGCGAAAAACCTGGTTTTGAGAGCCAAAATGGCCATTTTTCAGTTTTTTGGGCTAAAAAGCTTTTTTTCCCAGCAAAACAGTGTTTTGGACACCTAAAATGTGCTTTTGTCGTCCAAAACTTGCGTTTAGCAGTGAAAACGTGGTGTTTTGAGCAAAAGAAAATTCTCAGCAAATTTCCAATTTTGTCAGCAAAAAACAGTTTTTTTGACCAAAAAGCACCTTTACTCAGCCAAAACCCCATTTTTTTTCGCCAAAAAGTCGTGTTTTTATCTCAAGAGGTATTTTCATGAGCAAAAAGTGGGGGTTTCAGGAAACAGGTCACGCCGTCAGCGAAAAACCTGGTTTTGAGAGCCAAAATGGCCATTTTTCAGTTTTTTGGGCTAAAAAGCTTTTTTTTCCAGCAAAACAGTGTTTTGGACACCTAAAATGTGCTTTTGTCGTCCAAAACTTGCGTTTAGCAGTGAAAACGTGGTGTTTTGAGCAAAAGAAAATTCTCAGCAAATTTCCAATTTTGTCAGCAAAAAACAGTTTTTTTGACCAAAAAGCACCTTTACTCAGCCAAAAGCCCATTTTTTTTCGCCAAAAAGTCGTGTTTTTATCTCAAGAGGTATTTTCATGAGCAAAAAGTGGGGGTTTCAGCAAACAGGTCACGCCGTCAGCGAAAAACCTGGTTTTGAGAGCCAAAATGGCCATTTTTCAGTTTTTTGGGCTAAAAAGCTTTTTTTTCCAGCAAAACAGTGTTTTGGACACCTAAAATGTGCTTTTGTCGTCCAAAACTTGCGTTTAGCAGTGAAAACGTGGTGTTTTGAGCAAAAGAAAATTCTCAGCAAATTTCCAATTTTGTCAGCAAAAAACAGTTTTTTTGACCAAAAAGCACGTTTACTCAGCCAAAACCCCATTTTTTTTCGCCAAAAAGTCGTGTTTTTATCTCAAGAGGTATTTTCATGAGCAAAAAGTGGGCGTTTCAGCAAACAGGTCACGCCGTCAGCGAAAAACCTGGTTTTGAGAGCCAAAATGGCCATTTTTCAGTTTTTTGGGCTAAAAAGCTTTTTTTTCCAGCAAAACAGTGTTTTGGACACCTAAAATGTGCTTTTGTCGTCCAAAACTTGCGTTTAGCAGTGAAAACGTGGTGTTTTGAGCAAAAGAAAATTCTCAGCAAATTTCCAATTTTGTCAGCAAAAAACAGTTTTTTTTGACCAAAAAGCACCTTTACTCAGCCAAAACCCCATTTTTTTTCGCCAAAAAGTCGTGTTTTTATCTCAAGAGGTATTTTCATGAGCAAAAAGTGGGGGTTTCAGCAAACAGGTCATGCCGTCAGCGAAAAACCTGGTTTTGAGAGCCAAAATGGCCATTTTTCAGTTTTTTGGGCTAAAAAGCTTTTTTTTCCAGCAAAACAGTGTTTTGGACACCTAAAATGTGCTTTTGTCGTCCAAAACTTGCGTTTAGCAGTGAAAACGTGGTGTTTTGAGCAAAAGAAAATTCTCAGCAAATTTCCAATTTTGTCAGCAAAAAACAGTTTTTTTGACCAAAAAGCACGTTTACTCAGCCAAAACCCCATTTTTTTTCGCCAAAAAGTCGTGTTTTTATCTCAAGAGGTATTTTCATGAGCAAAAAGTGGGGGTTTCAGCAAACAGGTCACGCCGTCAGCGAAAAACCTGGTTTTGAGAGCCAAAATGGCCATTTTTCAGTTTTTTGGGCTAAAAAGCTTTTTTTTCCGGCAAAACAGTGTTTTGGACACCTAAAATGTGCTTTTGTCGTCCAAAACTTGCGTTTAGCAGTGAAAACGTGGTGTTTTGAGCAAAAGAAAATTCTCAGCAAATTTCCAATTTTGTCAGCAAAAAACAGTTTTTTTGACCAAAAAGCACCTTTACTCAGCCAAAACCCCATTTTTTTTCGCCAAAAAGTCGTGTTTTTATCTCGAGGTATTTTCATGAGCAAAAAGTGGGCGTTTCAGCAAACAGGTCACGCCGTCAGCGAAAAACCTGGTTTTGAGAGCCAAAATGGCCATTTTTCAGTTTTTTGGGCTAAAAAGCTTTTTTTTCCAGCAAAACAGTGTTTTGGACACCTAAAATGTGCTTTTGTCGTCCAAAACTTGCGTTTAGCAGTGAAAACGTGGTGTTTTGAGCAAAAGAAAATTCTCAGCAAATTTCCAATTTTGTCAGCAAAAAACAGTTTTTTTGACCAAAAAGCACCTTTACTCAGCCAAAAGCCCATTTTTTTTCGCCAAAAAGTCGTGTTTTTATCTCAAGAGGTATTTTCATGAGCAAAAAGTGGGGGTTTCAGCAAACAGGTCACGCCGTCAGCGAAAAACCTGGTTTTGAGAGCCAAAATGGCCATTTTTCAGTTTTTTGGGCTAAAAAGCTTTTTTTTCCAGCAAAACAGTGTTTTGGACACCTAAAATGTGCTTTTGTCGTCCAAAACTTGCGTTTAGCAGTGAAAACGTGGTGTTTTGAGCAAAAGAAAATTCTCAGCAAATTTCCAATTTTGTCAGCAAAAAACAGTTTTTTTGACCAAAAAGCACCTTTACTCAGCCAAAAGCCCATTTTTTTTCGCCAAAAAGTCGTGTTTTTATCTCAAGAGGTATTTTCATGAGCAAAAAGTGGGGGTTTCAGCAAACAGGTCACGCCGTCAGCGAAAAACCTGGTTTTGAGAGCCAAAATGGCCATTTTTCAGTTTTTTGGGCTAAAAAGCTTTTTTTTCCAGCAAAACAGTGTTTTGGACACCTAAAATGTGCTTTTGTCGTCCAAAACTTGCGTTTAGCAGTGAAAACGTGGTGTTTTGAGCAAAAGAAAATTCTCAGCAAATTTCCAATTTTGTCAGCAAAAAACAGTTTTTTTGACCAAAAAGCACCTTTACTCAGCCAAAACCCCATTTTTTTTCGCCAAAAAGTCGTGTTTTTATCTCAAGAGGTATTTTCATGAGCAAAAAGTGGGGGTTTCAGCAAACAGGTCACGCCGTCAGCAAAAAACCTGGTTTTGAGAGCCAAAATGGCCATTTTTCAGTTTTTTGGGCTAAAAAGCTTTTTTTTCCAGCAAAACAGTGTTTTGGACACCTAAAATGTGCTTTTGTCGTCCAAAACTTGCGTTTAGCAGTGAAAACGTGGTGTTTTGAGCAAAAGAAAATTCTCAGCAAATTTCCAATTTTGTCAGCAAAAAACAGTTTTTTTGACCAAAAAGCACCTTTACTCAGCCAAAACCCCATTTTTTTTCGCCAAAAAGTCGTGTTTTTATCTCAAGAGGTATTTTCATGAGCAAAAAGTGGGCGTTTCAGCAAACAGGTCACGCCGTCAGCGAAAAACCTGGTTTTGAGAGCCAAAATGGCCATTTTTCAGTTTTTTGGGCTAAAAAGCTTTTTTTTCCAGCAAAACAGTGTTTTGGACACCTAAAATGTGCTTTTGTCGTCCAAAACTTGCGTTTAGCAGTGAAAACGTGGTGTTTTGAGCAAAAGAAAATTCTCAGCAAATTTCCAATTTTGTCAGCAAAAAACAGTTTTTTTGACCAAAAAGCACCTTTACTCAGCCAAAACCCCATTTTTTTTCGCCAAAAAGTCGTGTTTTTATCTCAAGAGGTATTTTCATGAGCAAAAAGTGGGCGTTTCAGCAAACAGGTCACGCCGTCAGCGAAAAACCTGGTTTTGAGAGCCAAAATGGCCATTTTTCAGTTTTTTGGGCTAAAAAGCTTTTTTTTCCAGCAAAACAGTGTTTTGGACACCTAAAATGTGCTTTTGTCGTCCAAAACTTGCGTTTAGCAGTGAAAACGTGGTGTTTTGAGCAAAAGAAAATTCTCAGCAAATTTCCAATTTTGTCAGCAAAAAACAGTTTTTTTGACCAAAAAGCACCTTTACTCAGCCAAAACCCCATTTTTTTTCGCCAAAAAGTCGTGTTTTTATCTCAAGAGGTATTTTCATGAGCAAAAAGTGGGCGTTTCAGCAAACAGGTCACGCCGTCAGCGAAAAACCTGGTTTTGAGAGCCAAAATGGCCATTTTTCAGTTTTTTGGGCTAAAAAGCTTTTTTTTCCAGCAAAACAGTGTTTTGGACACCTAAAATGTGCTTTTGTCGTCCAAAACTTGCGTTTAGCAGTGAAAACGTGGTGTTTTGAGCAAAAGAAAATTCTCAGCAAATTTCCAATTTTGTCAGCAAAAAACAGTTTTTTTGACCAAAAAGCACCTTTACTCAGCCAAAACCCCATTTTTTTTCGCCAAAAAGTCGTGTTTTTATCTCAAGAGGTATTTTCATGAGCAAAAAGTGGGCGTTTCAGCAAACAGGTCACGCCGTCAGCGAAAAACCTGGTTTTGAGAGCCAAAATGGCCATTTTTCAGTTTTTTGGGCTAAAAAGCTTTTTTTTCCAGCAAAACAGTGTTTTGGACACCTAAAATGTGCTTTTGTCGTCCAAAACTTGCGTTTAGCAGTGAAAACGTGGTGTTTTGAGCAAAAGAAAATTCTCAGCAAATTTCCAATTTTGTCAGCAAAAAACAGTTTTTTTGACCAAAAAGCACCTTTACTCAGCCAAAACCCCATTTTTTTTCGCCAAAAAGTCGTGTTTTTATCTCAAGAGGTATTTTCATGAGCAAAAAGTGGGGGTTTCAGCAAACAGGTCACGCCGTCAGCGAAAAACCTGGTTTTGAGAGCCAAAATGGCCATTTTTCAGTTTTTTGGGCTAAAAAGCTTTTTTTTCCAGCAAAACAGTGTTTTGGACACCTAAAATGTGCTTTTGTCGTCCAAAACTTGCGTTTAGCAGTGAAAACGTGGTGTTTTGAGCAAAAGAAAATTCTCAGCAAATTTCCAATTTTGTCAGCAAAAAACAGTTTTTTTGACCAAAAAGCACCTTTACTCAGCCAAAACCCCATTTTTTTTCGCCAAAAAGTCGTGTTTTTATCTCAAGAGGTATTTTCATGAGCAAAAAGTGGGGGTTTCAGCAAACAGGTCACGCCGTCAGCGAAAAACCTGGTTTTGAGAGCCAAAATGGCCATTTTTCAGTTTTTTGGGCTAAAAAGCTTTTTTTTCCAGCAAAACAGTGTTTTGGACACCTAAAATGTGCTTTTGTCGTCCAAAACTTGCGTTTAGCAGTGAAAACGTGGTGTTTTGAGCAAAAGAAAATTCTCAGCAAATTTCCAATTTTGTCAGCAAAAAACAGTTTTTTTGACCAAAAAGCACCTTTACTCAGCCAAAACCCCATTTTTTTTCGCCAAAAAGTCGTGTTTTTATCTCAAGAGGTATTTTCATGAGCAAAAAGTGGGCGTTTCAGCAAACAGGTCACGCCGTCAGCGAAAAACCTGGTTTTGAGAGCCAAAATGGCCATTTTTCAGTTTTTTGGGCTAAAAAGCTTTTTTTTCCAGCAAAACAGTGTTTTGGACACCTAAAATGTGCTTTTGTCGTCCAAAACTTGCGTTTAGCAGTGAAAACGTGGTGTTTTGAGCAAAAGAAAATTCTCAGCAAATTTCCAATTTTGTCAGCAAAAAACAGTTTTTTTGACCAAAAAGCACCTTTACTCAGCCAAAACCCCATTTTTTTTCGCCAAAAAGTCGTGTTTTTATCTCAAGAGGTATTTTCATGAGCAAAAAGTGGGGGTTTCAGCAAACAGGTCACGCCGTCAGCGAAAAACCTGGTTTTGAGAGCCAAAATGGCCATTTTTCAGTTTTTTGGGCTAAAAAGCTTTTTTTTCCAGCAAAACAGTGTTTTGGACACCTAAAATGTGCTTTTGTCGTCCAAAACTTGCGTTTAGCAGTGAAAACGTGGTGTTTTGAGCAAAAGAAAATTCTCAGCAAATTTCCAATTTTGTCAGCAAAAAACAGTTTTTTTGACCAAAAAGCACCTTTACTCAGCCAAAACCCCATTTTTTTTCGCCAAAAAGTCGTGTTTTTATCTCAAGAGGTATTTTCATGAGCAAAAAGTGGGGGTTTCAGCAAACAGGTCACGCCGTCAGCGAAAAACCTGGTTTTGAGAGCCAAAATGGCCATTTTTCAGTTTTTTGGGCTAAAAAGCTTTTTTTTCCAGCAAAACAGTGTTTTGGACACCTAAAATGTGCTTTTGTCGTCCAAAACTTGCGTTTAGCAGTGAAAACGTGGTGTTTTGAGCAAAAGAAAATTCTCAGCAAATTTCCAATTTTGTCAGCAAAAAACAGTTTTTTTGACCAAAAAGCACCTTTACTCAGCCAAAACCCCATTTTTTTTCGCCAAAAAGTCGTGTTTTTATCTCAAGAGGTATTTTCATGAGCAAAAAGTGGGGGTTTCAGCAAACAGGTCACGCCGTCAGCGAAAAACCTGGTTTTGAGAGCCAAAATGGCCATTTTTCAGTTTTTTGGGCTAAAAAGCTTTTTTTTCCAGCAAAACAGTGTTTTGGACACCTAAAATGTGCTTTTGTCGTCCAAAACTTGCGTTTAGCAGTGAAAACGTGGTGTTTTGAGCAAAAGAAAATTCTCAGCAAATTTCCAATTTTGTCAGCAAAAAACAGTTTTTTTGACCAAAAAGCACCTTTACTCAGCCAAAACCCCATTTTTTTTCGCCAAAAAGTCGTGTTTTTATCTCAAGAGGTATTTTCATGAGCAAAAAGTGGGCGTTTCAGCAAACAGGTCACGCCGTCAGCGAAAAACCTGGTTTTGAGAGCCAAAATGGCCATTTTTCAGTTTTTTGGGCTAAAAAGCTTTTTTTTCCAGCAAAACAGTGTTTTGGACACCTAAAATGTGCTTTTGTCGTCCAAAACTTGCGTTTAGCAGTGAAAACGTGGTGTTTTGAGCAAAAGAAAATTCTCAGCAAATTTCCAATTTTGTCAGCAAAAAACAGTTTTTTTGACCAAAAAGCACCTTTACTCAGCCAAAACCCCATTTTTTTTCGCCAAAAAGTCGTGTTTTTATCTCAAGAGGTATTTTCATGAGCAAAAAGTGGGGGTTTCAGCAAACAGGTCACGCCGTCAGCGAAAAACCTGGTTTTGAGAGCCAAAATGGCCATTTTTCAGTTTTTTGGGCTAAAAAGCTTTTTTTCCCAGCAAAACAGTGTTTTGGACACCTAAAATGTGCTTTTGTCGTCCAAAACTTGCGTTTAGCAGTGAAAACGTGGTGTTTTGAGCAAAAGAAAATTCTCAGCAAATTTCCAATTTTGTCAGCAAAAAACAGTTTTTTTGACCAAAAAGCACCTTTACTCAGCCAAAACCCCATTTTTTTTCGCCAAAAAGTCGTGTTTTTATCTCAAGAGGTATTTTCATGAGCAAAAAGTGGGGGTTTCAGCAAACAGGTCACGCCGTCAGCGAAAAACCTGGTTTTGAGAGCCAAAATGGCCATTTTTCAGTTTTTTGGGCTAAAAAGCTTTTTTTTCCAGCAAAACAGTGTTTTGGACACCTAAAATGTGCTTTTGTCGTCCAAAACTTGCGTTTAGCAGTGAAAACGTGGTGTTTTGAGCAAAAGAAAATTCTCAGCAAATTTCCAATTTTGTCAGCAAAAAACAGTTTTTTTGACCAAAAAGCACCTTTACTCAGCCAAAACCCCATTTTTTTTCGCCAAAAAGTCGTGTTTTTATCTCAAGAGGTATTTTCATGAGCAAAAAGTGGGCGTTTCAGCAAACAGGTCACGCCGTCAGCGAAAAACCTGGTTTTGAGAGCCAAAATGGCCATTTTTCAGTTTTTTGGGCTAAAAAGCTTTTTTTTCCAGCAAAACAGTGTTTTGGACACCTAAAATGTGCTTTTGTCGTCCAAAACTTGCGTTTAGCAGTGAAAACGTGGTGTTTTGAGCAAAAGAAAATTCTCAGCAAATTTCCAATTTTGTCAGCAAAAAACAGTTTTTTTTTGACCAAAAAGCACCTTTACTCAGCCAAAAGCCCATTTTTTTTCGCCAAAAAGTCGTGTTTTTATCTCAAGAGGTATTTTCATGAGCAAAAAGTGGGGGTTTCAGCAAACAGGTCACGCCATCAGCGAAAAACCTGGTTTTGAGAGCCAAAATGGCCATTTTCAGTTTTTTGGGCTAAAAAGCTTTTTTTTCCAGCAAAACAGTGTTTTGGACATCTAAAATGTGCTTTTGTCGTCCAAAACTTGCGTTTAGCAGTGAAAACGTGGTGTTTTGAGCAAAAGAAAATTCTCAGCAAATTTCCAATTTTGTCAGCAAAAAACAGTTTTTTTGACCAAAAAGCACGTTTACTCAGCCAAAACCCCATTTTTTTTCGCCAAAAAGTCGTGTTTTTATCTCAAGAGGTATTTTCATGAGCAAAAAGTGGGCGTTTCAGCAAACAGGTCACGCCGTCAGCGAAAAACCTGGTTTTGAGAGCCAAAATGGCCATTTTTCAGTTTTTTGGGCTAAAAAGCTTTTTTTTCCAGCAAAACAGTGTTTTGGACACCTAAAATGTGCTTTTGTCGTCCAAAACTTGCGTTTAGCAGTGAAAACGTGGTGTTTTGAGCAAAAGAAAATTCTCAGCAAATTTCCAATTTTGTCAGCAAAAAACAGTTTTTTTGACCAAAAAGCACCTTTACTCAGCCAAAAGCCCATTTTTTTTCGCCAAAAAGTCGTGTTTTTATCTCAAGAGGTATTTTCATGAGCAAAAAGTGGGCGTTTCAGCAAACAGGTCACGCCGTCAGCGAAAAACCTGGTTTTGAGAGCCAAAATGGCCATTTTTCAGTTTTTTGGGCTAAAAAGCTTTTTTTTCCAGCAAAACAGTGTTTTGGACACCTAAAATGTGCTTTTGTCGTCCAAAACTTGCGTTTAGCAGTGAAAACGTGGTGTTTTGAGCAAAAGAAAATTCTCAGCAAATTTCCAATTTTGTCAGCAAAAAACAGTTTTTTTGACCAAAAAGCACGTTTACTCAGCCAAAACCCCATTTTTTTTCGCCAAAAAGTCGTGTTTTTATCTCAAGAGGTATTTTCATGAGCAAAAAGTGGGCGTTTCAGCAAACAGGTCACGCCGTCAGCGAAAAACCTGGTTTTGAGAGCCAAAATGGCCATTTTTCAGTTTTTTGGGCTAAAAAGCTTTTTTTTCCAGCAAAACAGTGTTTTGGACACTTAAAATGTGCTTTTGTCGTCCAAAACTTGCGTTTAGCAGTGAAAACGTGGTGTTTTGAGCAAAAGAAAATTCTCAGCAAATTTCCAATTTTGTCAGCAAAAAACAGTTTTTTTGACCAAAAAGCACCTTTACTCAGCCAAAAGCCCATTTTTTTTCGCCAAAAAGTCGTGTTTTTATCTCAAGAGGTATTTTCATGAGCAAAAAGTGGGCGTTTCAGCAAACAGGTCACGCCGTCAGCGAAAAACCTGGTTTTGAGAGCCAAAATGGCCATTTTTCAGTTTTTTGGGCTAAAAAGCTTTTTTTTCCAGCAAAACAGTGTTTTGGACACCTAAAATGTGCTTTTGTCGTCCAAAACTTGCGTTTAGCAGTGAAAACGTGGTGTTTTGAGCAAAAGAAAATTCTCAGCAAATTTCCAATTTTGTCAGCAAAAAACAGTTTTTTTGACCAAAAAGCACCTTTACTCAGCCAAAACCCCATTTTTTTTCGCCAAAAAGTCGTGTTTTTATCTCAAGAGGTATTTTCATGAGCAAAAAGTGGGCGTTTCAGCAAACAGGTCACGCCGTCAGCGAAAAACCTGGTTTTGAGAGCCAAAATGGCCATTTTTCAGTTTTTTGGGCTAAAAAGCTTTTTTTTCCAGCAAAACAGTGTTTTGGACACCTAAAATGTGCTTTTGTCGTCCAAAACTTGCGTTTAGCAGTGAAAACGTGGTGTTTTGAGCAAAAGAAAATTCTCAGCAAATTTCCAATTTTGTCAGCAAAAAACAGTTTTTTTGACCAAAAAGCACCTTTACTCAGCCAAAACCCCATTTTTTTTCGCCAAAAAGTCGTGTTTTTATCTCAAGAGGTATTTTCATGAGCAAAAAGTGGGCGTTTCAGCAAACAGGTCACGCCGTAAGCGAAAAACCTGGTTTTGAGAGCCAAAATGGCCATTTTTCAGTTTTTTGGGCTAAAAAGCTTTTTTTTCCAGCAAAACAGTGTTTTGGACACCTAAAATGTGCTTTTGTCGTCCAAAACTTGCGTTTAGCAGTGAAAACGTGGTGTTTTGAGCAAAAGAAAATTCTCAGCAAATTTCCAATTTTGTCAGCAAAAAACAGTTTTTTTGACCAAAAAGCACCTTTACTCAGCCAAAACCCTTTTTTTTTTCGCCAAAAAGTCGTGTTTTTATCTCAAGAGGTATTTTCATGAGCAAAAAGTGGGGGTTTCAGCAAACAGGTCACGCCGTCAGCGAAAAACCTGGTTTTGAGAGCCAAAATGGCCATTTTTCAGTTTTTTGGGCTAAAAAGCTTTTTTTTCCAGCAAAACAGTGTTTTGGACACCTAAAATGTGCTTTTGTCGTCCAAAACTTGCGTTTAGCAGTGAAAACGTGGTGTTTTGAGCAAAAGAAAATTCTCAGCAAATTTCCAATTTTGTCAGCAAAAAACAGTTTTTTTGACCAAAAAGCACCTTTACTCAGCCAAAACCCCATTTTTTTTCGCCAAAAAGTCGTGTTTTTATCTCAAGAGGTATTTTCATGAGCAAAAATTGGGGGTTTCAGCAAACAGGTCACGCCGTCAGCGAAAAACCTGGTTTTGAGAGCCAAAATGGCCATTTTTCAGTTTTTTGGGCTAAAAAGCTTTTTTTTCCAGCAAAACAGTGTTTTGGACACCTAAAATGTGCTTTTGTCGTCCAAAACTTGCGTTTAGCAGTGAAAACGTGGTGTTTTGAGCAAAAGAAAATTCTCAGCAAATTTCCAATTTTGTCAGCAAAAAACAGTTTTTTTGACCAAAAAGCACCTTTACTCAGCCAAAACCCCATTTTTTTTCGCCAAAAAGTCGTGTTTTTATCTCAAGAGGTATTTTCATGAGCAAAAATTGGGGGTTTCAGCAAACAGGTCACGCCGTCAGCGAAAAACCTGGTTTTGAGAGCCAAAATGGCCATTTTTCAGTTTTTTGGGCTAAAAAGCTTTTTTTTCCAGCAAAACAGTGTTTTGGACACCTAAAATGTGCTTTTGTCGTCCAAAACTTGCGTTTAGCAGTGAAAACGTGGTGTTTTGAGCAAAAGAAAATTCTCAGCAAATTTCCAATTTTGTCAGCAAAAAACAGTTTTTTTGACCAAAAAGCACCTTTACTCAGCCAAAACCCCATTTTTTTTCGCCAAAAAGTCGTGTTTTTATCTCAAGAGGTATTTTCATGAGCAAAAAGTGGGGGTTTCAGCAAACAGGTCACGCCGTCAGCGAAAAACCTGGTTTTGAGAGCCAAAATGGCCATTTTTCAGTTTTTTGGGCTAAAAAGCTTTTTTTTCCAGCAAATTAAAACAGTGTTTTAGACACCTAAAATGTGCTTTTGTGGTCCAAAACTTGCGTTTAGCAGTGAAAACGTGGTGTTTTGAGCAAAAGAAAATTCTCAGCAAATTTCCAATTTTGTCAGCAAAAAAACAGTTTTTTTGACCAAAAAGCACCTTTACTCAGCCAAAACCCCATTTTTTTTCGCCAAAAAGTCGTGTTTTTATCTCAAGAGGTATTTTCATGAGCAAAAAGTGGGGGTTTCAGCAAACAGGTCACGCCGTCAGCGAAAAACCTGGTTTTGAGAGCCAAAATGGCCATTTTTCAGTTTTTTGGGCTAAAAAGCTTTTTTTTCCAGCAAAACAGTGTTTTGGACACCTAAAATGTGCTTTTGTCGTCCAAAACTTGCGTTTAGCAGTGAAAACGTGGTGTTTTGAGCAAAAGAAAATTCTCAGCAAATTTCCAATTTTGTCAGCAAAAAACAGTTTTTTTGACCAAAAAGCACCTTTACTCAGCCAAAACCCCATTTTTTTTCGCCAAAAAGTCGTGTTTTTATCTCAAGAGGTATTTTCATGAGCAAAAAGTGGGGGTTTCAGCAAACAGGTCACGCCGTCAGCGAAAAACCTGGTTTTGAGAGCCAAAATGGCCATTTTTCAGTTTTTTGGGCTAAAAAGCTTTTTTTTCCAGCAAAACAGTGTTTTGGACACCTAAAATGTGCTTTTGTCGTCCAAAACTTGCGTTTAGCAGTGAAAACGTGGTGTTTTGAGCAAAAGAAAATTCTCAGCAAATTTCCAATTTTGTCAGCAAAAAACAGTTTTTTTGACCAAAAAGCACCTTTACTCAGCCAAAACCCCATTTTTTTTCGCCAAAAAGTCGTGTTTTTATCTCAAGAGGTATTTTCATGAGCAAAAAGTGGGGGTTTCAGCAAACAGGTCACGCCGTCAGCGAAAAACCTGGTTTTGAGAGCCAAAATGGCCATTTTTCAGTTTTTTGGGCTAAAAAGCTTTTTTTTCCAGCAAAACAGTGTTTTGGACACCTAAAATGTGCTTTTGTCGTCCAAAACTTGCGTTTAGCAGTGAAAACGTGGTGTTTTGAGCAAAAGAAAATTCTCAGCAAATTTCCAATTTTGTCAGCAAAAAACAGTTTTTTGGACCAAAAAGCACCTTTACTCAGCCAAAACCCCATTTTTTTTCGCCAAAAAGTCGTGTTTTTATCTCAAGAGGTATTTTCATGAGCAAAAAGTGGGCGTTTCAGCAAACAGGTCACGCCGTCAGCGAAAAACCTGGTTTTGAGAGCCAAAATGGCCATTTTTCAGTTTTTTGGGCTAAAAAGCTTTTTTTTCCAGCAAAACAGTGTTTTGGACACCTAAAATGTGCTTTTGTCGTCCAAAACTTGCGTTTAGCAGTGAAAACGTGGTGTTTTGAGCAAAAGAAAATTCTCAGCAAATTTCCAATTTTGTCAGCAAAAAACAGTTTTTTTGACCAAAAAGCACCTTTACTCAGCCAAAACCCCATTTTTTTTCGCCAAAAAGTCGTGTTTTTATCTCAAGAGGTATTTTCATGAGCAAAAAGTGGGCGTTTCAGCAAACAGGTCACGCCGTCAGCGAAAAACCTGGTTTTGAGAGCCAAAATGGCCATTTTTCAGTTTTTTGGGCTAAAAAGCTTTTTTTTCCAGCAAAACAGTGTTTTGGACACCTAAAATGTGCTTTTGTCGTCCAAAACTTGCGTTTAGCAGTGAAAACGTGGTGTTTTGAGCAAAAGAAAATTCTCAGCAAATTTCCAATTTTGTCAGCAAAAAACAGTTTTTTTGACCAAAAAGCACCTTTACTCAGCCAAAACCCCATTTTTTTTGGCCAAAAAGTCGTGTTTTTATCTCAAGAGGTATTTTCATGAGCAAAAAGTGGGGGTTTCAGCAAACAGGTCACGCCGTCAGCGAAAAACCTGGTTTTGAGAGCCAAAATGGCCATTTTTCAGTTTTTTGGGCTAAAAAGCTTTTTTTTCCAGCAAAACAGTGTTTTGGACACCTAAAATGTGCTTTTGTCGTCCAAAACTTGCGTTTAGCAGTGAAAACGTGGTGTTTTGAGCAAAAGAAAATTCTCAGCAAATTTCCAATTTTGTCAGCAAAAAACAGTTTTTTTGACCAAAAAGCACCTTTACTCAGCCAAAACCCCATTTTTTTTCGCCAAAAAGTCGTGTTTTTATCTCAAGAGGTATTTTCATGAGCAAAAAGTGGGGGTTTCAGCAAACAGGTCACGCCGTCAGCGAAAAACCTGGTTTTGAGAGCCAAAATGGCCATTTTTCAGTTTTTTGG
Organism: Anthopleura xanthogrammica; assembly: GCA_964019055.1. Lineage (NCBI taxonomy): Eukaryota > Metazoa > Cnidaria > Anthozoa > Actiniaria > Actiniidae > Anthopleura > Anthopleura xanthogrammica. The sequence continues at coordinate 76,902 of CAXHSA010000067.1, forward strand.
GCTAAAAAGCTTTTTTTTCCAGCAAAACAGTGTTTTGGACACCTAAAATGTGCTTTTGTCGTCCAAAACTTGCGTTTAGCAGTGAAAACGTGGTGTTTTGAGCAAAAGAAAATTCTCAGCAAATTTCCAATTTTGTCAGCAAAAAACAGTTTTTTTGACCAAAAAGCACCTTTACTCAGCCAAAACCCCATTTTTTTTCGCCAAAAAGTCGTGTTTTTATCTCAAGAGGTATTTTCATGAGCAAAAAGTGGGCGTTTCAGCAAACAGGTCACGCCGTCAGCGAAAAACCTGGTTTTGAGAGCCAAAATGGCCATTTTTCAGTTTTTTGGGCTAAAAAGCTTTTTTTTCCAGCAAAACAGTGTTTTGGACACCTAAAATGTGCTTTTGTCGTCCAAAACTTGCGTTTAGCAGTGAAAACGTGGTGTTTTGAGCAAAAGAAAATTCTCAGCAAATTTCCAATTTTGTCAGCAAAAAACAGTTTTTTTGACCAAAAAGCACCTTTACTCAGCCAAAACCCCATTTTTTTTCGCCAAAAAGTCGTGTTTTTATCTCAAGAGGTATTTTCATGAGCAAAAAGTGGGCGTTTCAGCAAACAGGTCACGCCGTCAGCGAAAAACCTGGTTTTGAGAGCCAAAATGGCCATTTTTCAGTTTTTTGGGCTAAAAAGCTTTTTTTTCCAGCAAAACAGTGTTTTGGACACCTAAAATGTGCTTTTGTCGTCCAAAACTTGCGTTTAGCAGTGAAAACGTGGTGTTTTGAGCAAAAGAAAATTCTCAGCAAATTTCCAATTTTGTCAGCAAAAAACAGTTTTTTTGACCAAAAAGCACCTTTACTCAGCCAAAACCCCATTTTTTTTGGCCAAAAAGTCGTGTTTTTATCTCAAGAGGTATTTTCATGAGCAAAAAGTGGGGGTTTCAGCAAACAGGTCACGCCGTCAGCGAAAAACCTGGTTTTGAGAGCCAAAATGGCCATTTTTCAGTTTTTTGGGCTAAAAAGCTTTTTTTTCCAGCAAAACAGTGTTTTGGACACCTAAAATGTGCTTTTGTCGTCCAAAACTTGCGTTTAGCAGTGAAAACGTGGTGTTTTGAGCAAAAGAAAATTCTCAGCAAATTTCCAATTTTGTCAGCAAAAAACAGTTTTTTTGACCAAAAAGCACCTTTACTCAGCCAAAACCCCATTTTTTTTCGCCAAAAAGTCGTGTTTTTATCTCAAGAGGTATTTTCATGAGCAAAAAGTGGGGGTTTCAGCAAACAGGTCACGCCGTCAGCGAAAAACCTGGTTTTGAGAGCCAAAATGGCCATTTTTCAGTTTTTTGGGCTAAAAAGCTTTTTTTTCCAGCAAAACAGTGTTTTGGACACCTAAAATGTGCTTTTGTCGTCCAAAACTTGCGTTTAGCAGTGAAAACGTGGTGTTTTGAGCAAAAGAAAATTCTCAGCAAATTTCCAATTTTGTCAGCAAAAAACAGTTTTTTTGACCAAAAAGCACCTTTACTCAGCCAAAAGCCCATTTTTTTTCGCCAAAAAGTCGTGTTTTTATCTCAAGAGGTATTTTCATGAGCAAAAAGTGGGGGTTTCAGCAAACAGGTCACGCCGTCAGCGAAAAACCTGGTTTTGAGAGCCAAAATGGCCATTTTTCAGTTTTTTGGGCTAAAAAGCTTTTTTTTCCAGCAAAACAGTGTTTTGGACACCTAAAATGTGCTTTTGTCGTCCAAAACTTGCGTTTAGCAGTGAAAACGTGGTGTTTTGAGCAAAAGAAAATTCTCAGCAAATTTCCAATTTTGTCAGCAAAAAACAGTTTTTTTGACCAAAAAGCACCTTTACTCAGCCAAAACCCCATTTTTTTTCGCCAAAAAGTCGTGTTTTTATCTCAAGAGGTATTTTCATGAGCAAAAAGTGGGGGTTTCAGCAAACAGGTCACGCCGTCAGCGAAAAACCTGGTTTTGAGAGCCAAAATGGCCATTTTTCAGTTTTTTGGGCTAAAAAGCTTTTTTTTCCAGCAAAACAGTGTTTTGGACACCTAAAATGTGCTTTTGTCGTCCAAAACTTGCGTTTAGCAGTGAAAACGTGGTGTTTTGAGCAAAAGAAAATTCTCAGCAAATTTCCAATTTTGTCAGCAAAAAACAGTTTTTTTGACCAAAAAGCACCTTTACTCAGCCAAAACCCCATTTTTTTTCGCCAAAAAGTCGTGTTTTTATCTCAAGAGGTATTTTCATGAGCAAAAAGTGGGGGTTTCAGCAAACAGGTCACGCCGTCAGCGAAAAACCTGGTTTTGAGAGCCAAAATGGCCATTTTTCAGTTTTTTGGGCTAAAAAGCTTTTTTTTCCAGCAAAACAGTGTTTTGGACACCTAAAATGTGCTTTTGTCGTCCAAAACTTGCGTTTAGCAGTGAAAACGTGGTGTTTTGAGCAAAAGAAAATTCTCAGCAAATTTCCAATTTTGTCAGCAAAAAACAGTTTTTTTGACCAAAAAGCACCTTTACTCAGCCAAAACCCCATTTTTTTTCGCCAAAAAGTCGTGTTTTTATCTCAAGAGGTATTTTCATGAGCAAAAAGTGGGGGTTTCAGCAAACAGGTCACGCCGTCAGCGAAAAACCTGGTTTTGAGAGCCAAAATGGCCATTTTTCAGTTTTTTGGGCTAAAAAGCTTTTTTTTCCAGCAAAACAGTGTTTTGGACACCTAAAATGTGCTTTTGTCGTCCAAAACTTGCGTTTAGCAGTGAAAACGTGGTGTTTTGAGCAAAAGAAAATTCTCAGCAAATTTCCAATTTTGTCAGCAAAAAACAGTTTTTTTGACCAAAAAGCACCTTTACTCAGCCAAAACCCCATTTTTTTTCGCCAAAAAGTCGTGTTTTTATCTCAAGAGGTATTTTCATGAGCAAAAAGTGGGGGTTTCAGCAAACAGGTCACGCCGTCAGCGAAAAACCTGGTTTTGAGAGCCAAAATGGCCATTTTTCAGTTTTTTGGGCTAAAAAGCTTTTTTTTCCAGCAAAACAGTGTTTTGGACACCTAAAATGTGCTTTTGTCGTCCAAAACTTGCGTTTAGCAGTGAAAACGTGGTGTTTTGAGCAAAAGAAAATTCTCAGCAAATTTCCAATTTTGTCAGCAAAAAACAGTTTTTTTGACCAAAAAGCACCTTTACTCAGCCAAAACCCCATTTTTTTTCGCCAAAAAGTCGTGTTTTTATCTCAAGAGGTATTTTCATGAGCAAAAAGTGGGGGTTTCAGCAAACAGGTCACGCCGTCAGCGAAAAACCTGGTTTTGAGAGCCAAAATGGCCATTTTTCAGTTTTTTGGGCTAAAAAGCTTTTTTTTCCAGCAAAACAGTGTTTTGGACACCTAAAATGTGCTTTTGTCGTCCAAAACTTGCGTTTAGCAGTGAAAACGTGGTGTTTTGAGCAAAAGAAAATTCTCAGCAAATTTCCAATTTTGTCAGCAAAAAACAGTTTTTTTGACCAAAAAGCACCTTTACTCAGCCAAAACCCCATTTTTTTTCGCCAAAAAGTCGTGTTTTTATCTCAAGAGGTATTTTCATGAAGCAAAAAGTGGGGGTTTCAGCAAACAGGTCACGCCGTCAGCGAAAAACCTGGTTTTGAGAGCCAAAATGGCCATTTTTCAGTTTGTTGGGCTAAAAAGCTTTTTTTTCCAGCAAAACAGTGTTTTGGACACCTAAAATGTGCTTTTGTCGTCCAAAACTTGCGTTTAGCAGTGAAAACGTGGTGTTTTGAGCAAAAGAAAATTCTCAGCAAATTTCCAATTTTGTCAGCAAAAAACAGTTTTTTTGACCAAAAAGCACCTTTACTCAGCCAAAAGCCCATTTTTTTTCGCCAAAAAGTCGTGTTTTTATCTCAAGAGGTATTTTCATGAGCAAAAAGTGGGGGTTTCAGCAAACAGGTCACGCCGTCAGCGAAAAACCTGGTTTTGAGAGCCAAAATGGCCATTTTTCAGTTTTTTGGGCTAAAAAGCTTTTTTTTCCAGCAAAACAGTGTTTTGGACACCTAAAATGTGCTTTTGTCGTCCAAAACTTGCGTTTAGCAGTGAAAACGTGGTGTTTTGAGCAAAAGAAAATTCTCAGCAAATTTCCAATTTTGTCAGCAAAAAACAGTTTTTTTGACCAAAAAGCACCTTTACTCAGCCAAAACCCCATTTTTTTTGGCCAAAAAGTCGTGTTTTTATCTCAAGAGGTATTTTCATGAGCAAAAAGTGGGGGTTTCAGCAAACAGGTCACGCCGTCAGCGAAAAACCTGGTTTTGAGAGCCAAAATGGCCATTTTTCAGTTTTTTGGGCTAAAAAGCTTTTTTTTCCAGCAAAACCGCGTTTTGGACACCTAAAATGTGCTTTTGTCGTCCAAAACTTGCGTTTAGCAGTGAAAACGTGGTGTTTTGAGCAAAAGAAAATTCTCAGCAAATTTCCAATTTTGTCAGCAAAAAACAGTTTTTTTGACCAAAAAGCACGTTTACTCTGCCAAAACCCCATTTTTTTTCGCCAAAAAGTCGTGTTTTTATCTCAAGAGGTATTTTCATGAGCAAAAAGTGGGGGTTTCAGCAAACAGGTCACGCCGTCAGCGAAAAACCTGGTTTTGAGAGCCAAAATGGCCATTTTTCAGTTTTTTGGGCTAAAAAGCTTTTTTTTCCAGCAAAACAGTGTTTTGGACACCTAAAATGTGCTTTTGTCGTCCAAAACTTGCGTTTAGCAGTGAAAACGTGGTGTTTTGAGCAAAAGAAAATTCTCAGCAAATTTCCAATTTTGTCAGCAAAAAACAGTTTTTTTGACCAAAAAGCACCTTTACTCAGCCAAAACCCCATTTTTTTTCGCCGAAAAGTTGTATTTTCATGAGCAAAAAGTGGGGGTTTCAGCAAACAGGTCACGCCGTCAGCGAAAAACCTGGTTTTGAGAGCCAAAATGGCCATTTTTCAGTTTTTTGGGCTAAAAAGCTTTTTTTTCCAGCAAAACAGTGTTTTGGACACCTAAAATGTGCTTTTGTCGTCCAAAACTTGCGTTTAGCAGTGAAAACGTGGTGTTTTGAGCAAAAGAAAATTCTCAGCAAATTTCCAATTTTGTCAGCAAAAAACAGTTTTTTTGACCAAAAAGCACCTTTACTCAGCCAAAACCCCATTTTTTTTCGCCAAAAAGTCGTGTTTTTATCTCAAGAGGTATTTTCATGAGCAAAAAGTGGGGGTTTCAGCAAACAGGTCACGCCGTCAGCGAAAAACCTGGTTTTGAGAGCCAAAATGGCCATTTTTCAGTTTTTTGGGCTAAAAAGCTTTTTTTTCCAGCCAAACAGTGTTTTGGACACCTAAAATGTGCTTTTGTCGTCCAAAACTTGCATTTAGCAGTGAAAACGTGGATTTTTGAGCAAAAGAAAATTCTCAGCAAATTTCCAATTTTGTCAGCAAAAAACAGTTTTTTTGACCAAAAAGCACCTTTACTCAGCCAAAACCCCATTTTTTTTCGCCAAAAAGTCGTGTTTTTATCTCAAGAGGTATTTTCATGAGCAAAAAGTGGGGGTTTCAGCAAACAGGTCACGCCGTCAGCGAAAAACCTGGTTTTGAGAGCCAAAATGGCCATTTTTCAGTTTTTTGGGCTAAAAAGCTTTTTTTTCCAGCAAAACAGTGTTTTGGACACCTAAAATGTGCTTTTGTCGTCCAAAACTTGCGTTTAGCAGTGAAAACGTGGTGTTTTGAGCAAAAGAAAATTCTCAGCAAATTTCCAATTTTGTCAGCAAAAAACAGTTTTTTTGACCAAAAAGCACCTTTACTCAGCCAAAACCCCATTTTTTTTCGCCAAAAAGTCGTGTTTTTATCTCAAGAGGTATTTTCATGAGCAAAAAGTGGGGGTTTCAGCAAACAGGTCACGCCGTCAGCGAAAAACCTGGTTTTGAGAGCCAAAATGGCCATTTTTCAGTTTTTTGGGCTAAAAAGCTTTTTTTTCCAGCAAAACAGTGTTTTGGACACCTAAAATGTGCTTTTGTCGTCCAAAACTTGCGTTTAGCAGTGAAAACGTGGTGTTTTGAGCAAAAGAAAATTCTCAGCAAATTTCCAATTTTGTCAGCAAAAAACAGTTTTTTTGACCAAAAAGCACCTTTACTCAGCCAAAACCCCATTTTTTTTCGCCAAAAAGTCGTGTTTTTATCTCAAGAGGTATTTTCATGAGCAAAAAGTGGGGGTTTCAGCAAACAGGTCACGCCGTCAGCGAAAAACCTGGTTTTGAGAGCCAAAATGGCCATTTTTCAGTTTTTTGGGCTAAAAAGCTTTTTTTTCCAGCAAAACAGTGTTTTGGACACCTAAAATGTGCTTTTGTCGTCCAAAACTTGCGTTTAGCAGTGAAAACGTGGTGTTTTGAGCAAAAGAAAATTCTCAGCAAATTTCCAATTTTGTCAGCAAAAAACAGTTTTTTTGACCAAAAAGCACCTTTACTCAGCCAAAACCCCATTTTTTTTCGCCAAAAAGTCGTGTTTTTATCTCAAGAGGTATTTTCATGAGCAAAAAGTGGGGGTTTCAGCAAACAGGTCACGCCGTCAGCGAAAAACCTGGTTTTGAGAGCCAAAATGGCCATTTTTCAGTTTTTTGGGCTAAAAAGCTTTTTTTTCCAGCAAAACAGTGTTTTGGACACCTAAAATGTGCTTTTGTCGTCCAAAACTTGCGTTTAGCAGTGAAAACGTGGTGTTTTGAGCAAAAGAAAATTCTCAGCAAATTTCCAATTTTGTCAGCAAAAAACAGTTTTTTTGACCAAAAAGCACCTTTACTCAGCCAAAACCCCATTTTTTTCCGCCAAAAAGTCGTGTTTTTATCTCAAGAGGTATTTTCATGAGCAAAAAGTGGGGGTTTCAGCAAACAGGTCACGCCGTCAGCGAAAAACCTGGTTTTGAGAGCCAAAATGGCTATTTTTCAGTTTTTTGGGCTAAAAAGCTTTTTTTTCCAGCAAAACAGTGTTTTGGACACCTAAAATGTGCTTTTGTCGTCCAAAACTTGCGTTTAGCAGTGAAAACGTGGTGTTTTGAGCAAAAGAAAATTCTCAGCAAATTTCCAATTTTGTCAGCAAAAAACAGTTTTTTTGACCAAAAAGCACCTTTACTCAGCCAAAACCCCATTTTTTTTCGCCAAAAAGTCGTGTTTTTATCTCAAGAGGTATTTTCATGAGCAAAAAGTGGGGGTTTCAGCAAACAGGTCACGCCGTCAGCGAAAAACCTGGTTTTGAGAGCCAAAATGGCCATTTTTCAGTTTTTTGGGCTAAAAAGCTTTTTTTTCCAGCAAAACAGTGTTTTGGACACCTAAAATGTGCTTTTGTCGTCCAAAACTTGCGTTTAGCAGTGAAAACGTGGTGTTTTGAGCAAAAGAAAATTCTCAGCAAATTTCCAATTTTGTCAGCAAAAAACAGTTTTTTTGACCAAAAAGCACCTTTACTCAGCCAAAACCCCATTTTTTTTCGCCAAAAAGTCGTGTTTTTATCTCAAGAGGTATTTTCATGAGCAAAAAGTGGGGGTTTCAGCAAACAGGTCACGCCGTCAGCGAAAAACCTGGTTTTGAGAGCCAAAATGGCCATTTTTCAGTTTTTTGGGCTAAAAAGCTTTTTTTTCCAGCAAAACAGTGTTTTGGACACCTAAAATGTGCTTTTGTCGTCCAAAACTTGCGTTTAGCAGTGAAAACGTGGTGTTTTGAGCAAAAGAAAATTCTCAGCAAATTTCCAATTTTGTCAGCAAAAAACAGTTTTTTTGACCAAAAAGCACCTTTACTCAGCCAAAACCCCATTTTTTTTCGCCAAAAAGTCGTGTTTTTATCTCAAGAGGTATTTTCATGAGCAAAAAGTGGGGGTTTCAGCAAACAGGTCACGCCGTCAGCGAAAAACCTGGTTTTGAGAGCCAAAATGGCCATTTTTCAGTTTTTTGGGCTAAAAAGCTTTTTTTTCCAGCAAAACAGTGTTTTGGACACCTAAAATGTGCTTTTGTCGTCCAAAACTTGCGTTTAGCAGTGAAAACGTGGTGTTTTGAGCAAAAGAAAATTCTCAGCAAATTTCCAATTTTGTCAGCAAAAAACAGTTTTTTTGACCAAAAAGCACCTTTACTCAGCCAAAACCCCATTTTTTTTCGCCAAAAAGTCGTGTTTTTATCTCAAGAGGTATTTTCATGAGCAAAAAGTGGGGGTTTCAGCAAACAGGTCACGCTGTCAGCGAAAAACCTGGTTTTGAGAGCCAAAATGGCCATTTTTCAGTTTTTTGGGCTAAAAAGCTTTTTTTTCCAGCAAAACAGTGTTTTGGACACCTAAAATGTGCTTTTGTCGTCCAAAACTTGCGTTTAGCAGTGAAAACGTGGTGTTTTGAGCAAAAGAAAATTCTCAGCAAATTTCCAATTTTGTCAGCAAAAAACAGTTTTTTTGACCAAAAAGCACCTTTACTCAGCCAAAACCCCATTTTTTTTCGCCAAAAAGTCGTGTTTTTATCTCAAGAGGTATTTTCATGAGCAAAAAGTGGGGGTTTCAGCAAACAGGTCACGCCGTCAGCGAAAAACCTGGTTTTGAGAGCCAAAATGGCCATTTTTCAGTTTTTTGGGCTAAAAAGCTTTTTTTTCCAGCAAAACAGTGTTTTGGACACATAAAATGTGCTTTTGTCGTCCAAAACTTGCGTTTAGCAGTGAAAACGTGGTGTTTTGAGCAAAAGAAAATTCTCAGCAAATTTCCAATTTTGTCAGCAAAAAACAGTTTTTTTGACCAAAAAGCACCTTTACTCAGCCAAAACCCCATTTTTTTCCGCCAAAAAGTCGTGTTTTTATCTCAAGAGGTATTTTCATGAGCAAAAAGTGGGGGTTTCAGCAAACAGGTCACGCCGTCAGCGAAAAACCTGGTTTTGAGAGCCAAAATGGCTATTTTTCAGTTTTTTGGGCTAAAAAGCTTTTTTTTCCAGCAAAACAGTGTTTTGGACACCTAAAATGTGCTTTTGTCGTCCAAAACTTGCGTTTAGCAGTGAAAACGTGGTGTTTTGAGCAAAAGAAAATTCTCAGCAAATTTCCAATTTTGTCAGCAAAAAACAGTTTTTTTGACCAAAAAGCACCTTTACTCAGCCAAAACCCCATTTTTTTTCGCCAAAAAGTCGTGTTTTTATCTCAAGAGGTATTTTCATGAGCAAAAAGTGGGGGTTTCAGCAAACAGGTCACGCCGTCAGCGAAAAACCTGGTTTTGAGAGCCAAAATGGCCATTTTTCAGTTTTTTGGGCTAAAAAGCTTTTTTTTCCAGCAAAACAGTGTTTTGGACACCTAAAATGTGCTTTTGTCGTCCAAAACTTGCGTTTAGCAGTGAAAACGTGGTGTTTTGAGCAAAAGAAAATTCTCAGCAAATTTCCAATTTTGTCAGCAAAAAACAGTTTTTTTGACCAAAAAGCACCTTTACTCAGCCAAAACCCCATTTTTTTTCGCCAAAAAGTCGTGTTTTTATCTCAAGAGGTATTTTCATGAGCAAAAAGTGGGGGTTTCAGCAAACAGGTCACGCCGTCAGCGAAAAACCTGGTTTTGAGAGCCAAAATGGCCATTTTTCAGTTTTTTGGGCTAAAAAGCTTTTTTTTCCAGCAAAACAGTGTTTTGGACACCTAAAATGTGCTTTTGTCGTCCAAAACTTGCGTTTAGCAGTGAAAACGTGGTGTTTTGAGCAAAAGAAAATTCTCAGCAAATTTCCAATTTTGTCAGCAAAAAACAGTTTTTTTGACCAAAAAGCACCTTTACTCAGCCAAAACCCCATTTTTTTTCGCCAAAAAGTCGTGTTTTTATCTCAAGAGGTATTTTCATGAGCAAAAAGTGGGGGTTTCAGCAAACAGGTCACGCCGTCAGCGAAAAACCTGGTTTTGAGAGCCAAAATGGCCATTTTTCAGTTTTTTGGGCTAAAAAGCTTTTTTTTCCAGCAAAACAGTGTTTTGGACACCTAAAATGTGCTTTTGTCGTCCAAAACTTGCGTTTAGCAGTGAAAACGTGGTGTTTTGAGCAAAAGAAAATTCTCAGCAAATTTCCAATTTTGTCAGCAAAAAACAGTTTTTTTGACCAAAAAGCACCTTTACTCAGCCAAAACCCCATTTTTTTTCGCCAAAAAGTCGTGTTTTTATCTCAAGAGGTATTTTCATGAGCAAAAAGTGGGGGTTTCAGCAAACAGGTCACGCCGTCAGCGAAAAACCTGGTTTTGAGAGCCAAAATGGCCATTTTTCAGTTTTTTGGGCTAAAAAGCTTTTTTTTCCAGCAAAACAGTGTTTTGGACACCTAAAATGTGCTTTTGTCGTCCAAAACTTGCGTTTAGCAGTGAAAACGTGGTGTTTTGAGCAAAAGAAAATTCTCAGCAAATTTCCAATTTTGTCAGCAAAAAACAGTTTTTTTGACCAAAAAGCACCTTTACTCAGCCAAAACCCCATTTTTTTTCGCCAAAAAGTCGTGTTTTTATCTCAAGAGGTATTTTCATGAGCAAAAAGTGGGGGTTTCAGCAAACAGGTCACGCCGTCAGCGAAAAACCTGGTTTTGAGAGCCAAAATGGCCATTTTTCAGTTTTTTGGGCTAAAAAGCTTTTTTTTCCAGCAAAACAGTGTTTTGGACACCTAAAATGTGCTTTTGTCGTCCAAAACTTGCGTTTAGCAGTGAAAACGTGGTGTTTTGAGCAAAAGAAAATTCTCAGCAAATTTCCAATTTTGTCAGCAAAAAACAGTTTTTTTGACCAAAAAGCACCTTTACTCAGCCAAAACCCCATTTTTTTTCGCCAAAAAGTCGTGTTTTTATCTCAAGAGGTATTTTCATGAGCAAAAAGTGGGGGTTTCAGCAAACAGGTCACGCCGTCAGCGAAAAACCTGGTTTTGAGAGCCAAAATGGCCATTTTTCAGTTTTTTGGGCTAAAAAGCTTTTTTTTCCAGCAAAACAGTGTTTTGGACACCTAAAATGTGCTTTTGTCGTCCAAAACTTGCGTTTAGCAGTGAAAACGTGGTGTTTTGAGCAAAAGAAAATTCTCAGCAAATTTCCAATTTTGTCAGCAAAAAACAGTTTTTTTGACCAAAAAGCACCTTTACTCAGCCAAAAGCCCATTTTTTTTCGCCAAAAAGTCGTGTTTTTATCTCAAGAGGTATTTTCATGAGCAAAAAGTGGGGGTTTCAGCAAACAGGTCACGCCGTCAGCGAAAAACCTGGTATTGAGAGCCAAAATGGCCATTTTTCAGTTTTTTGGGCTAAAAAGCTTTTTTTTCCAGCAAAACAGTGTTTTGGACACCTAAAATGTGCTTTTGTCGTCCAAAACTTGCGTTTAGCAGTGAAAACGTGGTGTTTTGAGCAAAAGAAAATTCTCAGCAAATTTCCAATTTTGTCAGCAAAAAACAGTTTTTTTGACCAAAAAGCACCTTTACTCAGCCAAAACCCCATTTTTTTTCGCCAAAAAGTCGTGTTTTTATCTCAAGAGGTATTTTCATGAGCAAAAAGTGGGCGTTTCAGCAAACAGGTCACGCCGTCAGCGAAAAACCTGGTTTTGAGAGCCAAAATGGCCATTTTTCAGTTTTTTGGGCTAAAAAGCTTTTTTTTCCAGCAAAACAGTGTTTTGGACACCTAAAATGTGCTTTTGTCGTCCAAAACTTGCGTTTAGCAGTGAAAACGTGGTGTTTTGAGCAAAAGAAAATTCTCAGCAAATTTCCAATTTTGTCAGCAAAAAACAGTTTTTTTGACCAAAAAGCACCTTTACTCAGCCAAAAGCCCATTTTTTTTCGCCAAAAAGTCGTGTTTTTATCTCAAGAGGTATTTTCATGAGCAAAAAGTGGGGGTTTCAGCAAACAGGTCACGCCGTCAGCGAAAAACCTGGTATTGAGAGCCAAAATGGCCATTTTTCAGTTTTTTGGGCTAAAAAGCTTTTTTTTCCAGCAAAACAGTGTTTTGGACACCTAAAATGTGCTTTTGTCGTCCAAAACTTGCGTTTAGCAGTGAAAACGTGGTGTTTTGAGCAAAAGAAAATTCTCAGCAAATTTCCAATTTTGTCAGCAAAAAACAGTTTTTTTGACCAAAAAGCACCTTTACTCAGCCAAAAGCCCATTTTTTTTCGCCAAAAAGTCGTGTTTTTATCTCAAGAGGTATTTTCATGAGCAAAAAGTGGGGGTTTCAGCAAACAGGTCACGCCGTCAGCGAAAAACCTGGTATTGAGAGCCAAAATGGCCATTTTTCAGTTTTTTGGGCTAAAAAGCTTTTTTTTCCAGCAAAACAGTGTTTTGGACACCTAAAATGTGCTTTTGTCGTCCAAAACTTGCGTTTAGCAGTGAAAACGTGGTGTTTTGAGCAAAAGAAAATTCTCAGCAAATTTCCAATTTTGTCAGCAAAAAACAGTTTTTTTGACCAAAAAGCACCTTTACTCAGCCAAAACCCCATTTTTTTTCGCCAAAAAGTCGTGTTTTTATCTCAAGAGGTATTTTCATGAGCAAAAAGTGGGCGTTTCAGCAAACAGGTCACGCCGTCAGCGAAAAACCTGGTTTTGAGAGCCAAAATGGCCATTTTTCAGTTTTTTGGGCTAAAAAGCTTTTTTTTCCAGCAAAACAGTGTTTTGGACACCTAAAATGGGCTTTTGTCGTCCAAAACTTGCGTTTAGCAGTGAAAACGTGGTGTTTTGAGCAAAAGAAAATTCTCAGCAAATTTCCAATTTTGTCAGCAAAAAACAGTTTTTTTGACCAAAAAGCACCTTTACTCAGCCAAAAGCCCATTTTTTTTCGCCAAAAAGTCGTGTTTTTATCTCAAGAGGTATTTTCATGAGCAAAAAGTGGGGGTTTCAGCAAACAGGTCACGCCGTCAGCGAAAAACCTGGTTTTGAGAGCCAAAATGGCCATTTTTCAGTTTTTTGGGCTAAAAAGCTTTTTTTTCCAGCAAAACAGTGTTTTGGACACCTAAAATGTGCTTTTGTCGTCCAAAACTTGCGTTTAGCAGTGAAAACGTGGTGTTTTGAGCAAAAGAAAATTCTCAGCAAATTTCCAATTTTGTCAGCAAAAAACAGTTTTTTTGACCAAAAAGCACCTTTACTCAGCCAAAACCCCATTTTTTTTCGCCAAAAAGTCGTGTTTTTATCTCAAGAGGTATTTTCATGAGCAAAAAGTGGGGGTTTCAGCAAACAGGTCACGCCGTCAGCGAAAAACCTGGTTTTGAGAGCCAAAATGGCCATTTTTCAGTTTTTTGGGCTAAAAAGCTTTTTTTTCCAGCAAAACAGTGTTTTGGACACCTAAAATGTGCTTTTGTCGTCCAAAACTTGCGTTTAGCAGTGAAAACGTGGTGTTTTGAGCAAAAGAAAATTCTCAGCAAATTTCCAATTTTGTCAGCAAAAAACAGTTTTTTTGACCAAAAAGCACCTTTACTCAGCCAAAACCCCATTTTTTTTCGCCAAAAAGTCGTGTTTTTATCTCAAGAGGTATTTTCATGAGCAAAAAGTGGGGGTTTCAGCAAACAGGTCACGCCGTCAGCGAAAAACCTGGTATTGAGAGCCAAAATGGCCATTTTTCAGTTTTTTGGGCTAAAAAGCTTTTTTTTCCAGCAAAACAGTGTTTTGGACACCTAAAATGTGCTTTTGTCGTCCAAAACTTGCGTTTAGCAGTGAAAACGTGGTGTTTTGAGCAAAAGAAAATTCTCAGCAAATTTCCAATTTTGTCAGCAAAAAACAGTTTTTTTGACCAAAAAGCACCTTTACTCAGCCAAAAGCCCATTTTTTTTCGCCAAAAAGTCGTGTTTTTATCTCAAGAGGTATTTTCATGAGCAAAAAGTGGGGGTTTCAGCAAACAGGTCACGCCGTCAGCGAAAAACCTGGTTTTGAGAGCCAAAATGGCCATTTTTCAGTTTTTTGGGCTAAAAAGCTTTTTTTTCCAGCAAAACAGTGTTTTGGACACCTAAAATGTGCTTTTGTCGTCCAAAACTTGCGTTTAGCAGTGAAAACGTGGTGTTTTGAGCAAAAGAAAATTCTCAGCAAATTTCCAATTTTGTCAGCAAAAAACAGTTTTTTTGACCAAAAAGCACCTTTACTCAGCCAAAACCCCATTTTTTTTCGCCAAAAAGTCGTGTTTTTATCTCAAGAGGTATTTTCATGAGCAAAAAGTGGGGGTTTCAGCAAACAGGTCACGCCGTCAGCGAAAAACCTGGTTTTGAGAGCCAAAATGGCCATTTTTCAGTTTTTTGGGCTAAAAAGCTTTTTTTTCCAGCAAAACAGTGTTTTGGACACCTAAAATGTGCTTTTGTCGTCCAAAACTTGCGTTTAGCAGTGAAAACGTGGTGTTTTGAGCAAAAGAAAATTCTCAGCAAATTTCCAATTTTGTCAGCAAAAAACAGTTTTTTTGACCAAAAAGCACCTTTACTCAGCCAAAACCCCATTTTTTTTCGCCAAAAAGTCGTGTTTTTATCTCAAGAGGTATTTTCATGAGCAAAAAGTGGGGGTTTCAGCAAACAGGTCACGCCGTCAGCGAAAAACCTGGTTTTGAGAGCCAAAATGGCCATTTTTCAGTTTTTTGGGCTAAAAAGCTTTTTTTTCCAGCAAAACAGTGTTTTGGACACCTAAAATGTGCTTTTGTCGTCCAAAACTTGCGTTTAGCAGTGAAAACGTGGTGTTTTGAGCAAAAGAAAATTCTCAGCAAATTTCCAATTTTGTCAGCAAAAAACAGTTTTTTTGACCAAAAAGCACCTTTACTCAGCCAAAAGCCCATTTTTTTTCGCCAAAAAGTCGTGTTTTTATCTCAAGAGGTATTTTCATGAGCAAAAAGTGGGGGTTTCAGCAAACAGGTCACGCCGTCAGCGAAAAACCTGGTATTGAGAGCCAAAATGGCCATTTTTCAGTTTTTTGGGCTAAAAAGCTTTTTTTTCCAGCAAAACAGTGTTTTGGACACCTAAAATGTGCTTTTGTCGTCCAAAACTTGCGTTTAGCAGTGAAAACGTGGTGTTTTGAGCAAAAGAAAATTCTCAGCAAATTTCCAATTTTGTCAGCAAAAAACAGTTTTTTTGACCAAAAAGCACCTTTACTCAGCCAAAACCCCATTTTTTTTCGCCAAAAAGTCGTGTTTTTATCTCAAGAGGTATTTTCATGAGCAAAAAGTGGGCGTTTCAGCAAACAGGTCACGCCGTCAGCGAAAAACCTGGTTTTGAGAGCCAAAATGGCCATTTTTCAGTTTTTTGGGCTAAAAAGCTTTTTTTTCCAGCAAAACAGTGTTTTGGACACCTAAAATGGGCTTTTGTCGTCCAAAACTTGCGTTTAGCAGTGAAAACGTGGTGTTTTGAGCAAAAGAAAATTCTCAGCAAATTTCCAATTTTGTCAGCAAAAAACAGTTTTTTTGACCAAAAAGCACCTTTACTCAGCCAAAACCCCATTTTTTTTCGCCAAAAAGTCGTGTTTTTATCTCAAGAGGTATTTTCATGAGCAAAAAGTGGGGGTTTCAGCAAACAGGTCACGCCGTCAGCGAAAAACCTGGTTTTGAGAGCCAAAATGGCCATTTTTCAGTTTTTTGGGCTAAAAAGCTTTTTTTTCCAGCAAAACAGTGTTTTGGACACCTAAAATGTGCTTTTGTCGTCCAAAACTTGCGTTTAGCAGTGAAAACGTGGTGTTTTGAGCAAAAGAAAATTCTCAGCAAATTTCCAATTTTGTCAGCAAAAAACAGTTTTTTTGACCAAAAAGCACCTTTACTCAGCCAAAAGCCCATTTTTTTTCGCCAAAAAGTCGTGTTTTTATCTCAAGAGGTATTTTCATGAGCAAAAAGTGGGGGTTTCAGCAAACAGGTCACGCCGTCAGCGAAAAACCTGGTTTTGAGAGCCAAAATGGCCATTTTTCAGTTTTTTGGGCTAAAAAGCTTTTTTTTCCAGCAAAACAGTGTTTTGGACACCTAAAATGTGCTTTTGTCGTCCAAAACTTGCGTTTAGCAGTGAAAACGTGGTGTTTTGAGCAAAAGAAAATTCTCAGCAAATTTCCAATTTTGTCAGCAAAAAACAGTTTTTTTGACCAAAAAGCACGTTTACTCAGCCAAAACCCCATTTTTTTTCGCCAAAAAGTCGTGTTTTTATCTCAAGAGGTATTTTCATGAGCAAAAAGTGGGGGTTTCAGCAAACAGGTCACGCCGTCAGCGAAAAACCTGGTTTTGAGAGCCAAAATGGCCATTTTTCAGTTTTTTGGGCTAAAAAGCTTTTTTTTCCAGCAAAACAGTGTTTTGGACACCTAAAATGTGCTTTTGTCGTCCAAAACTTGCGTTTAGCAGTGAAAACGTGGTGTTTTGAGCAAAAGAAAATTCTCAGCAAATTTCCAATTTTGTCAGCAAAAAACAGTTTTTTTGACCAAAAAGCACCTTTACTCAGCCAAAACCCCATTTTTTTTCGCCAAAAAGTCGTGTTTTTATCTCAAGAGGTATTTTCATGAGCAAAAAGTGGGGGTTTCAGCAAACAGGTCACGCCGTCAGCGAAAAACCTGGTTTTGAGAGCCAAAATGGCCATTTTTCAGTTTTTTGGGCTAAAAAGCTTTTTTTTCCAGCAAAACAGTGTTTTGGACACCTAAAATGTGCTTTTGTCGTCCAAAACTTGCGTTTAGCAGTGAAAACGTGGTGTTTTGAGCAAAAGAAAATTCTCAGCAAATTTCCAATTTTGTCAGCAAAAAACAGTTTTTTTGACCAAAAAGCACCTTTACTCAGCCAAAACCCCATTTTTTTTCGCCAAAAAGTCGTGTTTTTATCTCAAGAGGTATTTTCATGAGCAAAAAGTGGGGGTTTCACCAAACAGGTCACGCCGTCAGCGAAAAACCTGGTTTTGAGAGCCAAAATGGCCATTTTTCAGTTTTTTGGGCTAAAAAGCTTTTTTTTCCAGCAAAACAGTGTTTTGGACACCTAAAATGTGCTTTTGTCGTCCAAAACTTGCGTTTAGCAGTGAAAACGTGGTGTTTTGAGCAAAAGAAAATTCTCAGCAAATTTCCAATTTTGTCAGCAAAAAACAGTTTTTTTGACCAAAAAGCACCTTTACTCAGCCAAAAGCCCATTTTTTTTCGCCAAAAAGTCGTGTTTTTATCTCAAGAGGTATTTTCATGAGCAAAAAGTGGGGGTTTCAGCAAACAGGTCACGCCGTCAGCGAAAAACCTGGTTTTGAGAGCCAAAATGGCCATTTTTCAGTTTTTTGGGCTAAAAAGCTTTTTTTTCCAGCAAAACAGTGTTTTGGACACCTAAAATGTGCTTTTGTCGTCCAAAACTTGCGTTTAGCAGTGAAAACGTGGTGTTTTGAGCAAAAGAAAATTCTCAGCAAATTTCCAATTTTGTCAGCAAAAAACAGTTTTTTTGACCAAAAAGCACCTTTACTCAGCCAAAACCCCATTTTTTTTCGCCAAAAAGTCGTGTTTTTATCTCAAGAGGTATTTTCATGAGCAAAAAGTGGGGGTTTCAGCAAACAGGTCACGCCGTCAGCGAAAAACCTGGTTTTGAGAGCCAAAATGGCCATTTTTCAGTTTTTTGGGCTAAAAAGCTTTTTTTTCCAGCAAAACAGTGTTTTGGACACCTAAAATGTACTTTTGTCGTCCAAAACTTGCGTTTAGCAGTGAAAACGTGGTGTTTTGAGCAAAAGAAAATTCTCAGCAAATTTCCAATTTTGTCAGCAAAAAACAGTTTTTTTGACCAAAAAGCACCTTTACTCAGCCAAAACCCCATTTTTTTTCGCCAAAAAGTCGTGTTTTTATCTCAAGAGGTATTTTCATGAGCAAAAAGTGGGGGTTTCAGCAAACAGGTCACGCCGTCAGCGAAAAACCTGGTTTTGAGAGCCAAAATGGCCATTTTTCAGTTTTTTGGGCTAAAAAGCTTTTTTTTCCAGCAAAACAGTGTTTTGGACACCTAAAATGTGCTTTTGTCGTCCAAAACTTGCGTTTAGCAGTGAAAACGTGGTGTTTTGAGCAAAAGAAAATTCTCAGCAAATTTCCAATTTTGTCAGCAAAAAACAGTTTTTTTGACCAAAAAGCACCTTTACTCAGCCAAAACCCCATTTTTTTTCGCCAAAAAGTCGTGTTTTTATCTCAAGAGGTATTTTCATGAGCAAAAAGTGGGCGTTTCAGCAAACAGGTCACGCCGTCAGCGAAAAACCTGGTTTTGAGAGCCAAAATGGCCATTTTTCAGTTTTTTGGGCTAAAAAGCTTTTTTTTCCAGCAAAACAGTGTTTTGGACACCTAAAATGTGCTTTTGTCGTCCAAAACTTGCGTTTAGCAGTGAAAACGTGGTGTTTTGAGCAAAAGAAAATTCTCAGCAAATTTCCAATTTTGTCAGCAAAAAACAGTTTTTTTGACCAAAAAGCACCTTTACTCAGCCAAAACCCCATTTTTTTTGGCCAAAAAGTCGTGTTTTTATCTCAAGAGGTATTTTCATGAGCAAAAAGTGGGGGTTTCAGCAAACAGGTCACGCCGTCAGCGAAAAACCTGGTTTTGAGAGCCAAAATGGCCATTTTTCAGTTTTTTGGGCTAAAAAGCTTTTTTTTCCAGCAAAACAGTGTTTTGGACACCTAAAATGTGCTTTTGTCGTCCAAAACTTGCGTTTAGCAGTGAAAACGTGGTGTTTTGAGCAAAAGAAAATTCTCAGCAAATTTCCAATTTTGTCAGCAAAAAACAGTTTTTTTGACCAAAAAGCACGTTTACTCAGCCAAAACCCCATTTTTTTTCGCCAAAAAGTCGTGTTTTTATCTCAAGAGGTATTTTCATGAGCAAAAAGTGGGCGTTTCAGCAAACAGGTCACGCCGTCAGCGAAAAACCTGGTTTTGAGAGCCAAAATGGCCATTTTTCAGTTTTTTGGGCTAAAAAGCTTTTTTTTCCAGCAAAACAGTGTTTTGGACACCTAAAATGTGCTTTTGTCGTCCAAAACTTGCGTTTAGCAGTGAAAACGTGGTGTTTTGAGCAAAAGAAAATTCTCAGCAAATTTCCAATTTTGTCAGCAAAAAACAGTTTTTTTGACCAAAAAGCACCTTTACTCAGCCAAAACCCCATTTTTTTTCGCCAAAAAGTCGTGTTTTTATCTCAAGAGGTATTTTCATGAGCAAAAAGTGGGGGTTTCAGCAAACAGGTCACGCCGTCAGCGAAAAACCTGGTTTTGAGAGCCAAAATGGCCATTTTTCAGTTTTTTGGGCTAAAAAGCTTTTTTTTCCAGCAAAACAGTGTTTTGGACACCTAAAATGTGCTTTTGTCGTCCAAAACTTGCGTTTAGCAGTGAAAACGTGGTGTTTTGAGCAAAAGAAAATTCTCAGCAAATTTCCAATTTTGTCAGCAAAAAACAGTTTTTTTGACCAAAAAGCACCTTTACTCAGCCAAAACCCCATTTTTTTTCGCCAAAAAGTCGTGTTTTTATCTCAAGAGGTATTTTCATGAGCAAAAAGTGGGGGTTTCAGCAAACAGGTCACGCCGTCAGCGAAAAACCTGGTTTTGAGAGCCAAAATGGCCATTTTTCAGTTTTTTGGGCTAAAAAGCTTTTTTTTCCAGCAAAACAGTGTTTTGGACACCTAAAATGTGCTTTTGTCGTCCAAAACTTGCGTTTAGCAGTGAAAACGTGGTGTTTTGAGCAAAAGAAAATTCTCAGCAAATTTCCAATTTTGTCAGCAAAAAACAGTTTTTTTGACCAAAAAGCACCTTTACTCAGCCAAAACCCCATTTTTTTTCGCCAAAAAGTCGTGTTTTTATCTCAAGAGGTATTTTCATGAGCAAAAAGTGGGGGTTTCAGCAAACAGGTCACGCCGTCAGCGAAAAACCTGGTTTTGAGAGCCAAAATGGCCATTTTTCAGGTTTTTGGGCTAAAAAGCTTTTTTTTCCAGCAAAACAGTGTTTTGGACACCTAAAATGTGCTTTTGTCGTCCAAAACTTGCGTTTAGCAGTGAAAACGTGGTGTTTTGAGCAAAAGAAAATTCTCAGCAAATTTCCAATTTTGTCAGCAAAAAACAGTTTTTTTGACCAAAAAGCACGTTTACTCAGCCAAAACCCCATTTTTTTTCGCCAAAAAGTCGTGTTTTTATCTCAAGAGGTATTTTCATGAGCAAAAAGTGGGCGTTTCAGCAAACAGGTCACGCCGTCAGCGAAAAACCTGGTTTTGAGAGCCAAAATGGCCATTTTTCAGTTTTTTGGGCTAAAAAGCTTTTTTTTCCAGCAAAACAGTGTTTTGGACACCTAAAATGTGCTTTTGTCGTCCAAAACTTGCGTTTAGCAGTGAAAACGTGGTGTTTTGAGCAAAAGAAAATTCTCAGCAAATTTCCAATTTTGTCAGCAAAAAACAGTTTTTTTGACCAAAAAGCACCTTTACTCAGCCAAAACCCCATTTTTTTTCGCCAAAAAGTCGTGTTTTTATCTCAAGAGGTATTTTCATGAGCAAAAAGTGGGGGTTTCAGCAAACAGGTCACGCCGTCAGCGAAAAACCTGGTTTTGAGAGCCAAAATGGCCATTTTTCAGTTTTTTGGGCTAAAAAGCTTTTTTTTCCAGCAAAACAGTGTTTTGGACACCTAAAATGTGCTTTTGTCGTCCAAAACTTGCGTTTAGCAGTGAAAACGTGGTGTTTTGAGCAAAAGAAAATTCTCAGCAAATTTCCAATTTTGTCAGCAAAAAACAGTTTTTTTGACCAAAAAGCACCTTTACTCAGCCAAAACCCCATTTTTTTTCGCCAAAAAGTCGTGTTTTTATCTCAAGAGGTATTTTCATGAGCAAAAAGTGGGGGTTTCAGCAAACAGGTCACGCCGTCAGCGAAAAACCTGGTTTTGAGAGCCAAAATGGCCATTTTTCAGTTTTTTGGGCTAAAAAGCTTTTTTTTCCAGCAAAACAGTGTTTTGGACACCTAAAATGTGCTTTTGTCGTCCAAAACTTGCGTTTAGCAGTGAAAACGTGGTGTTTTGAGCAAAAGAAAATTCTCAGCAAATTTCCAATTTTGTCAGCAAAAAACAGTTTTTTTGACCAAAAAGCACCTTTACTCAGCCAAAACCCCATTTTTTTTCGCCAAAAAGTCGTGTTTTTATCTCAAGAGGTATTTTCATGAGCAAAAAGTGGGGGTTTCAGCAAACAGGTCACGCCGTCAGCGAAAAACCTGGTTTTGAGAGCCAAAATGGCCATTTTTCAGTTTTTTGGGCTAAAAAGCTTTTTTTTCCAGCAAAACAGTGTTTTGGACACCTAAAATGTGCTTTTGTCGTCCAAAACTTGCGTTTAGCAGTGAAAACGTGGTGTTTTGAGCAAAAGAAAATTCTCAGCAAATTTCCAATTTTGTCAGCAAAAAACAGTTTTTTTGACCAAAAAGCACGTTTACTCAGCCAAAACCCCATTTTTTTTCGCCAAAAAGTCGTGTTTTTATCTCAAGAGGTATTTTCATGAGCAAAAAGTGGGCGTTTCAGCAAACAGGTCACGCCGTCAGCGAAAAACCTGGTTTTGAGAGCCAAAATGGCCATTTTTCAGTTTTTTGGGCTAAAAAGCTTTTTTTTCCAGCAAAACAGTGTTTTGGACACCTAAAATGTGCTTTTGTCGTCCAAAACTTGCGTTTAGCAGTGAAAACGTGGTGTTTTGAGCAAAAGAAAATTCTCAGCAAATTTCCAATTTTGTCAGCAAAAAACAGTTTTTTTGACCAAAAAGCACCTTTACTCAGCCAAAACCCCATTTTTTTTCGCCAAAAAGTCGTGTTTTTATCTCAAGAGGTATTTTCATGAGCAAAAAGTGGGGGTTTCAGCAAACAGGTCATGCCGTCAGCGAAAAACCTGGTTTTGAGGACCAAAATGGCCATTTTTCAGTTTTTTGGGCTAAAAAGCTTTTTTTTCCAGCAAAACAGTGTTTTGGACACCTAAAATGTGCTTTTGTCGTCCAAAACTTGCGTTTAGCAGTGAAAACGTGGTGTTTTGAGCAAAAGAAAATTCTCAGCAAATTTCCAATTTTGTCAGCAAAAAACAGTTTTTTTGACCAAAAAGCACCTTTACTCAGCCAAAACCCCATTTTTTTTCGCCAAAAAGTCGTGTTTTTATCTCAAGAGGTATTTTCATGAGCAAAAAGTGGGGGTTTCAGCAAACAGGTCACGCCGTCAGCGAAAAACCTGGTTTTGAGAGCCAAAATGGCCATTTTTCAGTTTTTTGGGCTAAAAAGCTTTTTTTTCCAGCAAAACAGTGTTTTGGACACCTAAAATGTGCTTTTGTCGTCCAAAACTTGCGTTTAGCAGTGAAAACGTGGTGTTTTGAGCAAAAGAAAATTCTCAGCAAATTTCCAATTTTGTCAGCAAAAAACAGTTTTTTTGACCAAAAAGCACCTTTACTCAGCCAAAAGCCCATTTTTTTTCGCCAAAAAGTCGTGTTTTTATCTCAAGAGGTATTTTCATGAGCAAAAAGTGGGGGTTTCAGCAAACAGGTCACGCCGTCAGCGAAAAACCTGGTTTTGAGAGCCAAAATGGCCATTTTTCAGTTTTTTGGGCTAAAAAGCTTTTTTTTCCAGCAAAACAGTGTTTTGGACACCTAAAATGTGCTTTTGTCGTCCAAAACTTGCGTTTAGCAGTGAAAACGTGGTGTTTTGAGCAAAAGAAAATTCTCAGCAAATTTCCAATTTTGTCAGCAAAAAACAGTTTTTTTGACCAAAAAGCACCTTTACTCAGCCAAAACCCCATTTTTTTTCGCCAAAAAGTCGTGTTTTTATCTCAAGAGGTATTTTCATGAGCAAAAAGTGGGGGTTTCAGCAAACAGGTCACGCCGTCAGCGAAAAACCTGGTTTTGAGAGCCAAAATGGCCATTTTTCAGTTTTTTGGGCTAAAAAGCTTTTTTTTCCAGCAAAACAGTGTTTTGGACACCTAAAATGTGCTTTTGTCGTCCAAAACTTGCGTTTAGCAGTGAAAACGTGGTGTTTTGAGCAAAAGAAAATTCTCAGCAAATTTCCAATTTTGTCAGCAAAAAACAGTTTTTTTGACCAAAAAGCACCTTTACTCAGCCAAAACCCCATTTTTTTTCGCCAAAAAGTCGTGTTTTTATCTCAAGAGGTATTTTCATGAGCAAAAAGTGGGGGTTTCAGCAAACAGGTCACGCGGTAAGCGAAAAACCTGGTTTTGAGAGCCAAAATGGCCATTTTTCAGTTTTTTGGGCTAAAAAGCTTTTTTTTCCAGCAAAACAGTGTTTTGGACACCTAAAATGTGCTTTTGTCGTCCAAAACTTGCGTTTAGCAGTGAAAACGTGGTGTTTTGAGCAAAAGAAAATTCTCAGCAAATTTCCAATTTTGTCAGCAAAAAACAGTTTTTTTGACCAAAAAGCACCTTTACTCAGCCAAAACCCCATTTTTTTTCGCCAAAAAGTCGTGTTTTTATCTCAAGAGGTATTTTCATGAGCAAAAAGTGGGGGTTTCAGCAAACAGGTCACGCGGTAAGCGAAAAACCTGGTTTTGAGAGCCAAAATGGCCATTTTTCAGTTTTTTGGGCTAAAAAGCTTTTTTTTCCAGCAAAACAGTGTTTTGGACACCTAAAATGTGCTTTTGTCGTCCAAAACTTGCGTTTAGCAGTGAAAACGTGGTGTTTTGAGCAAAAGAAAATTCTCAGCAAATTTCCAATTTTGTCAGCAAAAAACAGTTTTTTTGACCAAAAAGCACCTTTACTCAGCCAAAACCCCATTTTTTTTCGCCAAAAAGTCGTGTTTTTATCTCAAGAGGTATTTTCATGAGCAAAAAGTGGGGGTTTCAGCAAACAGGTCACGCCGTCAGCGAAAAACCTGGTTTTGAGAGCCAAAATGGCCATTTTTCAGTTTTTTGGGCTAAAAAGCTTTTTTTTCCAGCAAAACAGTGTTTTGGACACCTAAAATGTGCTTTTGTCGTCCAAAACTTGCGTTTAGCAGTGAAAACGTGGTGTTTTGAGCAAAAGAAAATTCTCAGCAAATTTCCAATTTTGTCAGCAAAAAACAGTTTTTTTGACCAAAAAGCACCTTTACTCAGCCAAAACCCCATTTTTTTTCGCCAAAAAGTCGTGTTTTTATCTCAAGAGGTATTTTCATGAGCAAAAAGTGGGGGTTTCAGCAAACAGGTCACGCGGTAAGCGAAAAACCTGGTTTTGAGAGCCAAAATGGCCATTTTTCAGTTTTTTGGGCTAAAAAGCTTTTTTTTCCAGCAAAACAGTGTTTTGGACACCTAAAATGTGCTTTTGTCGTCCAAAACTTGCGTTTAGCAGTGAAAACGTGGTGTTTTGAGCAAAAGAAAATTCTCAGCAAATTTCCAATTTTGTCAGCAAAAAAACAGTTTTTTTGACCAAAAAGCACCTTTACTCAGCCAAAACCCCATTTTTTTTCGCCAAAAAGTCGTGTTTTTATCTCAAGAGGTATTTTCATGAGCAAAAAGTGGGGGTTTCAGCAAACAGGTCACGCCGTCAGCGAAAAACCTGGTTTTGAGAGCCAAAATGGCCATTTTTCAGTTTTTTGGGCTAAAAAGCTTTTTTTTCCAGAAAAACAGTGTTTTGGACACCTAAAATGTGCTTTTGTCGTCCAAAACTTGCGTTTAGCAGTGAAAACGTGGTGTTTTGAGCAAAAGAAAATTCTCAGCAAATTTCCAATTTTGTCAGCAAAAAACAGTTTTTTTGACCAAAAAGCACCTTTACTCAGCCAAAACCCCATTTTTTTTCGCCAAAAAGTCGTGTTTTTATCTCAAGAGGTATTTTCATGAGCAAAAAGTGGGGGTTTCAGCAAACAGGTCACGCCGTCAGCGAAAAATCTGGTTTTGAGAGCCAAAATGGCCATTTTTCAGTTTTTTGGGCTAAAAAGCTTTTTTTTCCAGCAAAACAGTGTTTTGGACACCTAAAATGTGCTTTTGTCGTCCAAAACTTGCGTTTAGCAGTGAAAACGTGGTGTTTTGAGCAAAAGAAAATTCTCAGCAAATTTCCAATTTTGTCAGCAAAAAACAGTTTTTTTGACCAAAAAGCACCTTTACTCAGCCAAAACCCCATTTTTTTTCGCCAAAAAGTCGTGTTTTTATCTCAAGAGGTATTTTCATGAGCAAAAAGTGGGCGTTTCAGCAAACAGGTCACGCCGTCAGCGAAAAACCTGGTTTTGAGAGCCAAAATGGCCATTTTTCAGTTTTTTGGGCTAAAAAGCTTTTTTTTCCAGCAAAACAGTGTTTTGGACACCTAAAATGTGCTTTCGTCGTCCAAAACTTGCGTTTAGCAGTGAAAACGTGGTGTTTTGAGCAAAAGAAAATTCTCAGCAAATTTCCAATTTTGTCAGCAAAAAACAGTTTTTTTGACCAAAAAGCACCTTTACTCAGCCAAAACCCCATTTTTTTTCGCCAAAAAGTCGTGTTTTTATCTCAAGAGGTATTTTCATGAGCAAAAAGTGGGGGTTTCAGCAAACAGGTCACGCCGTCAGCGAAAAACCTGGTTTTGAGAGCCAAAATGGCCATTTTTCAGTTTTTTGGGCTAAAAAGCTTTTTTTTCCAGCAAAACAGCGTTTTGGACACCTAAAATGTGCTTTTGTCGTCCAAAACTTGCGTTTAGCAGTGAAAACGTGGTGTTTTGAGCAAAAGAAAATTCTCAGCAAATTTCCAATTTTGTCAGCAAAAAACAGTTTTTTTGACCAAAAAGCACCTTTACTCAGCCAAAACCCCATTTTTTTTCGCCAAAAAGTCGTGTTTTTATCTCAAGAGGTATTTTCATGAGCAAAAAGTGGGGGTTTCAGCAAACAGGTCACGCCGTCAGCGAAAAACCTGGTTTTGAGAGCCAAAATGGCCATTTTTCAGTTTTTTGGGCTAAAAAGCTTTTTTTTTCCAGCAAAACAGTGTTTTGGACACCTAAAATGTGCTTTTGTCGTCCAAAACTTGCGTTTAGCAGTGAAAACGTGGTGTTTTGAGCAAAAGAAAATTCTCAGCAAATTTCCAATTTTGTCAGCAAAAAACAGTTTTTTTGACCAAAAAGCACCTTTACTCAGCCAAAACCCCATTTTTTTTCGCCAAAAAGTCGTGTTTTTATCTCAAGAGGTATTTTCATGAGCAAAAAGTGGGGGTTTCAGCAAACAGGTCACGCCGTCAGCGAAAAACCTGGTTTTGAGAGCCAAAATGGCCATTTTTCAGTTTTTTGGGCTAAAAAGCTTTTTTTTCCAGCAAAACAGTGTTTTGGACACCTAAAATGTGCTTTTGTCGTCCAAAACTTGCGTTTAGCAGTGAAAACGTGGTGTTTTGAGCAAAAGAAAATTCTCAGCAAATTTCCAATTTTGTCAGCAAAAAACAGTTTTTTTGACCAAAAAGCACCTTTACTCAGCCAAAACCCCATTTTTTTTCGCCAAAAAGTCGTGTTTTTATCTCAAGAGGTATTTTCATGAGCAAAAAGTGGGGGTTTCAGCAAACAGGTCACGCCGTCAGCGAAAAACCTGGTTTTGAGAGCCAAAATGGCCATTTTTCAGTTTTTTGGGCTAAAAAGCTTTTTTTTCCAGCAAAACAGTGTTTTGGACACCTAAAATGTGCTTTTGTCGTCCAAAACTTGCGTTTAGCAGTGAAAACGTGGTGTTTTGAGCAAAAGAAAATTCTCAGCAAATTTCCAATTTTGTCAGCAAAAAACAGTTTTTTTGACCAAAAAGCACCTTTACTCAGCCAAAACCCCATTTTTTTTCGCCAAAAAGTCGTGTTTTTATCTCAAGAGGTATTTTCATGAGCAAAAAGTGGGGGTTTCAGCAAACAGGTCACGCCGTCAGCGAAAAACCTGGTTTTGAGAGCCAAAATGGCCATTTTTCAGTTTTTTGGGCTAAAAAGCTTTTTTTTCCAGCAAAACAGTGTTTTGGACACCTAAAATGTGCTTTTGTCGTCCAAAACTTGCGTTTAGCAGTGAAAACGTGGTGTTTTGAGCAAAAGAAAATTCTCAGCAAATTTCCAATTTTGTCAGCAAAAAACAGTTTTTTTGACCAAAAAGCACCTTTACTCAGCCAAAACCCCATTTTTTTTCGCCAAAAAGTCGTGTTTTTATCTCAAGAGGTATTTTCATGAGCAAAAAGTGGGGGTTTCAGCAAACAGGTCACGCCGTCAGCGAAAAACCTGGTTTTGAGAGCCAAAATGGCCATTTTTCAGTTTTTTGGGCTAAAAAGCTTTTTTTTCCAGCAAAACAGTGTTTTGGACACCTAAAATGTGCTTTTGTCGTCCAAAACTTGCGTTTAGCAGTGAAAACGTGGTGTTTTGAGCAAAAGAAAATTCTCAGCAAATTTCCAATTTTGTCAGCAAAAAACAGTTTTTTGACCAAAAAGCACCTTTACTCAGCCAAAACCCCATTTTTTTTCGCCAAAAAGTCGTGTTTTTATCTCAAGAGGTATTTTCATGAGCAAAAAGTGGGGGTTTCAGCAAACAGGTCACGCCGTCAGCGAAAAACCTGGTTTTGAGAGCCAAAATGGCCATTTTTCAGTTTTTTGGGCTAAAAAGCTTTTTTTTCCAGCAAAACAGTGTTTTGGACACCTAAAATGTGCTTTTGTCGTCCAAAACTTGCGTTTAGCAGTGAAAACGTGGTGTTTTGAGCAAAAGAAAATTCTCAGCAAATTTCCAATTTTGTCAGCAAAAAACAGTTTTTTTGACCAAAAAGCACCTTTACTCAGCCAAAACCCCATTTTTTTTCGCCAAAAAGTCGTGTTTTTATCTCAAGAGGTATTTTCATGAGCAAAAAGTGGGGGTTTCAGCAAACAGGTCACGCCGTCAGCGAAAAACCTGGTTTTGAGAGCCAAAATAGCCATTTTTCAGTTTTTTGGGCTAAAAAGCTTTTTTTTCCAGCAAAACAGTGTTTTGGACACCTAAAATGTGCTTTTGTCGTCCAAAACTTGCGTTTAGCAGTGAAAACGTGGTGTTTTGAGCAAAAGAAAATTCTCAGCAAATTTCCAATTTTGTCAGCAAAAAACAGTTTTTTTGACCAAAAAGCACGTTTACTCAGCCAAAACCCCATTTTTTTTCGCCAAAAAGTCGTGTTTTTATCTCAAGAGGTATTTTCATGAGCAAAAAGTGGGGGTTTCAGCAAACAGGTCACGCCGTCAGCGAAAAACCTGGTTTTGAGAGCCAAAATGGCCATTTTTCAGTTTTTTGGGCTAAAAAGCTTTTTTTTCCAGCAAAACAGTGTTTTGGACACCTAAAATGTGCTTTTGTCGTCCAAAACTTGCGTTTAGCAGTGAAAACGTGGTGTTTTGAGCAAAAGAAAATTCTCAGCAAATTTCCAATTTTGTCAGCAAAAAACAGTTTTTTTGACCAAAAAGCACCTTTACTCAGCCAAAACCCCATTTTTTTTCGCCAAAAAGTCGTGTTTTTATCTCAAGAGGTATTTTCATGAGCAAAAAGTGGGGGTTTCAGCAAACAGGTCACGCGGTCAGCGAAAAACCTGGTTTTGAGAGCCAAAATGGCCATTTTTCAGTTTTTTGGGCTAAAAAGCTTTTTTTTCCAGCAAAACAGTGTTTTGGACACCTAAAATGTGCTTTTGTCGTCCAAAACTTGCGTTTAGCAGTGAAAACGTGGTGTTTTGAGCAAAAGAAAATTCTCAGCAAATTTCCAATTTTGTCAGCAAAAAACAGTTTTTTTGACCAAAAAGCACCTTTACTCAGCCAAAACCCCATTTTTTTTCGCCAAAAAGTCGTGTTTTTATCTCAAGAGGTATTTTCATGAGCAAAAAGTGGGCGTTTCAGCAAACAGGTCACGCCGTCAGCGAAAAACCTGGTTTTGAGAGCCAAAATGGCCATTTTTCAGTTTTTTGGGCTAAAAAGCTTTTTTTCCCAGCAAAACAGTGTTTTGGACACCTAAAATGTGCTTTTGTCGTCCAAAACTTGCGTTTAGCAGTGAAAACGTGGTGTTTTGAGCAAAAGAAAATTCTCAGCAAATTTCCAATTTTGTCAGCAAAAAACAGTTTTTTTGACCAAAAAGCACCTTTACTCAGCCAAAACCCCATTTTTTTTCGCCAAAAAGTCGTGTTTTTATCTCAAGAGGTATTTTCATGAGCAAAAAGTGGGGGTTTCAGCAAACAGGTCACGCCGTCAGCGAAAAACCTGGTTTTGAGAGCCAAAATGGCCATTTTTCAGTTTTTTGGGCTAAAAAGCTTTTTTTTTCCAGCAAAACAGTGTTTTGGACACCTAAAATGTGCTTTTGTCGTCCAAAACTTGCGTTTAGCAGTGAAAACGTGGTGTTTTGAGCAAAAGAAAATTCTCAGCAAATTTCCAATTTTGTCAGCAAAAAACAGTTTTTTTGACCAAAAAGCACCTTTACTCAGCCAAAACCCCATTTTTTTTCGCCAAAAAGTCGTGTTTTTATCTCAAGAGGTATTTTCATGAGCAAAAAGTGGGGGTTTCAGCAAACAGGTCACGCCGTCAGCGAAAAACCTGGTTTTGAGAGCCAAAATGGCCATTTTTCAGTTTTTTGGGCTAAAAAGCTTTTTTTCCCAGCAAAACAGTGTTTTGGACACCTAAAATGTGCTTTTGTCGTCCAAAACTTGCGTTTAGCAGTGAAAACGTGGTGTTTTGAGCAAAAGAAAATTCTCAGCAAATTTCCAATTTTGTCAGCAAAAAACAGTTTTTTTGACCAAAAAGCACCTTTACTCAGCCAAAACCCCATTTTTTTTCGCCAAAAAGTCGTGTTTTTATCTCAAGAGGTATTTTCATGAGCAAAAAGTGGGGGTTTCAGCAAACAGGTCACGCCGTCAGCGAAAAACCTGGTTTTGAGAGCCAAAATGGCCATTTTTCAGTTTTTTGGGCTAAAAAGCTTTTTTTTCCAGCAAAACAGTGTTTTGGACACCTAAAATGTGCTTTTGTCGTCCAAAACGTGCGTTTAGCAGTGAAAACGTGGTGTTTTGAGCAAAAGAAAATTCTCAGCAAATTTCCAATTTTGTCAGCAAAAAACAGTTTTTTGACCAAAAAGTACCTTTACTCAGCCAAAACCCCATTTTTTTTCGCCAAAAAGTCGTGTTTTTATCTCAAGAGGTATTTTCATCAGCAAAAAGTGGGGGTTTCAGCAAACAGGTCACGCTGTCAGCGAAAAACCTGGTTTTGAGAGCCAAAATGGCCATTTTTCAGTTTTTTGGGCTAAAAAGCTTTTTTTTCCAGCAAAACAGTGTTTTGGACACCTAAAATGTGCTTTTGTCGTCCAAAACTTGCGTTTAGCAGTGAAAACGTGGTGTTTTGAGCAAAAGAAAATTCTCAGCAAATTTCCAATTTTGTCAGCAAAAAACAGTTTTTTTGACCAAAAAGCACCTTTACCCAGCCAAAAGCCCATTTTTTTTCGCCAAAAAGTCGTGTTTTTATCTCAAGAGGTATTTTCATGAGCAAAAAGTGGGCGTTTCAGCAAACAGGTCACGCCGTCAGCGAAAAACCTGGTTTTGAGAGCCAAAATGGCCATTTTTCAGTTTTTTGGGCTAAAAAGCTTTTTTTTCCAGCAAAACAGTGTTTTGGACACCTAAAATGTGCTTTTGTCGTCCAAAACTTGCGTTTAGCAGTGAAAACGTGGTGTTTTGAGCAAAAGAAAATTCTCAGCAAATTTCCAATTTTGTCAGCAAAAAACAGTTTTTTTGACCAAAAAGCACCTTTACTCAGCCAAAACCCCATTTTTTTTCGCCAAAAAGTCGTGTTTTTATCTCAAGAGGTATTTTCATGAGCAAAAAGTGGGCGTTTCAGCAAACAGGTCACGCCGTCAGCGAAAAACCTGGTTTTGAGAGCCAAAATGGCCATTTTTCAGTTTTTTGGGCTAAAAAACTTTTTTTTCCAGCAAAACAGTGTTTTGGACACCTAAAATGTGCTTTTGTCGTCCAAAACTTGCGTTTAGCAGTGAAAACGTGGTGTTTTGAGCAAAAGAAAATTCTCAGCAAATTTCCAATTTTGTCAGCAAAAAACAGTTTTTTTGACCAAAAAGCACCTTTACTCAGCCAAAACCCCATTTTTTTTCGCCAAAAAGTCGTGTTTTTATCTCAAGAGGTATTTTCATGAGCAAAAAGTGGGGGTTTCAGCAAACAGGTCACGCCGTCAGCGAAAAACCTGGTTTTGAGAGCCAAAATGGCCATTTTTCAGTTTTTTGGGCTAAAAAGCTTTTTTTTCCAGCAAAACAGTGTTTTGGACACCTCAGATGTGCTTTTGTCGTCCAAAACTTGCGTTTAGCAGTGAAAACGTGGTGGTTTGAGCAAAAGAAAATTCTCAGCAAATTTCCAATTTTGTCAGCAAAAAACAGTTTTTTTGACCAAAAAGCACCTTTACTCAGCCAAAACCCCATTTTTTTTCGCCAAAAAGTCGTGTTTTTATCTCAAGAGGTATTTTCATGAGCAAAAAGTGGGGGTTTCAGCAAACAGGTCACGCCGTCAGCGAAAAACCTGGTTTTGAGAGCCAAAATGGCCATTTTTCAGTTTTTTGGGCTAAAAAGCTTTTTTTTCCAGCAAAACAGTGTTTTGGACACCTAAAATGTGCTTTTGTCGTCCAAAACTTGCGTTTAGCAGTGAAAACGTGGTGTTTTGAGCAAAAGAAAATTCTCAGCAAATTTCCAATTTTGTCAGCAAAAAAAAGTTTTTTTGACCAAAAAGCACCTTTACTCAGCCAAAACCCCATTTTTTTTCGCCAAAAAGTCGTGTTTTTATCTCAAGAGGTATTTTCATGAGCAAAAAGTGGGGGTTTCAGCAAACAGGTCACGCCGTCAGCGAAAAACCTGGTTTTGAGAGCCAAAATGGCCATTTTTCAGTTTTTTGGGCTAAAAAGCTTTTTTTTCCAGCAAAACAGTGTTTTGGACACCTAAAATGTGCTTTTGTCGTCCAAAACTTGCGTTTAGCAGTGAAAACGTGGTGTTTTGAGCAAAAGAAAATTCTCAGCAAATTTCCAATTTTGTCAGCAAAATACAGTTTTTTTGACCAAAAAGCACCTTTACTCAGCCAAAACCCCATTTTTTTTCGCCAAAAAGTCGTGTTTTTATCTCAAGAGGTATTTTCATGAGCAAAAAGTGGGGGTTTCAGCAAACAGGTCACGCCGTCAGCGAAAAACCTGGTTTTGAGAGCCAAAATGGCCATTTTTCAGTTTTTTGGGCTAAAAAGCTTTTTTTTCCAGCAAAACAGTGTTTTGGACACCTAAAATGTGCTTTTGTCGTCCAAAACTTGCGTTTAGCAGTGAAAACGTGGTGTTTTGAGCAAAAGAAAATTCTCAGCAAATTTCCAATTTTGTCAGCAAAAAACAGTTTTTTTGACCAAAAAGCACCTTTACTCAGCCAAAACCCCATTTTTTTTCGCCAAAAAGTCGTGTTTTTATCTCAAGAGGTATTTTCATGAGCAAAAAGTGGGGGTTTCAGCAAACAGGTCACGCCGTCAGCGAAAAACCTGGTTTTGAGAGCCAAAATGGCCATTTTTCAGTTTTTTGGGCTAAAAAGCTTTTTTTTCCAGCAAAACAGTGTTTTGGACACCTAAAATGTGCTTTTGTCGTCCAAAACTTGCGTTTAGCAGTGAAAACGTGGTGTTTTGAGCAAAAGAAAATTCTCAGCAAATTTCCAATTTTGTCAGCAAAAAACAGTTTTTTTGACCAAAAAGCACCTTTACTCAGCCAAAACCCCATTTTTTTTCGCCAAAAAGTCGTGTTTTTATCTCAAGAGGTATTTTCATGAGCAAAAAGTGGGGGTTTCAGCAAACAGGTCACGCCGTCAGCGAAAAACCTGGTTTTGAGAGCCAAAATGGCCATTTTTCAGTTTTTTGTGCTAAAAAGCTTTTTTTTCCAGCAAAACAGTGTTTTGGACACCTAAAATGTGCTTTTGTCGTCCAAAACTTGCGTTTAGCAGTGAAAACGTGGTGTTTTGAGCAAAAGAAAATTCTCAGCAAATTTCCAATTTTGTCAGCAAAAAACAGTTTTTTTGACCAAAAAGCACCTTTACTCAGCCAAAACCCCATTTTTTTTCGCCAAAAAGTCGTGTTTTTATCTCAAGAGGTATTTTCATGAGCAAAAAGTGGGGGTTTCAGCAAACAGGTCACGCCGTCAGCGAAAAACCTGGTTTTGAGAGCCAAAATGGCCATTTTTCAGTTTTTTGGGCTAAAAAGCTTTTTTTTCCAGCAAAACAGTGTTTTGGACACCTAAAATGTGCTTTTGTCGTCCAAAACTTGCGTTTAGCAGTGAAAACGTGGTGTTTTGAGCAAAAGAAAATTCTCAGCAAATTTCCAATTTTGTCAGCAAAAAACAGTTTTTTTGACCAAAAAGCACCTTTACTCAGCCAAAACCCCATTTTTTTTCGCCAAAAAGTCGTGTTTTTATCTCAAGAGGTATTTTCATGAGCAAAAAGTGGGGGTTTCAGCAAACAGGTCACGCCGTCAGCGAAAAACCTGGTTTTGAGAGCCAAAATGGCCATTTTTCAGTTTTTTGGGCTAAAAAGCTTTTTTTTCCAGCAAAACAGTGTTTTGGACACCTAAAATGTGCTTTTGTCGTCCAAAACTTGCGTTTAGCAGTGAAAACGTGGTGTTTTGAGCAAAAGAAAATTCTCAGCAAATTTCCAATTTTGTCAGCAAAAAACAGTTTTTTTGACCAAAAAGCACCTTTACTCAGCCAAAACCCCATTTTTTTTCGCCAAAAAGTCGTGTTTTTATCTCAAGAGGTATTTTCATGAGCAAAAAGTGGGGGTTTCAGCAAACAGGTCACGCCGTCAGCGAAAAACCTGGTTTTGAGAGCCAAAATGGCCATTTTTCAGTTTTTTGGGCTAAAAAGCTTTTTTTTCCAGCAAAACAGTGTTTTGGACACCTAAAATGTGCTTTTGTCGTCCAAAACTTGCGTTTAGCAGTGAAAACGTGGTGTTTTGAGCAAAAGAAAATTCTCAGCAAATTTCCAATTTTGTCAGCAAAAAACAGTTTTTTTGACCAAAAAGCACCTTTACTCAGCCAAAACCCCATTTTTTTTCGCCAAAAAGTCGTGTTTTTATCTCAAGAGGTATTTTCATGAGCAAAAAGTGGGGGTTTCAGCAAACAGGTCACGCCGTCAGCGAAAAACCTGGTTTTGAGAGCCAAAATGGCCATTTTTCAGTTTTTTGGGCTAAAAAGCTTTTTTTTCCAGCAAAACAGTGTTTTGGACACCTAAAATGTGCTTTTGTCGTCCAAAACTTGCGTTTAGCAGTGAAAACGTGGTGTTTTGAGCAAAAGAAAATTCTCAGCAAATTTCCAATTTTGTCAGCAAAAAACAGTTTTTTTGACCAAAAAGCACCTTTACTCAGCCAAAACCCCATTTTTTTTCGCCAAAAAGTCGTGTTTTTATCTCAAGAGGTATTTTCATGAGCAAAAAGTGGGGGTTTCAGCAAACAGGTCACGCCGTCAGCGAAAAACCTGGTTTTGAGAGCCAAAATGGCCATTTTTCAGTTTTTTGGGCTAAAAAGCTTTTTTTTCCAGCAAAACAGTGTTTTGGACACCTAAAATGTGCTTTTGTCGTCCAAAACTTGCGTTTAGCAGTGAAAACGTGGTGTTTTGAGCAAAAGAAAATTCTCAGCAAATTTCCAATTTTGTCAGCAAAAAACAGTTTTTTTGACCAAAAAGCACCTTTACTCAGCCAAAACCCCATTTTTTTTCGCCAAAAAGTCGTGTTTTTATCTCAAGAGGTATTTTCATGAGCAAAAAGTGGGGGTTTCAGCAAACAGGTCACGCCGTCAGCGAAAAACCTGGTTTTGAGAGCCAAAATGGCCATTTTTCAGTTTTTTGGGCTAAAAAGCTTTTTTTTCCAGCAAAACAGTGTTTTGGACACCTAAAATGTGCTTTTGTCGTCCAAAACTTGCGTTTAGCAGTGAAAACGTGGTGTTTTGAGCAAAAGAAAATTCTCAGCAAATTTCCAATTTTGTCAGCAAAAAACAGTTTTTTTGACCAAAAAGCACCTTTACTCAGCCAAAACCCCATTTTTTTTCGCCAAAAAGTCGTGTTTTTATCTCAAGAGGTATTTTCATGAGCAAAAAGTGGGGGTTTCAGCAAACAGGTCACGCCGTCAGCGAAAAACCTGGTTTTGAGAGCCAAAATGGCCATTTTTCAGTTTTTTGGGCTAAAAAGCTTTTTTTTCCAGCAAAACAGTGTTTTGGACACCTAAAATGTGCTTTTGTCGTCCAAAACTTGCGTTTAGCAGTGAAAACGTGGTGTTTTGAGCAAAAGAAAATTCTCAGCAAATTTCCAATTTTGTCAGCAAAAAACAGTTTTTTTGACCAAAAAGCACCTTTACTCAGCCAAAACCCCATTTTTTTTCGCCAAAAAGTCGTGTTTTTATCTCAAGAGGTATTTTCATGAGCAAAAAGTGGGGGTTTCAGCAAACAGGTCACGCCGTCAGCGAAAAACCTGGTTTTGAGAGCCAAAATGGCCATTTTTCAGTTTTTTGGGCTAAAAAGCTTTTTTTTCCAGCAAAACAGTGTTTTGGACACCTAAAATGTGCTTTTGTCGTCCAAAACTTGCGTTTAGCAGTGAAAACGTGGTGTTTTGAGCAAAAGAAAATTCTCAGCAAATTTCCAATTTTGTCAGCAAAAAACAGTTTTTTTGACCAAAAAGCACCTTTACTCAGCCAAAACCCCATTTTTTTTCGCCAAAAAGTCGTGTTTTTATCTCAAGAGGTATTTTCATGAGCAAAAAGTGGGGGTTTCAGCAAACAGGTCACGCCGTCAGCGAAAAACCTGGTTTTGAGAGCCAAAATGGCCATTTTTCAGTTTTTTGGGCTAAAAAGCTTTTTTTTCCAGCAAAACAGTGTTTTGGACACCTAAAATGTGCTTTTGTCGTCCAAAACTTGCGTTTAGCAGTGAAAACGTGGTGTTTTGAGCAAAAGAAAATTCTCAGCAAATTTCCAATTTTGTCAGCAAAAAACAGTTTTTTTGACCAAAAAGCACCTTTACTCAGCCAAAACCCCATTTTTTTTCGCCAAAAAGTCGTGTTTTTATCTCAAGAGGTATTTTCATGGGCAAAAAGTGGGGGTTTCAGCAAACAGGTTACGCCGTCAGCGAAAAACCTGGTTTTGAGAGCCAAAATGGCCATTTTTCAGTTTTTTGGGCTAAAAAGCTTTTTTTTCCAGCAAAACAGGGTTTTGGACACCTAAAATGTGCTTTTGTCGTCCAAAACTTGCGTTTAGCAGTGAAAACGTGGTGTTTTGAGCAAAAGAAAATTCTCAGCAAATTTCCAATTTTGTCAGCAAAAAACAGTTTTTTTGACCAAAAAGCACCTTTACTCAGCCAAAACCCCATTTTTTTTCGCCAAAAAGTCGTGTTTTTATCTCAAGAGGTATTTTCATGAGCAAAAAGTGGGGGTTTCAGCAAACAGGTCACGCCGTCAGCGAAAAACCTGGTTTTGAGAGCCAAAATGGCCATTTTTCATTTTTTTGGGCTAAAAAGCTTTTTTTTCCAGCAAAACAGTGTTTTGGACACCTAAAATGTGCTTTTGTCGTCCAAAACTTGCGTTTAGCAGTGAAAACGTGGTGTTTTGAGCAAAAGAAAATTCTCAGCAAATTTCCAATTTTGTCAGCAAAAAACAGTTTTTTTGACCAAAAAGCACCTTTACTCAGCCAAAACCCCATTTTTTTTCGCCAAAAAGTCGTGTTTTTATCTCAAGAGGTATTTTCATGAGCAAAAAGTGGGGGTTTCAGCAAACAGGTCACGCCGTCAGCGAAAAACCTGGTTTTGAGAGCCAAAATGGCCATTTTTCAGTTTTTTGGGCTAAAAAGCTTTTTTTTCCAGCAAAACAGTGTTTTGGACACCTAAAATGTGCTTTTGTCGTCCAAAACTTGCGTTTAGCAGTGAAAACGTGGTGTTTTGAGCAAAAGAAAATTCTCAGCAAATTTCCAATTTTGTCAGCAAAAAACAGTTTTTTTGACCAAAAAGCACCTTTACTCAGCCAAAACCCCATTTTTTTTCGCCAAAAAGTCGTGTTTTTATCTCAAGAGGTATTTTCATGAGCAAAAAGTGGGGGTTTCAGCAAACAGGTCACGCCGTCAGCGAAAAACCTGGTTTTGAGAGCCAAAATGGCCATTTTTCAGTTTTTTGTGCTAAAAAGCTTTTTTTTCCAGCAAAACAGTGTTTTGGACACCTAAAATGTGCTTTTGTCGTCCAAAACTTGCGTTTAGCAGTGAAAACGTGGTGTTTTGAGCAAAAGAAAATTCTCAGCAAATTTCCAATTTTGTCAGCAAAAAACAGTTTTTTTGACCAAAAAGCACCTTTACTCAGCCAAAACCCCATTTTTTTTCGCCAAAAAGTCGTGTTTTTATCTCAAGAGGTATTTTCATGAGCAAAAAGTGGGGGTTTCAGCAAACAGGTTACGCCGTCAGCGAAAAACCTGGTTTTGAGAGCCAAAATGGCCATTTTTCAGTTTTTTGGGCTAAAAAGCTTTTTTTCCAGCAAAACAGGGTTTTGGACACCTAAAATGTGCTTTTGTCGTCCAAAACTTGCGTTTAGCAGTGAAAACGTGGTGTTTTGAGCAAAAGAAAATTCTCAGCAAATTTCCAATTTTGTCAGCAAAAAACAGTTTTTTTGACCAAAAAGCACCTTTACTCAGCCAAAACCCCATTTTTTTTTGCCAAAAAGTCGTGTTTTTATCTCAAGAGGTATTTTCATGAGCAAAAAGTGGGGGTTTCAGCAAACAGGTCACGCCGTCAGCGAAAAACCTGGTTTTGAGAGCCAAAATGGCCATTTTTCAGTTTTTTGGGCTAAAAAGCTTTTTTTCCCAGCAAAACAGTGTTTTGGACACCTAAAATGTGCTTTTGTCGTCCAAAACTTGCGTTTAGCAGTGAAAACGTGGTGTTTTGAGCAAAAGAAAATTCTCAGCAAATTTCCAATTTTGTCAGCAAAAAACAGTTTTTTTGACCAAAAAGCACCTTTACTCAGCCAAAACCCCATTTTTTTTCGCCAAAAAGTCGTGTTTTTATCTCAAGAGGTATTTTCATGAGCAAAAAGTGGGGGTTTCAGCAAACAGGTTACGCCGTCAGCGAAAAACCTGGTTTTGAGAGCCAAAATGGCCATTTTTCAGTTTTTTGGGCTAAAAAGCTTTTTTTCCAGCAAAACAGGGTTTTGGACACCTAAAATGTGCTTTTGTCGTCCAAAACTTGCGTTTAGCAGTGAAAACGTGGTGTTTTGAGCAAAAGAAAATTCTCAGCAAATTTCCAATTTTGTCAGCAAAAAACAGTTTTTTTGACCAAAAAGCACCTTTACTCAGCCAAAACCCCATTTTTTTTCGCCAAAAAGTCGTGTTTTTATCTCAAGAGGTATTTTCATGAGCAAAAAGTGGGGGTTTCAGCAAACAGGTCACGCCGTCAGCGAAAAACCTGGTTTTGAGAGCCAAAATGGCCATTTTTCATTTTTTTGGGCTAAAAAGCTTTTTTTTCCAGCAAAACAGTGTTTTGGACACCTAAAATGTGCTTTTGTCGTCCAAAACTTGCGTTTAGCAGTGAAAACGTGGTGTTTTGAGCAAAAGAAAATTCTCAGCAAATTTCCAATTTTGTCAGCAAAAAACAGTTTTTTTGACCAAAAAGCACCTTTACTCAGCCAAAACCCCATTTTTTTTCGCCAAAAAGTCGTGTTTTTATCTCAAGAGGTATTTTCATGAGCAAAAAGTGGGGGTTTCAGCAAACAGGTCACGCCGTCAGCGAAAAACCTGGTTTTGAGAGCCAAAATGGCCATTTTTCAGTTTTTTGGGCTAAAAAGCTTTTTTTTCCAGCAAAACAGTGTTTTGGACACCTAAAATGTGCTTTTGTCGTCCAAAACTTGCGTTTAGCAGTGAAAACGTGGTGTTTTGAGCAAAAGAAAATTCTCAGCAAATTTCCAATTTTGTCAGCAAAAAACAGTTTTTTTGACCAAAAAGCACCTTTACCCAGCCAAAACCCCATTTTTTTTCGCCAAAAAGTCGTGTTTTTATCTCAAGAGGTATTTACATAAACAAAAAGTGGGGGTTTCAGCAAACAGGTCACGCCGTCAGCGAAAAACCTGGTTTTGAGAGCCAAAATGGCCATTTTTCAGTTTTTTGGGCTAAAAAGCTTTTTTTTCCAGCAAAACAGTGTTTTGGACACCTAAAATGTGCTTTTGTCGTCCAAAACTTGCGTTTAGCAGTGAAAACGTGGTGTTTTGAGCAAAAGAAAATTCTCAGCAAATTTCCAATTTTGTCAGCAAAAAACAGTTTTTTTGACCAAAAAGCACCTTTACTCAGCCAAAACCCCATTTTTTTTCGCCAAAAAGTCGTGTTTTTATCTCAAGAGGTATTTTCATGAGCAAAAAGTGGGGGTTTCAGCAAACAGGTCACGCCGTCAGCGAAAAACCTGGTTTTGAGAGCCAAAATGGCCATTTTTCAGTTTTTTGGGCTAAAAAGCTTTTTTTTCCAGCAAAACAGTGTTTTGGACACCTAAAATGTGCTTTTGTCGTCCAAAACTTGCGTTTAGCAGTGAAAACGTGGTGTTTTGAGCAAAAGAAAATTCTCAGCAAATTTCCAATTTTGTCAGCAAAAAACAGTTTTTTTGACCAAAAAGCACCTTTACTCAGCCAAAACCCCATTTTTTTTCGCCAAAAAGTCGTGTTTTTATCTCAAGAGGTATTTTCATGAGCAAAAAGTGGGGGTTTCAGCAAACAGGTCACGCCGTCAGCGAAAAACCTGGTTTTGAGAGCCAAAATGGCCATTTTTCAGTTTTTTGGGCTAAAAA
Source organism: Anthopleura xanthogrammica (assembly GCA_964019055.1). Lineage (NCBI taxonomy): Eukaryota > Metazoa > Cnidaria > Anthozoa > Actiniaria > Actiniidae > Anthopleura > Anthopleura xanthogrammica. The sequence continues at coordinate 116,372 of CAXHSA010000067.1, forward strand.
GCTTTTTTTTCCAGCAAAACAGTGTTTTGGACACCTAAAATGTGCTTTTGTCGTCCAAAACTTGCGTTTAGCAGTGAAAACGTGGTGTTTTGAGCAAAAGAAAATTCTCAGCAAATTTCCAATTTTGTCAGCAAAAAACAGTTTTTTTGACCAAAAAGCACCTTTACTCAGCCAAAACCCCATTTTTTTTCGCCAAAAAGTCGTGTTTTTATCTCAAGAGGTATTTTCATGAGCAAAAAGTGGGGGTTTCAGCAAACAGGTCACGCCGTCAGCGAAAAACCTGGTTTTGAGAGCCAAAATGGCCATTTTTCAGTTTTTTGGGCTAAAAAGCTTTTTTTTCCAGCAAAACAGTGTTTTGGACACCTAAAATGTGCTTTTGTCGTCCAAAACTTGCGTTTAGCAGTGAAAACGTGGTGTTTTGAGCAAAAGAAAATTCTCAGCAAATTTCCAATTTTGTCAGCAAAAAACAGTTTTTTTGACCAAAAAGCACCTTTACTCAGCCAAAACCCCATTTTTTTTCGCCAAAAAGTCGTGTTTTTATCTCAAGAGGTATTTTCATGAGCAAAAAGTGGGGGTTTCAGCAAACAGGTCACGCCGTCAGCGAAAAACCTGGTTTTGAGAGCCAAAATGGCCATTTTTCATTTTTTTGGGCTAAAAAGCTTTTTTTTCCAGCAAAACAGTGTTTTGGACACCTAAAATGTGCTTTTGTCGTCCAAAACTTGCGTTTAGCAGTGAAAACGTGGTGTTTTGAGCAAAAGAAAATTCTCAGCAAATTTCCAATTTTGTCAGCAAAAAACAGTTTTCTTGACCAAAAAGCACCTTTACTCAGCCAAAACCCTATTTTTTTTCGCCAAAAAGTCGTGTTTTTATCTCAAGAGGTATTTTCATGAGCAAAAAGTGGGGGTTTCAGCAAACAGGTCACGCCGTCAGCGAAAAACCTGGTTTTGAGAGCCAAAATGGCCATTTTTCAGTTTTTTGGGCTAAAAAGCTTTTTTTTCCAGCAAAACAGTGTTTTGGACACCTAAAATGTGCTTTTGTCGTCCAAAACTTGCGTTTAGCAGTGAAAACGTGGTGTTTTGAGCAAAAGAAAATTCTCAGCAAATTTCCAATTTTGTCAGCAAAAAACAGTTTTTTTGACCAAAAAGCACCTTTACTCAGCCAAAACCCCATTTTTTTTCGCCAAAAAGTCGTGTTTTTATCTCAAGAGGTATTTTCATGAGCAAAAAGTGGGGGTTTCAGCAAACAGGTCACGCCGTCAGCGAAAAACCTGGTTTTGAGAGCCAAAATGGCCATTTTTCAGTTTTTTGGGCTAAAAAGCTTTTTTTTCCAGCAAAACAGTGTTTTGGACACCTAAAATGTGCTTTTGTCGTCCAAAACTTGCGTTTAGCAGTGAAAACGTGGTGTTTTGAGCAAAAGAAAATTCTCAGCAAATTTCCAATTTTGTCAGCAAAAAACAGTTTTTTTGACCAAAAAGCACCTTTACTCAGCCAAAACCCCATTTTTTTTCGCCAAAAAGTCGTGTTTTTATCTCAAGAGGTATTTTCATGAGCAAAAAGTGGGGGTTTCAGCAAACAGGTCACGCCGTCAGCGAAAAACCTGGTTTTGAGAGCCAAAATGGCCATTTTTCAGTTTTTTGGGCTAAAAAGCTTTTTTTTCCAGCAAAACAGTGTTTTGGACACCTAAAATGTGCTTTTGTCGTCCAAAACTTGCGTTTAGCAGTGAAAACGTGGTGTTTTGAGCAAAAGAAAATTCTCAGCAAATTTCCAATTTTGTCAGCAAAAAACAGTTTTTTTGACCAAAAAGCACCTTTACTCAGCCAAAACCCCATTTTTTTTCGCCAAAAAGTCGTGTTTTTATCTCAAGAGGTATTTTCATGAGCAAAAAGTGGGGGTTTCAGCAAACAGGTCACGCCGTCAGCGAAAAACCTGGTTTTGAGAGCCAAAATGGCCATTTTTCAGTTTTTTGGGCTAAAAAGCTTTTTTTTCCAGCAAAACAGTGTTTTGGACACCTAAAATGTGCTTTTGTCGTCCAAAACTTGCGTTTAGCAGTGAAAACGTGGTGTTTTGAGCAAAAGAAAATTCTCAGCAAATTTCCAATTTTGTCAGCAAAAAACAGTTTTTTTGACCAAAAAGCACCTTTACTCAGCCAAAACCCCATTTTTTTTCGCCAAAAAGTCGTGTTTTTATCTCAAGAGGTATTTTCATGAGCAAAAAGTGGGGGTTTCAGCAAACAGGTCACGCCGTCAGCGAAAAACCTGGTTTTGAGAGCCAAAATGGCCATTTTTCAGTTTTTTGGGCTAAAAAGCTTTTTTTTCCAGCAAAACAGTGTTTTGGACACCTAAAATGTGCTTTTGTCGTCCAAAACTTGCGTTTAGCAGTGAAAACGTGGTGTTTTGAGCAAAAGAAAATTCTCAGCAAATTTCCAATTTTGTCAGCAAAAAACAGTTTTTTTGACCAAAAAGCACCTTTACTCAGCCAAAACCCCATTTTTTTTCGCCAAAAAGTCGTGTTTTTATCTCAAGAGGTATTTTCATGAGCAAAAAGTGGGGGTTTCAGCAAACAGGTCACGCCGTCAGCGAAAAACCTGGTTTTGAGAGCCAAAATGGCCATTTTTCAGTTTTTTGGGCTAAAAAGCTTTTTTTTCCAGCAAAACAGTGTTTTGGACACCTAAAATGTGCTTTTGTCGTCCAAAACTTGCGTTTAGCAGTGAAAACGTGGTGTTTTGAGCAAAAGAAAATTCTCAGCAAATTTCCAATTTTGTCAGCAAAAAACAGTTTTTTTGACCAAAAAGCACCTTTACTCAGCCAAAACCCCATTTTTTTTCGCCAAAAAGTCGTGTTTTTATCTCAAGAGGTATTTTCATGAGCAAAAAGTGGGGGTTTCAGCAAACAGGTCACGCCGTCAGCGAAAAACCTGGTTTTGAGAGCCAAAATGGCCATTTTTCAGTTTTTTGGGCTAAAAAGCTTTTTTTTCCAGCAAAACAGTGTTTTGGACACCTAAAATGTGCTTTTGTCGTCCAAAACTTGCGTTTAGCAGTGAAAACGTGGTGTTTTGAGCAAAAGAAAATTCTCAGCAAATTTCCAATTTTGTCAGCAAAAAACAGTTTTTTTGACCAAAAAGCACCTTTACTCAGCCAAAACTCCATTTTTTTTCGCCAAAAAGTCGTGTTTTTATCTCAAGAGGTATTTTCATGAGCAAAAAGTGGGGGTTTCAGCAAACAGGTCACGCCGTCAGCGAAAAACCTGGTTTTGAGAGCCAAAATGGCCATTTTTCATTTTTTTGGGCTAAAAAGCTTTTTTTTCCAGCAAAACAGTGTTTTGGACACCTAAAATGTGCTTTTGTCGTCCAAAACTTGCGTTTAGCAGTGAAAACGTGGTGTTTTGAGCAAAAGAAAATTCTCAGCAAATTTCCAATTTTGTCAGCAAAAAACAGTTTTTTTGACCAAAAAGCACCTTTACTCAGCCAAAACCCCATTTTTTTTCGCCAAAAAGTCGTGTTTTTATCTCAAGAGGTATTTTCATGAGCAAAAAGTGGGGGTTTCAGCAAACAGGTCACGCCGTCAGCGAAAAACCTGGTTTTGAGAGCCAAAATGGCCATTTTTCAGTTTTTTGGGCTAAAAAGCTTTTTTTTCCAGCAAAACAGTGTTTTGGACACCTAAAATGTGCTTTTGTCGTCCAAAACTTGCGTTTAGCAGTGAAAACGTGGTGTTTTGAGCAAAAGAAAATTCTCAGCAAAT
>CAXHSA010000068.1:0-65390 GCA_964019055.1 Anthopleura xanthogrammica
GACCTCACAAGATAAAAACACGACGTTTTGGCGAAAAAAAATGGGGTTTTGGCTGAGAAAAGGTGCTTTTTGGTCCAAAAAACTGTTTTTTGCTGACAAAATTGGAATTTTGCTGAGAATTTTCTTTGGCCCAAAACACCACTTTTTCACTGCTAAACGCACCTTTTGGGCGAGAAAAGCACATTTTGGGTGTCAAAAACACTGTTTTGCTAGAAAAAAAACCTTTTTAGCCCAAAAAACTGAAAAATGGCCATTTTGGCTCTCAAAACTAGGTTTTTCGCTGACGGTAGGACCTGTTTGCTGAAACCACCACTTTTTGCTCCTGAAAAGACCTCACAAGATAAAAACACGACGTTTTGGCGAAAAAAAATGGGGTTTTGGCTGAGAAAAGGTGCTTTTTGGTCCAAAAAACTGTTTTTTGCTGACAAAATTGGAATTTTGCTGAGAATTTTCTTTGGCCCAAAACACCACTTTTTCACTGCTAAACGCACCTTTTGGGCGAGAAAAGCACATTTTGGGTGTCAAAAACACTGTTTTGCTAGAAAAAAAACCTTTTTAGCCCAAAAAACTGAAAAATGGCCATTTTGGCTCTCAAAACTAGGTTTTTCGCTGACGGTAGGACCTGTTTGCTGAAACCACCACTTTTTGCTCCTGAAAAGACCTCACAAGATAAAAACACGACGTTTTGGCGAAAAAAAATGGGGTTTTGGCTGAGAAAAGGTGCTTTTTGGTCCAAAAAACTGTTTTTTGCTGACAAAATTGGAATTTTGCTGAGAATTTTCTTTGGCCCAAAACACCACTTTTTCACTGCTAAACGCACCTTTTGGGCGAGAAAAGCACATTTTGGGTGTCAAAAACACTGTTTTGCTAGAAAAAAAACCTTTTTAGCCCAAAAAACTGAAAAATGGCCATTTTGGCTCTCAAAACTAGGTTTTTCGCTGACGGTAGGACCTGTTTGCTGAAACCACCACTTTTTGCTCCTGAAAAGACCTCACAAGATAAAAACACGACGTTTTGGCGAAAAAAAATGGGGTTTTGGCTGAGAAAAGGTGCTTTTTGGTCAAAAAAACTGTTTTTTGCTGACAAAATTGGAATTTTGCTGAGAATTTTCTTTGGCCCAAAACACCACTTTTTCACTGCTAAACGCACCTTTTGGGCGAGAAAAGCACATTTTGGGTGTCAAAAACACTGTTTTGCTAGAAAAAAAACCTTTTTAGCCCAAAAAACTGAAAAATGGCCATTTTGGCTCTCAAAACTAGGTTTTTCGCTGACGGTAGGACCTGTTTGCTGAAACCACCACTTTTTGCTCCTGAAAAGACCTCACAAGATAAAAACACGACGTTTTGGCGAAAAAAAATGGGGTTTTGGCTGAGAAAAGGTGCTTTTTGGTCAAAAAAACTGTTTTTTGCTGACAAAATTGGAATTTTGCTGAGAATTTTCTTTGGCCCAAAACACCACTTTTTCACTGCTAAACGCACCTTTTGGGCGAGAAAAGCACATTTTGGGTGTCAAAAACACTGTTTTGCTAGAAAAAAAATCTTTTTAGCCCAAAAAACTGAAAAATGGCCATTTTGGCTCTCAAAACTAGGTTTTTCGCTGACGGTAGGACCTGTTTGCTGAAACCACCACTTTTTGCTCCTGAAAAGACCTCACAAGATAAAAACACGACGTTTTGGCGAAAAAAAATGGGGTTTTGGCTGAGAAAAGGTGCTTTTTGGTCAAAAAAACTGTTTTTTGCTGACAAAATTGGAATTTTGCTGAGAATTTTCTTTGGCCCAAAACACCACTTTTTCACTGCTAAACGCACCTTTTGGGCGAGAAAAGCACATTTTGGGTGTCAAAAACACTGTTTTGCTAGAAAAAAAACCTTTTTAGCCCAAAAAACTGAAAAATGGCCATTTTGGCTCTCAAAACTAGGTTTTTCGCTGACGGTAGGACCTGTTTGCTGAAACCACCACTTTTTGCTCCTGAAAAGACCTCACAAGATAAAAACACGACGTTTTGGCGAAAAAAAATGGGGTTTTGGCTGAGAAAAGGTGCTTTTTGGTCCAAAAAACTGTTTTTTGCTGACAAAATTGGAATTTTGCTGAGAATTTTCTTTGGCCCAAAACACCACTTTTTCACTGCTAAACGCACCTTTTGGGCGAGAAAAGCACATTTTGGGTGTCAAAAACACTGTTTTGCTAGAAAAAAAACCTTTTTAGCCCAAAAAACTGAAAAATGGCCATTTTGGCTCTCAAAACTAGGTTTTTCGCTGACGGTAGGACCTGTTTGCTGAAACCACCACTTTTTGCTCCTGAAAAGACCTCACAAGATAAAAACACGACGTTTTGGCGAAAAAAAATGGGGTTTTGGCTGAGAAAAGGTGCTTTTTGGTCCAAAAAACTGTTTTTTGCTGACAAAATTGGAATTTTGCTGAGAATTTTCTTTGGCCCAAAACACCACTTTTTCACTGCTAAACGCACCTTTTGGGCGAGAAAAGCACATTTTGGGTGTCAAAAACACTGTTTTGCTAGAAAAAAAACCTTTTTAGCCCAAAAAACTGAAAAATGGCCATTTTGGCTCTCAAAACTAGGTTTTTCGCTGACGGTAGGACCTGTTTGCTGAAACCACCACTTTTTGCTCCTGAAAAGACCTCACAAGATAAAAACACGACGTTTTGGCGAAAAAAAATGGGGTTTTGGCTGAGAAAAGGTGCTTTTTGGTCCAAAAAACTGTTTTTTGCTGACAAAATTGGAATTTTGCTGAGAATTTTCTTTGGCCCAAAACACCACTTTTTCACTGCTAAACGCACCTTTTGGGCGAGAAAAGCACATTTTGGGTGTCAAAAACACTGTTTTGCTAGAAAAAAAACCTTTTTAGCCCAAAAAACTGAAAAATGGCCATTTTGGCTCTCAAAACTAGGTTTTTCGCTGACGGTAGGACCTGTTTGCTGAAACCACCACTTTTTGCTCCTGAAAAGACCTCACAAGATAAAAACACGACGTTTTGGCGAAAAAAAATGGGGTTTTGGCTGAGAAAAGGTGCTTTTTGGTCCAAAAAACTGTTTTTTGCTGACAAAATTGGAATTTTGCTGAGAATTTTCTTTGGCCCAAAACACCACTTTTTCACTGCTAAACGCACCTTTTGGGCGAGAAAAGCACATTTTGGGTGTCAAAAACACTGTTTTGCTAGAAAAAAAACCTTTTTAGCCCAAAAAACTGAAAAATGGCCATTTTGGCTCTCAAAACTAGGTTTTTCGCTGACGGTAGGACCTGTTTGCTGAAACCACCACTTTTTGCTCCTGAAAAGACCTCACAAGATAAAAACACGACGTTTTGGCGAAAAAAAATGGGGTTTTGGCTGAGAAAAGGTGCTTTTTGGTCCAAAAAACTGTTTTTTGCTGACAAAATTGGAATTTTGCTGAGAATTTTCTTTGGCCCAAAACACCACTTTTTCACTGCTAAACGCACCTTTTGGGCGAGAAAAGCACATTTTGGGTGTCAAAAACACTGTTTTGCTAGAAAAAAAACCTTTTTAGCCCAAAAAACTGAAAAATGGCCATTTTGGCTCTCAAAACTAGGTTTTTCGCTGACGGTAGGACCTGTTTGCTGAAACCACCACTTTTTGCTCCTGAAAAGACCTCACAAGATAAAAACACGACGTTTTGGCGAAAAAAAATGGGGTTTTGGCTGAGAAAAGGTGCTTTTTGGTCAAAAAAACTGTTTTTTGCTGACAAAATTGGAATTTTGCTGAGAATTTTCTTTGGCCCAAAACACCACTTTTTCACTGCTAAACGCACCTTTTGGGCGAGAAAAGCACATTTTGGGTGTCAAAAACACTGTTTTGCTAGAAAAAAAACCTTTTTAGCCCAAAAAACTGAAAAATGGCCATTTTGGCTCTCAAAACTAGGTTTTTCGCTGACGGTAGGACCTGTTTGCTGAAACCACCACTTTTTGCTCCTGAAAAGACCTCACAAGATAAAAACACGACGTTTTGGCGAAAAAAAATGGGGTTTTGGCTGAGAAAAGGTGCTTTTTGGTCAAAAAAACTGTTTTTTGCTGACAAAATTGGAATTTTGCTGAGAATTTTCTTTGGCCCAAAACACCACTTTTTCACTGCTAAACGCACCTTTTGGGCGAGAAAAGCACATTTTGGGTGTCAAAAACACTGTTTTGCTAGAAAAAAAACCTTTTTAGCCCAAAAAACTGAAAAATGGCCATTTTGGCTCTCAAAACTAGGTTTTTCGCTGACGGTAGGACCTGTTTGCTGAAACCACCACTTTTTGCTCCTGAAAAGACCTCACAAGATAAAAACACGACGTTTTGGCGAAAAAAAATGGGGTTTTGGCTGAGAAAAGGTGCTTTTTGGTCAAAAAAACTGTTTTTTGCTGACAAAATTGGAATTTTGCTGAGAATTTTCTTTGGCCCAAAACACCACTTTTTCACTGCTAAACGCACCTTTTGGGCGAGAAAAGCACATTTTGGGTGTCAAAAACACTGTTTTGCTAGAAAAAAAATCTTTTTAGCCCAAAAAACTGAAAAATGGCCATTTTGGCTCTCAAAACTAGGTTTTTCGCTGACGGTAGGACCTGTTTGCTGAAACCACCACTTTTTGCTCCTGAAAAGACCTCACAAGATAAAAACACGACGTTTTGGCGAAAAAAAATGGGGTTTTGGCTGAGAAAAGGTGCTTTTTGGTCAAAAAAACTGTTTTTTGCTGACAAAATTGGAATTTTGCTGAGAATTTTCTTTGGCCCAAAACACCACTTTTTCACTGCTAAACGCACCTTTTGGGCGAGAAAAGCACATTTTGGGTGTCAAAAACACTGTTTTGCTAGAAAAAAAACCTTTTTAGCCCAAAAAACTGAAAAATGGCCATTTTGGCTCTCAAAACTAGGTTTTTCGCTGACGGTAGGACCTGTTTGCTGAAACCACCACTTTTTGCTCCTGAAAAGACCTCACAAGATAAAAACACGACGTTTTGGCGAAAAAAAATGGGGTTTTGGCTGAGAAAAGGTGCTTTTTGGTCCAAAAAACTGTTTTTTGCTGACAAAATTGGAATTTTGCTGAGAATTTTCTTTGGCCCAAAACACCACTTTTTCACTGCTAAACGCACCTTTTGGGCGAGAAAAGCACATTTTGGGTGTCAAAAACACTGTCTCAGGTGTGTTAAGGCCTGGTTTAGCGATCCGAAACACCCCCCGCGAAGACTCGTGTTGCTTCGATCAAATCCAAGATGGCGGATGTACATGTGATGCGATTTAACTGGTATTCGATATGAAATTCGAAGCATACCAAGCATTTGAAGCATTTAAAGTATATATATTTGTCTTCGTTGTTCAAGAATTATTTTATTTTTCAAAGATGGAGAAACTAGAAGACGAATGAAGGTGAGTAATTTACATTTTCGTACGAAATTATTTTTACTGGTAAGCTTAAATTACCTTTAATAAATGAAGTTTCTAAGCAAAATTCTCGGACTAGTCGGGAGTAGCTTTACCACGCAAATAATATATTGATGTTGAAATATATATATTTACTCAGAAGCTGACCGGTATTCTTTTAAGCACTGAAAATCTTTCTAAAATTAAAGATATATAAGCTTAAGTTAAAGAACGAAATACTCGTGCAAATCTAACTACACTAGATTTTTTTCATAGAATAAGTTAATCAGTTATTGGAATCAATTGCAAAAGGACAAGGAAATTTTTAGTAAGCCAGTAATATTTGTTGTAAGGGAGGAGGGTTTAACTGAATAAGGATTTGTGGTTGGGTTTAATTGGCCTTTTTTCATTTCTAATATTAATAATGTAAACTTATCCCTAGTCTTGATTTCTGCAGTATTCACATGGTTATTGATTATTTTTGTATGATAATATAATGTTTTAAATATACATTTAGCTTATTGATCTGTTTTCATATGGGGTCTGGGTTTTTTCTTATTTTCTTTTCTTATTTGTTTAAATTTTTGATAAGACTTATGTTTAGCCATACAATTTTAATAAATAATGAATAAATAAATTTCTTAAATAATTATAAGAATATTATTATTTACAGCACATTTTTAAAAACATATTTACAGTATATAATCAACCTGTTTTGATGTGTTTTTTAGATTCTGATGAAGGTTGCAGTCTGGTGCTTCTGAAAACTACAAAATTAATGGTAAATACAGTAACAAAAAATACTTATATTCCATTACTAAATATTGCTGATACCACTGCTTTTAGGTGAGTGCTATGCCACCGATTGTTCAAAACAACAGTAGCAAAAATGCCAGAAGGGTAATTGACAAATAACCCTGTCACAATTCTGTTCTGTCAGCATTTAGCAATAAAAACAGTGGTAATATACAGCTAGTAGATAAAAGATATGATACTTGACAGTTTGCCAACTCAAGTTTAGCCATCAGTCAAAGGCCATAAAGTTCAATAAGCTGTACATGTAATACAGATTACTTAATATATATTTTCATGACTAAACTGCCAATTCCCTAGGAGCTACTGTACGTACATAATATAAATATTTCCTAGACTTCCTCAGAACAATAATATAGTGTTATGGTTCTTTGGTAAATACTTTCTGAATGCTAAGCAAGTAAAAACTCACACTTGTGATAGTGTTGTATTCAATTTAACTGACTCGTCAAGTTCTCTAAAAGTTATTTAAAGTAAAAAATGCAGCTTCCTGAAATGTTAAGATGCATTGTATACTGTACTTGGTGTACTACTATGGCTTAAAGATGCACAGTTATTTTCCATAGCTTTAGAAGTGAGGATGCTGCTTTTAACCTTGTATTCTTTAATTTCAGTTCATTGGCAAGGTCATCTTTTATAGGCTCTTTCATGGTGTTGATGCTCTTATTTGTTTCTCTGAAAGCCTTCAGTACCTCAATCTGGATTTTGAAAAGGTGAGTCTCATACCTTTCAATGTGATACCTTGACTTTGGATTTTTTTGCAAATTCTCTCTCAATTTTTCAAACCTTGAAACTTCTTCTGTTGCACCCAGCACTGTACTTAATGCTTTTGCTGTTTTAGAATGGAGTTGTTGTTCAGTGTGCTCATTTGTGGCCTTTTTCTTTTTTGATTCTGGTGTAGCATTGCCAGAGAATGGGAATGGCCTTTTCATACTTGCCCCAGTCCTTTCTTGTTGTTCATAATCCATCTGGTCTTCTCCTTCTGTCATGTTGCCAAGTCTGATTCCAATTATTGGCTGTGTATTTAAGTTGTCTTCTTCATGATCATTATCCTGAACATGGCTTTCCATTTGCTCTTCTTCTACCTCCATGTCACTACATGTATATGTAGTGGGCTCTGCATTCTCATCAGCATTCTCATCAGCATTCTCATCATTTAAGAAATTATCATCTCCACTTTCTTGTGTCATTTGCTGAGTGATTTGGTCTACAGAAATGACATTGTCATCCTCATCATCAGCAACGTCCTTAGAGGAACAGCATATTCCAGGCACATGCCATCTCCCCTCAGAATCTCGCAGTTTTGTTGCAGGAATCTTCACTTTGCTCTCTAAGCAATTGGTCCAAGATGCATCCAGGTGCTCTTGTTCTTTCTTTATGTTGGATGAACGGAAGTGGTGAAGTCTTGGACCCTCTTCTCTGAAGCATACTTGATTAGGACCATCAAAGAACTCTATTCCTCCATCAACAGATTGCCACCATACTCCTTCACCTGGCTCCAAGAAGTCAGCAATTAGCTTGAGGTGTGCTTCCCAGTCCCCTGCATATTTCATCAGAATGCTTTCAGGGATGAAAGTGTTCTCCATCTGTGGGAGAGACTTTGCTAACTTACTGATTACTCTTTCCTCTTTTAGAATGTAGTTTAGGCCAGGCTTAGAGGTATCTTGTTTGAGATGAAGAATTGCATTCTTGGAGAGATCTTGGATTCTCCTGTTCCATGTCTTGGAAGTAATGTCTGAGAGTTTCTCAAACAACCTTTCAAACATTTCAGCATTGGTAGACCTGTGAGACACAATTCTCAGAAGCTGAGAAGAGTGTGTGATACAACTATGAAAGTAGAGGCCAAAAAGCTTTCTGTAGCTGAGTGACTTTGGTGGTGTTAGCACTCTTCGGCACTGAATTGCATGTCGCCAACAGAGGTTATGAAGGCGAAGGATCAGTTTGGGAGATCTTTTTGCATCTTGACAATAATAGATCTCAGCCATTTCACACAATGTTACCAGCAGAAGCTTGATCTCAAGGTTAGCCAGTGGGTACAGGGCAATTGTCACAAAAATCAATGTCTTTCTGTAGTCCACACCTCTTAGTTTCTCTTTACTTAGCTGTACGGAAAGGATCTCTTTCAGTTTGATTAATGTGTCTATGTCAGTTATGTGATGAGGCAGTTCCTGTAGGATGTTTTTGATGTGGTTCATCAAACAGTGTAGTGCTTCGAAGCACAGGACTTCATATGATTCCAGGTTTAAGTCCTGGATTGAGGCATTATAGTGCAATAATGCAGGTAGCCTTGTACTTCCACCTAGTACCTCTGCTAAATCTTTCTGCAGTTCATCCTTTTTTCCTTCATCTGACATGCCCCTAGCTCGTAGCTCAGCTTTCAGCTCCTTGACTTTCAAGTCTTTGAATGGATGAAGTGAGCCCTTTCTTCCAGCAGGACCAGACAGGATTAAATTTCTTTTTTCTTCTAGTGATTTGTATTTCCTCTGAAGGGAGTATTCTACATCGTAGCTACTATTGATGTTGCCATCACAACCAGGACAACCATAGTGACCTCCATGCTGAGTTCCATCTTCCATCTCTGCTGCTGGGTTGTCCCCATTCATAAATCTCATGACATCTTTAATTTCTGCTCCAGATTCACTTTTTAGACTGCTTTTTAATTCTTTTAAATCTTCCTGCCTTGTAGGAACAAATTGCAGTTGGTCTTCTACAGTTGACCTACTAGGACCCAGTATGTACAACTGAGGCTCCTCTATTGTGGCTTGGACATCAACATTGTTTATTCCAGTCTTAGCAGCCAATTCTTGTGCAGTTAGATGGATAGCATTGTCATAAAGTTCTCTTACACAGAATAGCATATGCCCATGGTTTGAAAGAGTTGAATGGTCATGCCACATCAACCAGTTTCTTTGCTGCTGAAATGTTTTCAATAGATCTCTCAATTCTTCAGTATCACCCCCGGTTGCCTCATTAATTTTTTCCAGCTCTTCTACTATTTCTTCTCTTGTTAGATTTTCATAGAAACTGTCATCTCTTATTTTAAGTAAGTCCTTGTTTCTATCAAGGGCTTCGGTTCTAATCTGCTGTAATGGAATTTTCCTTGCAGAGACATTGGTTGTTTTCTGGATTACTTCCCCCTCATTACTCAGAGCTAATGTAACTATTTCTTTTTGAACAACAGGTACACCAACATCGTATGTTCCATCATCAATTAGCTTCTTGATTGATGCCCGGATCTTCTCATTTGTGCGTGCAACTGGAACAGATATTTCACCTCCTTCCTGCTTCTTTAGTGCTCGGCGTACACGAAATCCTGTAAGTGATATCAATCAATCAATCAATCAATCCATTTATTTAAGTGTCTGGTCATATGATAAGAAATATCAGTATGTTTGATCCATACATACAGTATGTTTGTTTTTGTTTGTTTATTTGTTTTAATTGTTTTATAGTTTTAGTTAACCCTCATTTTTAACCTTCAATGCAAAACAGATTAAATTTTATCCAGATTTTTGTATGCTCATCACAGGGAATCCAACCTTGTTAGAACTGGCTATATAAATTGTAATTACCTTTTGTTCCATCCTGAGTATTGGTAAAGTTTGCCATATTGACACCTTGAGTATTCTGTAGGAAGGACTTGAGTATTTGGCCTGTATTTGAAGGAGATGAGTCTTGCCCCTTGTGCCGGATGTTGTACTTTCTGGCTTGTTCAGACCAGTTTACAGGGCCATGTGGCCATGACTTAACATCTATCAATAACTGATCAATGTCACCTATTATGTTTCCTAAAGCAGGGATGTGGGATCTCTCTCTTTCTTTTGGGGATGTCTTTATGGCCCTTTCTCTTGCCTCATCTAGTGTTTCAAAAGACTCTGCCAGTCGTCTCTGTTGTCTTGCACTGTATGAATCCCTTGAGCTTAGGTGTACACCAGTGTCATTCTTAATTAAAACCTTATTTTCAAGATCTCGCTTTGTGTGCCTGAGCTTATTCCTTTTCTGTTTTCTTTTTTCAACAGGGGAAAGTTTTCTCTCAAGGCCAGCCTCTGGGACAAGAACCAGAATTTCACTCAGTGTCTTTCCAAAGTTTTTCTTACATTTTTCATCATATGTTGAATAGATTTCTTGTCCAACTGACTTCAGCTGTTTCTTTGTTGCCCTTATAATTGAGCCTTCAGGAAGAAGTGTATGCTTGTTTGCATCAGTAGTAATATTACTTAGGGGACCTCCTTTTCCCAACCTGCACATCTTTTTCATTGGATATGTTGCTTGGGACTTTGAGTTGTAGAGCTGACAAGCCTTGCAATTTGTTAATGAATGTGCTTTTCTCGTTTCGTTGGTCATTATTTTGCCTTGATCGAACCAGTTTTGCATTGCAAATCGAGACAAATAAGACTGCTTGTCTTCTTTGCATCTCCAGTTTACAGTTTGGTCGTCTATTTTCTTAGCAACACGATTGAAGTCGTAGCGTGTAATGTCAAACCTCGAATAGCCTTTGAAATGTTCACAGTAAAGTTTATACCTTTCCTGCAAGACTCTTGCACCAAACTTTGCTTTTCCTTCATTCAAGGCTTTTGTGATAGAACACAAGTTCTTAGTTTCACGAATGCACACCCTAGCCCAGGCACATTCCACTTTAACAGACATTATATAGTTGATTGCACACTACAATAGCTTCTAAAGAAGCTGTATGCAATTAATCAACTATATAATTCAAGCCTTGATTAGGAAAACCAATACTTTTTGTTTGAAAAACGTGTTTCAAAAAGACAGAAGCTATAATAATAATTATTTGAAATAAAGGAACCTTATATAATCAGAGTTGTTTTTCAGCTGAAGTCTTCCAAAGAAGTAGATTGCTTGAGTACCAAATTGGTTGAATTGATGTATAATTTGAGGCTTTATTAAGTATCTGACGCGCGTGGGGAAGCTTTTCCCGCCTAAAACTCAAATGAACAAGAAGAAAATGAGGGACATTATATTAAAACAACAAAAGATATCTCCAACACATATACTCAACATGGCCTCACTTTAATCCAAATTTGTTTGTCTAAAACCTTTATTAATGATTTTCTTTACTTACTTGGCCATACGATAGGTATAAAATGACCAAAAGACTTTGGTAATATCATGCATAATTCTAAGTTTTAAGAAAAATTACTTGACAAAGAACTAAAAAAGTCGAAGGTTTTCATCCGCCATTTTGAATTTGTACAAATTTTTCCCCTAGGGGTGGTAAGAGAAAGATAAAAAAGGCCAAACTAAATACAGATTGAACACCCCCTCCGGTCCCCCCGTAGGGAAATTTTGACTACTCGGTTCCAGTCTCCTTTAGGCAAGTGAAGCAAAATGGCGGACGATCCAAATATGAGTATTGGAGCAAAGGAAATTCGCAAATGGGGAGCATTAGGTCACATCAGATGATTAAAAATTTTCAATTACTTACGAGAAGGGATGTTCTTCTTCACATAATTGCTTTTTAACTTGGTCCAGATACCTTTTCTTTCGAGCAATTAGAAGAAATTGCTCGATAACTATGCAGTTTATCGAAACTTCCGAATTTGTTCTTCATTCTGGCTTGATTTTTTGTCTTGGTATCAGCCTTAAAAGGCAATTTTGGATCGACTTATCACATATCAACACATTAAAAAAGACTAAGGTACATTTAAATGTGCTTTAGGTTTCCCCATTTTGTTTTGAATGTAACCCTGTTTTTAGCAATTATTATTCAGAATTTAAAAATAGGAGTTGGTTGCTATGGCAACGACATTGTACGAAAGACTTTATACACATGCAATTATAATGTGTCATTATTATTTTCAATATCTATTGATCTGTTCGAGTCTAAAGAAGAAAAATAAATTTTAGCCTCGTTTTCATGCTGGAGTCAGGCCTTAACACACCTGAGGTTTTGCTAGAAAAAAAACCTTTTTAGCCCAAAAAACTGAAAAATGGCCATTTTGGCTCTCAAAACTAGGTTTTTCGCTGACGGTAGGACCTGTTTGCTGAAACCACCACTTTTTGCTCCTGAAAAGACCTCACAAGATAAAAACACGACGTTTTGGCGAAAAAAAATGGGGTTTTGGCTGAGAAAAGGTGCTTTTTGGTCCAAAAAACTGTTTTTTGCTGACAAAATTGGAATTTTGCTGAGAATTTTCTTTGGCCCAAAACACCACTTTTTCACTGCTAAACGCACCTTTTGGGCGAGAAAAGCACATTTTGGGTGTCAAAAACACTGTTTTGCTAGAAAAAAAACCTTTTTAGCCCAAAAAACTGAAAAATGGCCATTTTGGCTCTCAAAACTAGGTTTTTCGCTGACGGTAGGACCTGTTTGCTGAAACCACCACTTTTTGCTCCTGAAAAGACCTCACAAGATAAAAACACGACGTTTTGGCGAAAAAAAATGGGGTTTTGGCTGAGAAAAGGTGCTTTTTGGTCCAAAAAACTGTTTTTTGCTGACAAAATTGGAATTTTGCTGAGAATTTTCTTTGGCCCAAAACACCACTTTTTCACTGCTAAACGCACCTTTTGGGCGAGAAAAGCACATTTTGGGTGTCAAAAACACTGTTTTGCTAGAAAAAAAACCTTTTTAGCCCAAAAAACTGAAAAATGGCCATTTTGGCTCTCAAAACTAGGTTTTTCGCTGACGGTAGGACCTGTTTGCTGAAACCACCACTTTTTGCTCCTGAAAAGACCTCACAAGATAAAAACACGACGTTTTGGCGAAAAAAAATGGGGTTTTGGCTGAGAAAAGGTGCTTTTTGGTCCAAAAAACTGTTTTTTGCTGACAAAATTGGAATTTTGCTGAGAATTTTCTTTGGCCCAAAACACCACTTTTTCACTGCTAAACGCACCTTTTGGGCGAGAAAAGCACATTTTGGGTGTCAAAAACACTGTTTTGCTAGAAAAAAAACCTTTTTAGCCCAAAAAACTGAAAAATGGCCATTTTGGCTCTCAAAACTAGGTTTTTCGCTGACGGTAGGACCTGTTTGCTGAAACCACCACTTTTTGCTCCTGAAAAGACCTCACAAGATAAAAACACGACGTTTTGGCGAAAAAAAATGGGGTTTTGGCTGAGAAAAGGTGCTTTTTGGTCCAAAAAACTGTTTTTTGCTGACAAAATTGGAATTTTGCTGAGAATTTTCTTTGGCCCAAAACACCACTTTTTCACTGCTAAACGCACCTTTTGGGCGAGAAAAGCACATTTTGGGTGTCAAAAACACTGTTTTGCTAGAAAAAAAACCTTTTTAGCCCAAAAAACTGAAAAATGGCCATTTTGGCTCTCAAAACTAGGTTTTTCGCTGACGGTAGGACCTGTTTGCTGAAACCACCACTTTTTGCTCCTGAAAAGACCTCACAAGATAAAAACACGACGTTTTGGCGAAAAAAAATGGGGTTTTGGCTGAGAAAAGGTGCTTTTTGGTCCAAAAAACTGTTTTTTGCTGACAAAATTGGAATTTTGCTGAGAATTTTCTTTGGCCCAAAACACCACTTTTTCACTGCTAAACGCACCTTTTGGGCGAGAAAAGCACATTTTGGGTGTCAAAAACACTGTTTTGCTAGAAAAAAAACCTTTTTAGCCCAAAAAACTGAAAAATGGCCATTTTGGCTCTCAAAACTAGGTTTTTCGCTGACGGTAGGACCTGTTTGCTGAAACCACCACTTTTTGCTCCTGAAAAGACCTCACAAGATAAAAACACGACGTTTTGGCGAAAAAAAATGGGGTTTTGGCTGAGAAAAGGTGCTTTTTGGTCCAAAAAACTGTTTTTTGCTGACAAAATTGGAATTTTGCTGAGAATTTTCTTTGGCCCAAAACACCACTTTTTCACTGCTAAACGCACCTTTTGGGCGAGAAAAGCACATTTTGGGTGTCAAAAACACTGTTTTGCTAGAAAAAAAACCTTTTTAGCCCAAAAAACTGAAAAATGGCCATTTTGGCTCTCAAAACTAGGTTTTTCGCTGACGGTAGGACCTGTTTGCTGAAACCACCACTTTTTGCTCCTGAAAAGACCTCACAAGATAAAAACACGACGTTTTGGCGAAAAAAAATGGGGTTTTGGCTGAGAAAAGGTGCTTTTTGGTCCAAAAAACTGTTTTTTGCTGACAAAATTGGAATTTTGCTGAGAATTTTCTTTGGCCCAAAACACCACTTTTTCACTGCTAAACGCACCTTTTGGGCGAGAAAAGCACATTTTGGGTGTCAAAAACACTGTTTTGCTAGAAAAAAAACCTTTTTAGCCCAAAAAACTGAAAAATGGCCATTTTGGCTCTCAAAACTAGGTTTTTCGCTGACGGTAGGACCTGTTTGCTGAAACCACCACTTTTTGCTCCTGAAAAGACCTCACAAGATAAAAACACGACGTTTTGGCGAAAAAAAATGGGGTTTTGGCTGAGAAAAGGTGCTTTTTGGTCCAAAAAACTGTTTTTTGCTGACAAAATTGGAATTTTGCTGAGAATTTTCTTTGGCCCAAAACACCACTTTTTCACTGCTAAACGCACCTTTTGGGCGAGAAAAGCACATTTTGGGTGTCAAAAACACTGTTTTGCTAGAAAAAAAACCTTTTTAGCCCAAAAAACTGAAAAATGGCCATTTTGGCTCTCAAAACTAGGTTTTTCGCTGACGGTAGGACCTGTTTGCTGAAACCACCACTTTTTGCTCCTGAAAAGACCTCACAAGATAAAAACACGACGTTTTGGCGAAAAAAAATGGGGTTTTGGCTGAGAAAAGGTGCTTTTTGGTCCAAAAAACTGTTTTTTGCTGACAAAATTGGAATTTTGCTGAGAATTTTCTTTGGCCCAAAACACCACTTTTTCACTGCTAAACGCACCTTTTGGGCGAGAAAAGCACATTTTGGGTGTCAAAAACACTGTTTTGCTAGAAAAAAAACCTTTTTAGCCCAAAAAACTGAAAAATGGCCATTTTGGCTCTCAAAACTAGGTTTTTCGCTGACGGTAGGACCTGTTTGCTGAAACCACCACTTTTTGCTCCTGAAAAGACCTCACAAGATAAAAACACGACGTTTTGGCGAAAAAAAATGGGGTTTTGGCTGAGAAAAGGTGCTTTTTGGTCCAAAAAACTGTTTTTTGCTGACAAAATTGGAATTTTGCTGAGAATTTTCTTTGGCCCAAAACACCACTTTTTCACTGCTAAACGCACCTTTTGGGCGAGAAAAGCACATTTTGGGTGTCAAAAACACTGTTTTGCTAGAAAAAAAACCTTTTTAGCCCAAAAAACTGAAAAATGGCCATTTTGGCTCTCAAAACTAGGTTTTTCGCTGACGGTAGGACCTGTTTGCTGAAACCACCACTTTTTGCTCCTGAAAAGACCTCACAAGATAAAAACACGACGTTTTGGCGAAAAAAAATGGGGTTTTGGCTGAGAAAAGGTGCTTTTTGGTCCAAAAAACTGTTTTTTGCTGACAAAATTGGAATTTTGCTGAGAATTTTCTTTGGCCCAAAACACCACTTTTTCACTGCTAAACGCACCTTTTGGGCGAGAAAAGCACATTTTGGGTGTCAAAAACACTGTTTTGCTAGAAAAAAAACCTTTTTAGCCCAAAAAACTGAAAAATGGCCATTTTGGCTCTCAAAACTAGGTTTTTCGCTGACGGTAGGACCTGTTTGCTGAAACCACCACTTTTTGCTCCTGAAAAGACCTCACAAGATAAAAACACGACGTTTTGGCGAAAAAAAATGGGGTTTTGGCTGCGAAAAGGTGCTTTTTGGTCAAAAAAACTGTTTTTTGCTGACAAAATTGGAATTTTGCTGAGAATTTTCTTTGGCCCAAAACACCACTTTTTCACTGCTAAACGCACCTTTTGGGCGAGAAAAGCACATTTTGGGTGTCAAAAACACTGTTTTGCTAGAAAAAAAACCTTTTTAGCCCAAAAAACTGAAAAATGGCCATTTTGGCTCTCAAAACTAGGTTTTTCGCTGACGGTAGGACCTGTTTGCTGAAACCACCACTTTTTGCTCCTGAAAAGACCTCACAAGATAAAAACACGACGTTTTGGCGAAAAAAAATGGGGTTTTGGCTGAGAAAAGGTGCTTTTTGGTCCAAAAAACTGTTTTTTGCTGACAAAATTGGAATTTTGCTGAGAATTTTCTTTGGCCCAAAACACCACTTTTTCACTGCTAAACGCACCTTTTGGGCGAGAAAAGCACATTTTGGGTGTCAAAAACACTGTTTTGCTAGAAAAAAAACCTTTTTAGCCCAAAAAACTGAAAAATGGCCATTTTGGCTCTCAAAACTAGGTTTTTCGCTGACGGTAGGACCTGTTTGCTGAAACCACCACTTTTTGCTCCTGAAAAGACCTCACAAGATAAAAACACGACGTTTTGGCGAAAAAAAATGGGGTTTTGGCTGAGAAAAGGTGCTTTTTGGTCAAAAAAACTGTTTTTTGCTGACAAAATTGGAATTTTGCTGAGAATTTTCTTTGGCCCAAAACACCACTTTTTCACTGCTAAACGCACCTTTTGGGCGAGAAAAGCACATTTTGGGTGTCAAAAACACTGTTTTGCTAGAAAAAAAACCTTTTTAGCCCAAAAAACTGAAAAATGGCCATTTTGGCTCTCAAAACTAGGTTTTTCGCTGATGGTAGGACCTGTTTGCTGAAACCACCACTTTTTGCTCCTGAAAAGACCTCACAAGATAAAAACACGACGTTTTGGCGAAAAAAAATGGGGTTTTGGCTGCGAAAAGGTGCTTTTTGGTCAAAAAAACTGTTTTTTGCTGACAAAATTGGAATTTTGCTGAGAATTTTCTTTGGCCCAAAACACCACTTTTTCACTGCTAAACGCACCTTTTGGGCGAGAAAAGCACATTTTGGGTGTCAAAAACACTGTTTTGCTAGAAAAAAAACCTTTTTAGCCCAAAAAACTGAAAAATGGCCATTTTGGCTCTCAAAACTAGGTTTTTCGCTGACGGTAGGACCTGTTTGCTGAAACCACCACTTTTTGCTCCTGAAAAGACCTCACAAGATAAAAACACGACGTTTTGGCGAAAAAAAATGGGGTTTTGGCTGAGAAAAGGTGCTTTTTGGTCCAAAAAACTGTTTTTTGCTGACAAAATTGGAATTTTGCTGAGAATTTTCTTTGGCCCAAAACACCACTTTTTCACTGCTAAACGCACCTTTTGGGCGAGAAAAGCACATTTTGGGTGTCAAAAACACTGTTTTGCTAGAAAAAAAACCTTTTTAGCCCAAAAAACTGAAAAATGGGCATTTTGGCTCTCAAAACTAGGTTTTTCGCTGACGGTAGGACCTGTTTGCTGAAACCACCACTTTTTGCTCCTGAAAAGACCTCACAAGATAAAAACACGACGTTTTGGCGAAAAAAAATGGGGTTTTGGCTGAGAAAAGGTGCTTTTTGGTCAAAAAAACTGTTTTTTGCTGACAAAATTGGAATTTTGCTGAGAATTTTCTTTGGCCCAAAACACCACTTTTTCACTGCTAAACGCACCTTTTGGGCGAGAAAAGCACATTTTGGGTGTCAAAAACACTGTTTTGCTAGAAAAAAAACCTTTTTAGCCCAAAAAACTGAAAAATGGCCATTTTGGCTCTCAAAACTAGGTTTTTCGCTGACGGTAGGACCTGTTTGCTGAAACCACCACTTTTTGCTCCTGAAAAGACCTCACAAGATAAAAACACGACGTTTTGGCGAAAAAAAATGGGGTTTTGGCTGAGAAAAGGTGCTTTTTGGTCAAAAAAACTGTTTTTTGCTGACAAAATTGGAATTTTGCTGAGAATTTTCTTTGGCCCAAAACACCACTTTTTCACTGCTAAACGCACCTTTTGGGCGAGAAAAGCACATTTTGGGTGTCAAAAACACTGTTTTGCTAGAAAAAAAACCTTTTTAGCCCAAAAAACTGAAAAATGGCCATTTTGGCTCTCAAAACTAGGTTTTTCGCTGACGGTAGGACCTGTTTGCTGAAACCACCACTTTTTGCTCCTGAAAAGACCTCACAAGATAAAAACACGACGTTTTGGCGAAAAAAAATGGGGTTTTGGCTGAGAAAAGGTGCTTTTTGGTCCAAAAAACTGTTTTTTGCTGACAAAATTGGAATTTTGCTGAGAATTTTCTTTGGCCCAAAACACCACTTTTTCACTGCTAAACGCACCTTTTGGGCGAGAAAAGCACATTTTGGGTGTCAAAAACACTGTTTTGCTAGAAAAAAAACCTTTTTAGCCCAAAAAACTGAAAAATGGCCATTTTGGCTCTCAAAACTAGGTTTTTCGCTGACGGTAGGACCTGTTTGCTGAAACCACCACTTTTTGCTCCTGAAAAGACCTCACAAGATAAAAACACGACGTTTTGGCGAAAAAAAATGGGGTTTTGGCTGAGAAAAGGTGCTTTTTGGTCAAAAAAACTGTTTTTTGCTGACAAAATTGGAATTTTGCTGAGAATTTTCTTTGGCCCAAAACACCACTTTTTCACTGCTAAACGCACCTTTTGGGCGAGAAAAGCACATTTTGGGTGTCAAAAACACTGTTTTGCTAGAAAAAAAACCTTTTTAGCCCAAAAAACTGAAAAATGGCCATTTTGGCTCTCAAAACTAGGTTTTTCGCTGACGGTAGGACCTGTTTGCTGAAACCACCACTTTTTGCTCCTGAAAAGACCTCACAAGAGAAAAACACGACGTTTTGGCGAAAAAAAAGGGGGTTTTGGCTGAGAAAAGGTGCTTTTTGGTCCAAAAAACTGTTTTTTGCTGACAAAATTGGAATTTTGCTGAGAATTTTCTTTGGCCCAAAACACCACTTTTTCACTGCTAAACGCACCTTTTGGGCGAGAAAAGCACATTTTGGGTGTCAAAAACACTGTTTTGCTAGAAAAAAAACCTTTTTAGCCCAAAAAACTGAAAAATGGCCATTTTGGCTCTCAAAACTAGGTTTTTCGCTGACGGTAGGACCTGTTTGCTGAAACCACCACTTTTTGCTCCTGAAAAGACCTCACAAGATAAAAACACGACGTTTTGGCGAAAAAAAATGGGGTTTTGGCTGAGAAAAGGTGCTTTTTGGTCCAAAAAACTGTTTTTTGCTGACAAAATTGGAATTTTGCTGAGAATTTTCTTTGGCCCAAAACACCACTTTTTCACTGCTAAACGCACCTTTTGGGCGAGAAAAGCACATTTTGGGTGTCAAAAACACTGTTTTGCTAGAAAAAAAACCTTTTTAGCCCAAAAAACTGAAAAATGGCCATTTTGGCTCTCAAAACTAGGTTTTTCGCTGACGGTAGGACCTGTTTGCTGAAACCACCACTTTTTGCTCCTGAAAAGACCTCACAAGAGAAAAACACGACGTTTTGGCGAAAAAAAATGGGGTTTTGGCTGAGAAAAGGTGCTTTTTGGTCCAAAAAACTGTTTTTTGCTGACAAAATTGGAATTTTGCTGATAATTTTCTTTGGCCCAAAACACCACTTTTTCACTGCTAAACGCACCTTTTGGGCGAGAAAAGCACATTTTGGGTGTCAAAAACACTGTTTTGCTAGAAAAAAAACCTTTTTAGCCCAAAAAACTGAAAAATGGCCATTTTGGCTCTCAAAACTAGGTTTTTCGCTGACGGTAGGACCTGTTTGCTGAAACCACCACTTTTTGCTCCTGAAAAGACCTCACAAGATAAAAACACGACGTTTTGGCGAAAAAAAAGGGGGTTTTGGCTGAGAAAAGGTGCTTTTTGGTCCAAAAAACTGTTTTTTGCTGACAAAATTGGAATTTTGCTGAGAATTTTCTTTGGCCCAAAACACCACTTTTTCACTGCTAAACGCACCTTTTGGGCGAGAAAAGCACATTTTGGGTGTCAAAAACACTGTTTTGCTAGAAAAAAAACCTTTTTAGCCCAAAAAACTGAAAAATGGCCATTTTGGCTCTCAAAACTAGGTTTTTCGCTGACGGTAGGACCTGTTTGCTGAAACCACCACTTTTTGCTCCTGAAAAGACCTCACAAGATAAAAACACGACGTTTTGGCGAAAAAAAATGGGGTTTTGGCTGAGAAAAGGTGCTTTTTGGTCAAAAAAACTGTTTTTTGCTGACAAAATTGGAATTTTGCTGAGAATTTTCTTTGGCCCAAAACACCACTTTTTCACTGCTAAACGCACCTTTTGGGCGAGAAAAGCACATTTTGGGTGTCAAAAACACTGTTTTGCTAGAAAAAAAACCTTTTTAGCCCAAAAAACTGAAAAATGGCCATTTTGGCTCTCAAAACTAGGTTTTTCGCTGACGGTAGGACCTGTTTGCTGAAACCACCACTTTTTGCTCCTGAAAAGACCTCACAAGATAAAAACACGACGTTTTGGCGAAAAAAAATGGGGTTTTGGCTGAGAAAAGGTGCTTTTTGGTCCAAAAAACTGTTTTTTGCTGACAAAATTGGAATTTTGCTGAGAATTTTCTTTGGCCCAAAACACCACTTTTTCACTGCTAAACGCACCTTTTGGGCGAGAAAAGCACATTTTGGGTGTCAAAAACACTGTTTTGCTAGAAAAAAAACCTTTTTAGCCCAAAAAACTGAAAAATGGCCATTTTGGCTCTCAAAACTAGGTTTTTCGCTGACGGTAGGACCTGTTTGCTGAAACCACCACTTTTTGCTCCTGAAAAGACCTCACAAGATAAAAACACGACGTTTTGGCGAAAAAAAATGGGGTTTTGGCTGAGAAAAGGTGCTTTTTGGTCAAAAAAACTGTTTTTTGCTGACAAAATTGGAATTTTGCTGAGAATTTTCTTTGGCCCAAAACACCACTTTTTCACTGCTAAACGCACCTTTTGGGCGAGAAAAGCACATTTTGGGTGTCAAAAACACTGTTTTGCTAGAAAAAAAACCTTTTTAGCCCAAAAAACTGAAAAATGGCCATTTTGGCTCTCAAAACTAGGTTTTTCGCTTACGGTAGGACCTGTTTGCTGAAACCACCACTTTTTGCTCCTGAAAAGACCTCACAAGATAAAAACACGACGTTTTGGCGAAAAAAAATAGGGTTTTGGCTGAGAAAAGGTGCTTTTTGGTCCAAAAAACTGTTTTTTGCTGACAAAATTGGAATTTTGCTGAGAATTTTCTTTGGCCCAAAACACCACTTTTTCACTGCTAAACGCACCTTTTGGGCGAGAAAAGCACATTTTGGGTGTCAAAAACACTGTTTTGCTAGAAAAAAAACCTTTTTAGCCCAAAAAACTGAAAAATGGCCATTTTGGCTCTCAAAACTAGGTTTTTCGCTGACGGTAGGACCTGTTTGCTGAAACCACCACTTTTTGCTCCTGAAAAGACCTCACAAGATAAAAACACGACGTTTTGGCGAAAAAAAATGGGGTTTTGGCTGAGAAAAGGTGCTTTTTGGTCCAAAAAACTGTTTTTTGCTGACAAAATTGGAATTTTGCTGAGAATTTTCTTTGGCCCAAAACACCACTTTTTCACTGCTAATGCTAAACGCACCTTTTGGGCGAGAAAAGCACATTTTGGGTGTCAAAAACACTGTTTTGCTAGAAAAAAAACCTTTTTAGCCCAAAAAACTGAAAAATGGCCATTTTGGCTCTCAAAACTAGGTTTTCGCTGACGGTAGGACCTGTTTTGCTGAAACCACCACTTTTGCTCCTGAAAAGACCTCACAAGATAAAACACGACGTTTGGCGAAAAAAAATGGGGTTTTGGCTGAGAAAAGGTGCTTTTTGGTCCAAAAAACTGTTTTTTGCTGACAAAATTGGAATTTTGCTGAGATTTTCTTTGGCCAAACACCACTTTTTCACTGCTAAACGCACCTTTTGGGCGAGAAAAGCACATTTTGGGTGTCAAAAACACTGTTTTGCTAGAAAAAAAACCTTTTTAGCCCAAAAAACTGAAAAATGGCCATTTTGGCTCTCAAAACTAGGTTTTTCGCTGACGGTAGGACCTGTTTGCTGAAACCACCACTTTTTGCTCCTGAAAAGACCTCACAAGATAAAAACACGACGTTTTGGCGAAAAAAAATGGGGTTTTGGCTGAGAAAAGGTGCTTTTTGGTCCAAAAAACTGTTTTTTGCTGACAAAATTGGAATTTTGCTGAGAATTTTCTTTGGCCCAAAACACCACTTTTTCACTGCTAAACGCACCTTTTGGGCGAGAAAAGCACATTTTGGGTGTCAAAAACACTGTTTTGCTAGAAAAAAAACCTTTTTAGCCCAAAAAACTGAAAAATGGCCATTTTGGCTCTCAAAACTAGGTTTTTCGCTGACGGTAGGACCTGTTTGCTGAAACCACCACTTTTTGCTCCTGAAAAGACCTCACAAGATAAAAACACGACGTTTTGGCGAAAAAAAATGGGGTTTTGGCTGAGAAAAGGTGCTTTTTGGTCCAAAAAACTGTTTTTTGCTGACAAAATTGGAATTTTGCTGAGAATTTTCTTTGGCCCAAAACACCACTTTTTCACTGCTAAACGCACCTTTTGGGCGAGAAAAGCACATTTTGGGTGTCAAAAACACTGTTTTGCTAGAAAAAAAACCTTTTTAGCCCAAAAAACTGAAAAATGGCCATTTTGGCTCTCAAAACTAGGTTTTTCGCTGACGGTAGGACCTGTTTGCTGAAACCACCACTTTTTGCTCCTGAAAAGACCTCACAAGATAAAAACACGACGTTTTGGCGAAAAAAAATGGGGTTTTGGCTGAGAAAAGGTGCTTTTTGGTCCAAAAAACTGTTTTTTGCTGACAAAATTGGAATTTTGCTGAGAATTTTCTTTGGCCCAAAACACCACTTTTTCACTGCTAAACGCACCTTTTGGGCGAGAAAAGCACATTTTGGGTGTCAAAAACACTGTTTTGCTAGAAAAAAAACCTTTTTAGCCCAAAAAACTGAAAAATGGCCATTTTGGCTCTCAAAACTAGGTTTTTCGCTGACGGTAGGACCTGTTTGCTGAAACCACCACTTTTTGCTCCTGAAAAGACCTCACAAGATAAAAACACGACGTTTTGGCGAAAAAAAATGGGGTTTTGGCTGAGAAAAGGTGCTTTTTGGTCCAAAAAACTGTTTTTTGCTGACAAAATTGGAATTTTGCTGAGAATTTTCTTTGGCCCAAAACACCACTTTTTCACTGCTAAACGCACCTTTTGGGCGAGAAAAGCACATTTTGGGTGTCAAAAACACTGTTTTGCTAGAAAAAAAACCTTTTTAGCCCAAAAAACTGAAAAATGGCCATTTTGGCTCTCAAAACTAGGTTTTTCGCTGACGGTAGGACCTGTTTGCTGAAACCACCACTTTTTGCTCCTGAAAAGACCTCACAAGATAAAAACACGACGTTTTGGCGAAAAAAATGGGGTTTTGGCTGAGAAAAGGTGCTTTTTGGTCCAAAAAACTGTTTTTGCTGACAAAATTGGAATTTTGCTGAGAATTTTCTTTGGCCCAAAACACCACTTTTTCACTGCTAAACGCACCTTTTGGGCGAGAAAAGCACATTTTGGGTGTCAAAAACACTGTTTTGCTAGAAAAAAAACCTTTTTAGCCCAAAAAACTGAAAAATGGCCATTTTGGCTCTCAAAACTAGGTTTTTCGCTGACGGTAGGACCTGTTTGCTGAAACCACCACTTTTTGCTCCTGAAAAGACCTCACAAGATAAAAACACGACGTTTTGGCGAAAAAAAATGGGGTTTTGGCTGAGAAAAGGTGCTTTTTGGTCCAAAAAACTGTTTTTTGCTGACAAAATTGGAATTTTGCTGAGAATTTTCTTTGGCCCAAAACACCACTTTTTCACTGCTAAACGCACCTTTTGGGCGAGAAAAGCACATTTTGGGTGTCAAAAACACTGTTTTGCTAGAAAAAAAACCTTTTTAGCCCAAAAAACTGAAAAATGGCCATTTTGGCTCTCAAAACTAGGTTTTTCGCTGACGGTAGGACCTGTTTGCTGAAACCACCACTTTTTGCTCCTGAAAAGACCTCACAAGATAAAAACACGACGTTTTGGCGAAAAAAATGGGGTTTTGGCTGAGAAAAGGTGCTTTTTGGTCCAAAAAACTGTTTTTTGCTGACAAAATTGGAATTTTGCTGAGAATTTTCTTTGGCCCAAAACACCACTTTTTCACTGCTAAACGCACCTTTTGGGCGAGAAAAGCACATTTTGGGTGTCAAAAACACTGTTTTGCTAGAAAAAAAACCTTTTTAGCCCAAAAAACTGAAAAATGGCCATTTTGGCTCTCAAAACTAGGTTTTTCGCTGACGGTAGGACCTGTTTGCTGAAACCACCACTTTTTGCTCCTGAAAAGACCTCACAAGATAAAAACACGACGTTTTGGCGAAAAAAAATGGGGTTTTGGCTGAGAAAAGGTGCTTTTTGGTCCAAAAAACTGTTTTTTGCTGACAAAATTGGAATTTTGCTGAGAATTTTCTTTGGCCCAAAACACCACTTTTTCACTGCTAAACGCACCTTTTGGGCGAGAAAAGCACATTTTGGGTGTCAAAAACACTGTTTTGCTAGAAAAAAAACCTTTTTAGCCCAAAAAACTGAAAAATGGCCATTTTGGCTCTCAAAACTAGGTTTTTCGCTGACGGTAGGACCTGTTTGCTGAAACCACCACTTTTTGCTCCTGAAAAGACCTCACAAGATAAAAACACGACGTTTTGGCGAAAAAAAATGGGGTTTTGGCTGAGAAAAGGTGCTTTTTGGTCAAAAAAACTGTTTTTTGCTGACAAAATTGGAATTTTGCTGAGAATTTTCTTTGGCCCAAAACACCACTTTTTCACTGCTAAACGCACCTTTTGGGCGAGAAAAGCACATTTTGGGTGTCAAAAACACTGTTTTGCTAGAAAAAAAACCTTTTTAGCCCAAAAAACTGAAAAATGGCCATTTTGGCTCTCAAAACTAGGTTTTTTCGCTGACGGTAGGACCTGTTTGCTGAAACCACCACTTTTTGCTCCTGAAAAGACCTCACAAGATAAAAACACGACGTTTTGGCGAAAAAAAATGGGGTTTTGGCTGAGAAAAGGTGCTTTTTGGTCAAAAAAACTGTTTTTTGCTGACAAAATTGGAATTTTGCTGAGAATTTTCTTTGGCCCAAAACACCACTTTTTCACTGCTAAACGCACCTTTTGGGCGAGAAAAGCACATTTTGGGTGTCAAAAACACTGTTTTGCTAGAAAAAAAACCTTTTTAGCCCAAAAAACTGAAAAATGGCCATTTTGGCTCTCAAAACTAGGTTTTTCGCTGACGGTAGGACCTGTTTGCTGAAACCACCACTTTTTGCTCCTGAAAAGACCTCACAAGATAAAAACACGACGTTTTGGCGAAAAAAATGGGGTTTTGGCTGAGAAAAGGTGCTTTTTGGTCAAAAAAACTGTTTTTTGCTGACAAAATTGGAATTTTGCTGAGAATTTTCTTTGGCCCAAAACACCACTTTTTCACTGCTAAACGCACCTTTTGGGCGAGAAAAGCACATTTTGGGTGTCAAAAACACTGTTTTGCTAGAAAAAAAACCTTTTTAGCCCAAAAAACTGAAAAATGGCCATTTTGGCTCTCAAAACTAGGTTTTTCGCTGACGGTAGGACCTGTTTGCTGAAACCACCACTTTTTGCTCCTGAAAAGACCTCACAAGATAAAAACACGACGTTTTGGCGAAAAAAATGGGGTTTTGGCTGAGAAAAGGTGCTTTTTGGTCAAAAAACTGTTTTTTGCTGACAAAATTGGAATTTTGCTGAGAATTTTCTTTGGCCCAAAACACCACTTTTTCACTGCTAAACGCACCTTTTGGGCGAGAAAAGCACATTTTGGGTGTCAAAAACACTGTTTTGCTAGAAAAAAAACCTTTTTAGCCCAAAAAACTGAAAAATGGCCATTTTGGCTCTCAAAACTAGGTTTTTCGCTGACGGTAGGACCTGTTTGCTGAAACCACCACTTTTTGCTCCTGAAAAGACCTCACAAGATAAAAACACGACGTTTTGGCGAAAAAAAATGGGGTTTTGGCTGAGAAAAGGTGCTTTTTGGTCAAAAAAACTGTTTTTTGCTGACAAAATTGGAATTTTGCTGAGAATTTTCTTTGGCCCAAAACACCACTTTTTCACTGCTAAACGCACCTTTTGGGCGAGAAAAGCACATTTTGGGTGTCAAAAACACTGTTTTGCTAGAAAAAAAACCTTTTTAGCCCAAAAAACTGAAAAATGGCCATTTTGGCTCTCAAAACTAGGTTTTTCGCTGACGGTAGGACCTGTTTGCTGAAACCACCACTTTTTGCTCCTGAAAAGACCTCACAAGATAAAAACACGACGTTTTGGCAAAAAAAAATGGGGTTTTGGCTGAGAAAAGGTGCTTTTTGGTCAAAAAAACTGTTTTTTGCTGACAAAATTGGAATTTTGCTGAGAATTTTCTTTGGCCCAAAACACCACTTTTTCACTGCTAAACGCACCTTTTGGGCGAGAAGAGCACATTTTGGGTGTCAAAAACACTGTTTTGCTAGAAAAAAAACCTTTTTAGCCCAAAAAACTGAAAAATGGCCATTTTGGCTCTCAAAACTAGGTTTTTCGCTGACGGTAGGACCTGTTTGCTGAAACCACCACTTTTTGCTCCTGAAAAGACCTCACAAGATAAAAACACGACGTTTTGGCGAAAAAAAATGGGGTTTTGGCTGAGAAAAGGTGCTTTTTGGTCAAAAAAACTGTTTTTTGCTGACAAAATTGGAATTTTGCTGAGAATTTTCTTTGGCCCAAAACACCACTTTTTCACTGCTAAACGCACCTTTTGGGCGAGAAAAGCACATTTTGGGTGTCAAAAACACTGTTTTGCTAGAAAAAAAACCTTTTTAGCCCAAAAAACTGAAAAATGGCCATTTTGGCTCTCAAAACTAGGTTTTTCGCTGACGGTAGGACCTGTTTGCTGAAACCACCACTTTTTGCTCCTGAAAAGACCTCACAAGATAAAAACACGACGTTTTGGCGAAAAAAAATGGGGTTTTGGCTGAGAAAAGGTGCTTTTTGGTCAAAAAAACTGTTTTTTGCTGACAAAATTGGAATTTTGCTGAGAATTTTCTTTGGCCCAAAACACCACTTTTTCACTGCTAAACGCACCTTTTGGGCGAGAAAAGCACATTTTGGGTGTCAAAAACACTGTTTTGCTAGAAAAAAAAACCTTTTTAGCCCAAAAAACTGAAAAATAACCATTTTGGCTCTCAAAACTAGGTTTTTCGCTGACGGTAGGACCTGTTTGCTGAAACCACCACTTTTTGCTCCTGAAAAGACCTCACAAGATAAAAACACGACGTTTTGGCGAAAAAAAATGGGGTTTTGGCTGAGAAAAGGTGCTTTTTGGTCAAAAAAACTGTTTTTTGCTGACAAAATTGGAATTTTGCTGAGAATTTTCTTTGGCCCAAAACACCACTTTTTCACTGCTAAACGCACCTTTTGGGCGAGAAAAGCACATTTTGGGTGTCAAAAACACTGTTTTGCTAGAAAAAAAACCTTTTTAGCCCAAAAAACTGAAAAATGGCCATTTTGGCTCTCAAAACTAGGTTTTTCGCTGACGGTAGGACCTGTTTGCTGAAACCACCACTTTTTGCTCCTGAAAAGACCTCACAAGATAAAAACACGACGTTTTGGCGAAAAAAAATGGGGTTTTGGCTGAGAAAAGGTGCTTTTTGGTCAAAAAAACTGTTTTTTGCTGACAAAATTGGAATTTTGCTGAGAATTTTCTTTGGCCCAAAACACCACTTTTTCACTGCTAAACGCACCTTTTGGGCGAGAAAAGCACATTTTGGGTGTCAAAAACACTGTTTTGCTAGAAAAAAAACCTTTTTAGCCCAAAAAACTGAAAAATGGCCATTTTGGCTCTCAAAACTAGGTTTTTCGCTGACGGTAGGACCTGTTTGCTGAAACCACCACTTTTTGCTCCTGAAAAGACCTCACAAGATAAAAACACGACGTTTTGGCGAAAAAAAATGGGGTTTTGGCTGAGAAAAGGTGCTTTTTGGTCAAAAAAACTGTTTTTTGCTGACAAAATTGGAATTTTGCTGAGAATTTTCTTTGGCCCAAAACACCACTTTTTCACTGCTAAACGCACCTTTTGGGCGAGAAAAGCACATTTTGGGTGTCAAAAACACTGTTTTGCTAGAAAAAAAACCTTTTTAGCCCAAAAAACTGAAAAATGGCCATTTTGGCTCTCAAAACTAGGTTTTTCGCTGACGGTAGGACCTGTTTGCTGAAACCACCACTTTTTGCTCCTGAAAAGACCTCACAAGATAAAAACACGACGTTTTGGCGAAAAAAAATGGGGTTTTGGCTGAGAAAAGGTGCTTTTTGGTCAAAAAAACTGTTTTTTGCTGACAAAATTGGAATTTTGCTGAGAATTTTCTTTGGCCCAAAACACCACTTTTTCACTGCTAAACGCACCTTTTGGGCGAGAAAAGCACATTTTGGGTGTCAAAAACACTGTTTTGCTAGAAAAAAAAACCTTTTTAGCCCAAAAAACTGAAAAATAACCATTTTGGCTCTCAAAACTAGGTTTTTCGCTGACGGTAGGACCTGTTTGCTGAAACCACCACTTTTTGCTCCTGAAAAGACCTCACAAGATAAAAACACGACGTTTTGGCGAAAAAAAATGGGGTTTTGGCTGAGAAAAGGTGCTTTTTGGTCAAAAAAACTGTTTTTTGCTGACAAAATTGGAATTTTGCTGAGAATTTTCTTTGGCCCAAAACACCACTTTTTCACTGCTAAACGCACCTTTTGGGCGAGAAAAGCACATTTTGGGTGTCAAAAACACTGTTTTGCTAGAAAAAAAACCTTTTTAGCCCAAAAAACTGAAAAATGGCCATTTTGGCTCTCAAAACTAGGTTTTTCGCTGACGGTAGGACCTGTTTGCTGAAACCACCACTTTTTGCTCCTGAAAAGACCTCACAAGATAAAAACACGACGTTTTGGCGAAAAAAAATGGGGTTTTGGCTGAGAAAAGGTGCTTTTTGGTCAAAAAAACTGTTTTTTGCTGACAAAATTGGAATTTTGCTGAGAATTTTCTTTGGCCCAAAACACCACTTTTTCACTGCTAAACGCACCTTTTGGGCGAGAAAAGCACATTTTGGGTGTCAAAAACACTGTTTTGCTAGAAAAAAAACCTTTTTAGCCCAAAAAACTGAAAAATGGCCATTTTGGCTCTCAAAACTAGGTTTTTCGCTGACGGTAGGACCTGTTTGCTGAAACCACCACTTTTTGCTCCTGAAAAGACCTCACAAGATAAAAACACGACGTTTTGGCGAAAAAAAATGGGGTTTTGGCTGAGAAAAGGTGCTTTTTGGTCAAAAAAACTGTTTTTTGCTGACAAAATTGGAATTTTGCTGAGAATTTTCTTTGGCCCAAAACACCACTTTTTCACTGCTAAACGCACCTTTTGGGCGAGAAGAGCACATTTTGGGTGTCAAAAACACTGTTTTGCTAGAAAAAAAACCTTTTTAGCCCAAAAAACTGAAAAATGGCCATTTTGGCTCTCAAAACTAGGTTTTTCGCTGACGGTAGGACCTGTTTGCTGAAACCACCACTTTTTGCTCCTGAAAAGACCTCACAAGATAAAAACACGACGTTTTGGCGAAAAAAAATGGGGTTTTGGCTGAGAAAAGGTGCTTTTTGGTCAAAAAAACTGTTTTTTGCTGACAAAATTGGAATTTTGCTGAGAATTTTCTTTGGCCCAAAACACCACTTTTTCACTGCTAAACGCACCTTTTGGGCGAGAAAAGCACATTTTGGGTGTCAAAAACACTGTTTTGCTAGAAAAAAAACCTTTTTAGCCCAAAAAACTGAAAAATGGCCATTTTGGCTCTCAAAACTAGGTTTTTCGCTGACGGTAGGACCTGTTTGCTGAAACCACCACTTTTTGCTCCTGAAAAGACCTCACAAGATAAAAACACGACGTTTTGGCGAAAAAAAATGGGGTTTTGGCTGAGAAAAGGTGCTTTTTGGTCCAAAAAACTGTTTTTTGCTGACAAAATTGGAATTTTGCTGAGAATTTTCTTTGGCCCAAAACACCACTTTTTCACTGCTAAACGCACCTTTTGGGCGAGAAAAGCACATTTTGGGTGTCAAAAACACTGTTTTGCTAGAAAAAAAACCTTTTTAGCCCAAAAAACTGAAAAATGGCCATTTTGGCTCTCAAAACTAGGTTTTTCGCTGACGGTAGGACCTGTTTGCTGAAACCACCACTTTTTGCTCCTGAAAAGACCTCACAAGATAAAAACACGACGTTTTGGCGAAAAAAAATGGGGTTTTGGCTGAGAAAAGGTGCTTTTTGGTCCAAAAAACTGTTTTTTGCTGACAAAATTGGAATTTTGCTGAGAATTTTCTTTGGCCCAAAACACCACTTTTTCACTGCTAAACGCACCTTTTGGGCGAGAAAAGCACATTTTGGGTGTCAAAAACACTGTTTTGCTAGAAAAAAAACCTTTTTAGCCCAAAAAACTGAAAAATGGCCATTTTGGCTCTCAAAACTAGGTTTTTCGCTGACGGTAGGACCTGTTTGCTGAAACCACCACTTTTTGCTCCTGAAAAGACCTCACAAGATAAAAACACGACGTTTTGGCGAAAAAAAATGGGGTTTTGGCTGAGAAAAGGTGCTTTTTGGTCAAAAAAACTGTTTTTTGCTGACAAAATTGGAATTTTGCTGAGAATTTTCTTTGGCCCAAAACACCACTTTTTCACTGCTTTTTCACTGTGCGAGAAAAGCACATTTTGGGTGTCAAAAACACTGTTTTGCTAGAAAAAAAAACCTTTTTAGCCCAAAAAACTGAAAAATGGCCATTTTGGCTCTCAAAACTAGGTTTTTCGCTGACGGTAGGACCTGTTTGCTGAAACCACCACTTTTTGCTCCTGAAAAGACCTCACAAGATAAAAACACGACGTTTTGGCGAAAAAAAATGGGGTTTTGGCTGAGAAAAGGTGCTTTTTGGTCAAAAAAACTGTTTTTTGCTGACAAAATTGGAATTTTGCTGAGAATTTTCTTTGGCCCAAAACACCACTTTTTCACTGCTAAACGCACCTTTTGGGCGAGAAAAGCACATTTTGGGTGTCAAAAACACTGTTTTGCTAGAAAAAAAACCTTTTTAGCCCAAAAAACTGAAAAATGGCCATTTTGGCTCTCAAAACTAGGTTTTTCGCTGACGGTAGGACCTGTTTGCTGAAACCACCACTTTTTGCTCCTGAAAAGACCTCACAAGATAAAAACACGACGT
Source organism: Anthopleura xanthogrammica (assembly GCA_964019055.1). Lineage (NCBI taxonomy): Eukaryota > Metazoa > Cnidaria > Anthozoa > Actiniaria > Actiniidae > Anthopleura > Anthopleura xanthogrammica. Next base: position 31,314 of record CAXHSA010000068.1, read on the forward strand.
TTTGGCGAAAAAAAATGGGGTTTTGGCTGAGAAAAGGTGCTTTTTGGTCAAAAAAACTGTTTTTTGCTGACAAAATTGGAATTTTGCTGAGAATTTTCTTTGGCCCAAAACACCACTTTTTCACTGCTAAACGCACCTTTTGGGCGAGAAAAGCACATTTTGGGTGTCAAAAACACTGTTTTGCTAGAAAAAAAAACCTTTTTAGCCCAAAAAACTGAAAAATGGCCATTTTGGCTCTCAAAACTAGGTTTTTCGCTGACGGTAGGACCTGTTTGCTGAAACCACCACTTTTTGCTCCTGAAAAGACCTCACAAGATAAAAACACGACGTTTTGGCGAAAAAAAATGGGGTTTTGGCTGAGAAAAGGTGCTTTTTGGTCAAAAAAACTGTTTTTTGCTGACAAAATTGGAATTTTGCTGAGAATTTTCTTTGGCCCAAAACACCACTTTTTCACTGCTAAACGCACCTTTTGGGCGAGAAAAGCACATTTTGGGTGTCAAAAACACTGTTTTGCTAGAAAAAAAAACCTTTTTAGCCCAAAAAACTGAAAAATAACCATTTTGGCTCTCAAAACTAGGTTTTTCGCTGACGGTAGGACCTGTTTGCTGAAACCACCACTTTTTGCTCCTGAAAAGACCTCACAAGATAAAAACACGACGTTTTGGCGAAAAAAAATGGGGTTTTGGCTGAGAAAAGGTGCTTTTTGGTCAAAAAAACTGTTTTTTGCTGACAAAATTGGAATTTTGCTGAGAATTTTCTTTGGCCCAAAACACCACTTTTTCACTGCTAAACGCACCTTTTGGGCTCAGGTGTGTTAAGGCCTGGTTTAGCGATCCGAAACACCCCCCGCGAAGACTCGTGTTGCTTCGATCAAATCCAAGATGGCGGATGTACATGTGATGCGATTTAACTGGTATTCGATATGAAATTCGAAGCATACCAAGCATTTGAAGCATTTAAAGTATATATATTTGTCTTCGTTGTTCAAGAATTATTTTATTTTTCAAAGATGGAGAAACTAGAAGACGAATGAAGGTGAGTAATTTACATTTTCGTACGAAATTATTTTTACTGGTAAGCTTAAATTACCTTTAATAAATGAAGTTTCTAAGCAAAATTCTCGGACTAGTCGGGAGTAGCTTTACCACGCAAATAATATATTGATGTTGAAATATATATATTTACTCAGAAGCTGACCGGTATTCTTTTAAGCACTGAAAATCTTTCTAAAATTAAAGATATATAAGCTTAAGTTAAAGAACGAAATACTCGTGCAAATCTAACTACACTAGATTTTTTTCATAGAATAAGTTAATCAGTTATTGGAATCAATTGCAAAAGGACAAGGAAATTTTTAGTAAGCCAGTAATATTTGTTGTAAGGGAGGAGGGTTTAACTGAATAAGGATTTGTGGTTGGGTTTAATTGGCCTTTTTTCATTTCTAATATTAATAATGTAAACTTATCCCTAGTCTTGATTTCTGCAGTATTCACATGGTTATTGATTATTTTTGTATGATAATATAATGTTTTAAATATACATTTAGCTTATTGATCTGTTTTCATATGGGGTCTGGGTTTTTTCTTATTTTCTTTTCTTATTTGTTTAAATTTTTGATAAGACTTATGTTTAGCCATACAATTTTAATAAATAATGAATAAATAAATTTCTTAAATAATTATAAGAATATTATTATTTACAGCACATTTTTAAAAACATATTTACAGTATATAATCAACCTGTTTTGATGTGTTTTTTAGATTCTGATGAAGGTTGCAGTCTGGTGCTTCTGAAAACTACAAAATTAATGGTAAATACAGTAACAAAAAATACTTATATTCCATTACTAAATATTGCTGATACCACTGCTTTTAGGTGAGTGCTATGCCACCGATTGTTCAAAACAACAGTAGCAAAAATGCCAGAAGGGTAATTGACAAATAACCCTGTCACAATTCTGTTCTGTCAGCATTTAGCAATAAAAACAGTGGTAATATACAGCTAGTAGATAAAAGATATGATACTTGACAGTTTGCCAACTCAAGTTTAGCCATCAGTCAAAGGCCATAAAGTTCAATAAGCTGTACATGTAATACAGATTACTTAATATATATTTTCATGACTAAACTGCCAATTCCCTAGGAGCTACTGTACGTACATAATATAAATATTTCCTAGACTTCCTCAGAACAATAATATAGTGTTATGGTTCTTTGGTAAATACTTTCTGAATGCTAAGCAAGTAAAAACTCACACTTGTGATAGTGTTGTATTCAATTTAACTGACTCGTCAAGTTCTCTAAAAGTTATTTAAAGTAAAAAATGCAGCTTCCTGAAATGTTAAGATGCATTGTATACTGTACTTGGTGTACTACTATGGCTTAAAGATGCACAGTTATTTTCCATAGCTTTAGAAGTGAGGATGCTGCTTTTAACCTTGTATTCTTTAATTTCAGTTCATTGGCAAGGTCATCTTTTATAGGCTCTTTCATGGTGTTGATGCTCTTATTTGTTTCTCTGAAAGCCTTCAGTACCTCAATCTGGATTTTGAAAAGGTGAGTCTCATACCTTTCAATGTGATACCTTGACTTTGGATTTTTTTGCAAATTCTCTCTCAATTTTTCAAACCTTGAAACTTCTTCTGTTGCACCCAGCACTGTACTTAATGCTTTTGCTGTTTTAGAATGGAGTTGTTGTTCAGTGTGCTCATTTGTGGCCTTTTTCTTTTTTGATTCTGGTGTAGCATTGCCAGAGAATGGGAATGGCCTTTTCATACTTGCCCCAGTCCTTTCTTGTTGTTCATAATCCATCTGGTCTTCTCCTTCTGTCATGTTGCCAAGTCTGATTCCAATTATTGGCTGTGTATTTAAGTTGTCTTCTTCATGATCATTATCCTGAACATGGCTTTCCATTTGCTCTTCTTCTACCTCCATGTCACTACATGTATATGTAGTGGGCTCTGCATTCTCATCAGCATTCTCATCAGCATTCTCATCATTTAAGAAATTATCATCTCCACTTTCTTGTGTCATTTGCTGAGTGATTTGGTCTACAGAAATGACATTGTCATCCTCATCATCAGCAACGTCCTTAGAGGAACAGCATATTCCAGGCACATGCCATCTCCCCTCAGAATCTCGCAGTTTTGTTGCAGGAATCTTCACTTTGCTCTCTAAGCAATTGGTCCAAGATGCATCCAGGTGCTCTTGTTCTTTCTTTATGTTGGATGAACGGAAGTGGTGAAGTCTTGGACCCTCTTCTCTGAAGCATACTTGATTAGGACCATCAAAGAACTCTATTCCTCCATCAACAGATTGCCACCATACTCCTTCACCTGGCTCCAAGAAGTCAGCAATTAGCTTGAGGTGTGCTTCCCAGTCCCCTGCATATTTCATCAGAATGCTTTCAGGGATGAAAGTGTTCTCCATCTGTGGGAGAGACTTTGCTAACTTACTGATTACTCTTTCCTCTTTTAGAATGTAGTTTAGGCCAGGCTTAGAGGTATCTTGTTTGAGATGAAGAATTGCATTCTTGGAGAGATCTTGGATTCTCCTGTTCCATGTCTTGGAAGTAATGTCTGAGAGTTTCTCAAACAACCTTTCAAACATTTCAGCATTGGTAGACCTGTGAGACACAATTCTCAGAAGCTGAGAAGAGTGTGTGATACAACTATGAAAGTAGAGGCCAAAAAGCTTTCTGTAGCTGAGTGACTTTGGTGGTGTTAGCACTCTTCGGCACTGAATTGCATGTCGCCAACAGAGGTTATGAAGGCGAAGGATCAGTTTGGGAGATCTTTTTGCATCTTGACAATAATAGATCTCAGCCATTTCACACAATGTTACCAGCAGAAGCTTGATCTCAAGGTTAGCCAGTGGGTACAGGGCAATTGTCACAAAAATCAATGTCTTTCTGTAGTCCACACCTCTTAGTTTCTCTTTACTTAGCTGTACGGAAAGGATCTCTTTCAGTTTGATTAATGTGTCTATGTCAGTTATGTGATGAGGCAGTTCCTGTAGGATGTTTTTGATGTGGTTCATCAAACAGTGTAGTGCTTCGAAGCACAGGACTTCATATGATTCCAGGTTTAAGTCCTGGATTGAGGCATTATAGTGCAATAATGCAGGTAGCCTTGTACTTCCACCTAGTACCTCTGCTAAATCTTTCTGCAGTTCATCCTTTTTTCCTTCATCTGACATGCCCCTAGCTCGTAGCTCAGCTTTCAGCTCCTTGACTTTCAAGTCTTTGAATGGATGAAGTGAGCCCTTTCTTCCAGCAGGACCAGACAGGATTAAATTTCTTTTTTCTTCTAGTGATTTGTATTTCCTCTGAAGGGAGTATTCTACATCGTAGCTACTATTGATGTTGCCATCACAACCAGGACAACCATAGTGACCTCCATGCTGAGTTCCATCTTCCATCTCTGCTGCTGGGTTGTCCCCATTCATAAATCTCATGACATCTTTAATTTCTGCTCCAGATTCACTTTTTAGACTGCTTTTTAATTCTTTTAAATCTTCCTGCCTTGTAGGAACAAATTGCAGTTGGTCTTCTACAGTTGACCTACTAGGACCCAGTATGTACAACTGAGGCTCCTCTATTGTGGCTTGGACATCAACATTGTTTATTCCAGTCTTAGCAGCCAATTCTTGTGCAGTTAGATGGATAGCATTGTCATAAAGTTCTCTTACACAGAATAGCATATGCCCATGGTTTGAAAGAGTTGAATGGTCATGCCACATCAACCAGTTTCTTTGCTGCTGAAATGTTTTCAATAGATCTCTCAATTCTTCAGTATCACCCCCGGTTGCCTCATTAATTTTTTCCAGCTCTTCTACTATTTCTTCTCTTGTTAGATTTTCATAGAAACTGTCATCTCTTATTTTAAGTAAGTCCTTGTTTCTATCAAGGGCTTCGGTTCTAATCTGCTGTAATGGAATTTTCCTTGCAGAGACATTGGTTGTTTTCTGGATTACTTCCCCCTCATTACTCAGAGCTAATGTAACTATTTCTTTTTGAACAACAGGTACACCAACATCGTATGTTCCATCATCAATTAGCTTCTTGATTGATGCCCGGATCTTCTCATTTGTGCGTGCAACTGGAACAGATATTTCACCTCCTTCCTGCTTCTTTAGTGCTCGGCGTACACGAAATCCTGTAAGTGATATCAATCAATCAATCAATCAATCCATTTATTTAAGTGTCTGGTCATATGATAAGAAATATCAGTATGTTTGATCCATACATACAGTATGTTTGTTTTTGTTTGTTTATTTGTTTTAATTGTTGTATAGTTTTAGTTAACCCTCATTTTTAACCTTCAATGCAAAACAGATTAAATTTTATCCAGATTTTTGTATGCTCATCACAGGGAATCCAACCTTGTTAGAACTGGCTATATAAATTGTAATTACCTTTTGTTCCATCCTGAGTATTGGTAAAGTTTGCCATATTGACACCTTGAGTATTCTGTAGGAAGGACTTGAGTATTTGGCCTGTATTTGAAGGAGATGAGTCTTGCCCCTTGTGCCGGATGTTGTACTTTCTGGCTTGTTCAGACCAGTTTACAGGGCCATGTGGCCATGACTTAACATCTATCAATAACTGATCAATGTCACCTATTATGTTTCCTAAAGCAGGGATGTGGGATCTCTCTCTTTCTTTTGGGGATGTCTTTATGGCCCTTTCTCTTGCCTCATCTAGTGTTTCAAAAGACTCTGCCAGTCGTCTCTGTTGTCTTGCACTGTATGAATCCCTTGAGCTTAGGTGTACACCAGTGTCATTCTTAATTAAAACCTTATTTTCAAGATCTCGCTTTGTGTGCCTGAGCTTATTCCTTTTCTGTTTTCTTTTTTCAACAGGGGAAAGTTTTCTCTCAAGGCCAGCCTCTGGGACAAGAACCAGAATTTCACTCAGTGTCTTTCCAAAGTTTTTCTTACATTTTTCATCATATGTTGAATAGATTTCTTGTCCAACTGACTTCAGCTGTTTCTTTGTTGCCCTTATAATTGAGCCTTCAGGAAGAAGTGTATGCTTGTTTGCATCAGTAGTAATATTACTTAGGGGACCTCCTTTTCCCAACCTGCACATCTTTTTCATTGGATATGTTGCTTGGGACTTTGAGTTGTAGAGCTGACAAGCCTTGCAATTTGTTAATGAATGTGCTTTTCTCGTTTCGTTGGTCATTATTTTGCCTTGATCGAACCAGTTTTGCATTGCAAATCGAGACAAATAAGACTGCTTGTCTTCTTTGCATCTCCAGTTTACAGTTTGGTCGTCTATTTTCTTAGCAACACGATTGAAGTCGTAGCGTGTAATGTCAAACCTCGAATAGCCTTTGAAATGTTCACAGTAAAGTTTATACCTTTCCTGCAAGACTCTTGCACCAAACTTTGCTTTTCCTTCATTCAAGGCTTTTGTGATAGAACACAAGTTCTTAGTTTCACGAATGCACACCCTAGCCCAGGCACATTCCACTTTAACAGACATTATATAGTTGATTGCACACTACAATAGCTTCTAAAGAAGCTGTATGCAATTAATCAACTATATAATTCAAGCCTTGATTAGGAAAACCAATACTTTTTGTTTGAAAAACGTGTTTCAAAAAGACAGAAGCTATAATAATAATTATTTGAAATAAAGGAACCTTATATAATCAGAGTTGTTTTTCAGCTGAAGTCTTCCAAAGAAGTAGATTGCTTGAGTACCAAATTGGTTGAATTGATGTATAATTTGAGGCTTTATTAAGTATCTGACGCGCGTGGGGAAGCTTTTCCCGCCTAAAACTCAAATGAACAAGAAGAAAATGAGGGACATTATATTAAAACAACAAAAGATATCTCCAACACATATACTCAACATGGCCTCACTTTAATCCAAATTTGTTTGTCTAAAACCTTTATTAATGATTTTCTTTACTTACTTGGCCATACGATAGGTATAAAATGACCAAAAGACTTTGGTAATATCATGCATAATTCTAAGTTTTAAGAAAAATTACTTGACAAAGAACTAAAAAAGTCGAAGGTTTTCATCCGCCATTTTGAATTTGTACAAATTTTTCCCCTAGGGGTGGTAAGAGAAAGATAAAAAAGGCCAAACTAAATACAGATTGAACACCCCCTCCGGTCCCCCCGTAGGGAAATTTTGACTACTCGGTTCCAGTCTCCTTTAGGCAAGTGAAGCAAAATGGCGGACGATCCAAATATGAGTATTGGAGCAAAGGAAATTCGCAAATGGGGAGCATTAGGTCACATCAGATGATTAAAAATTTTCAATTACTTACGAGAAGGGATGTTCTTCTTCACATAATTGCTTTTTAACTTGGTCCAGATACCTTTTCTTTCGAGCAATTAGAAGAAATTGCTCGATAACTATGCAGTTTATCGAAACTTCCGAATTTGTTCTTCATTCTGGCTTGATTTTTTGTCTTGGTATCAGCCTTAAAAGGCAATTTTGGATCGACTTATCACATATCAACACATTAAAAAAGACTAAGGTACATTTAAATGTGCTTTAGGTTTCCCCATTTTGTTTTGAATGTAACCCTGTTTTTAGCAATTATTATTCAGAATTTAAAAATAGGAGTTGGTTGCTATGGCAACGAAATTGTACGAAAGACTTTATACACATGCAATTATAATGTGTCATTATTATTTTCAATATCTATTGATCTGTTCGAGTCTAAAGAAGAAAAATAAATTTTAGCCTCGTTTTCATGCTGGAGTCAGGCCTTAACACACCTGAGGGCGAGAAAAGCACATTTTGGGTGTCAAAAACACTGTTTTGCTAGAAAAAAAACCTTTTTAGCCCAAAAAACTGAAAAATGGCCATTTTGGCTCTCAAAACTAGGTTTTTCGCTGACGGTAGGACCTGTTTGCTGAAACCACCACTTTTTGCTCCTGAAAAGACCTCACAAGATAAAAACACGACGTTTTGGCGAAAAAAAATGGGGTTTTGGCTGAGAAAAGGTGCTTTTTGGTCAAAAAAACTGTTTTTTGCTGACAAAATTGGAATTTTGCTGAGAATTTTCTTTGGCCCAAAACACCACTTTTTCACTGCTAAACGCACCTTTTGGGCGAGAAAAGCACATTTTGGGTGTCAAAAACACTGTTTTGCTAGAAAAAAAAACCTTTTTAGCCCAAAAAACTGAAAAATGGCCATTTTGGCTCTCAAAACTAGGTTTTTCGCTGACGGTAGGACCTGTTTGCTGAAACCACCACTTTTTGCTCCTGAAAAGACCTCACAAGATAAAAACACGACGTTTTGGCGAAAAAAAATGGGGTTTTGGCTGAGAAAAGGTGCTTTTTGGTCAAAAAAACTGTTTTTTGCTGACAAAATTGGAATTTTGCTGAGAATTTTCTTTGGCCCAAAACACCACTTTTTCACTGCTAAACGCACCTTTTGGGCGAGAAAAGCACATTTTGGGTGTCAAAAACACTGTTTTGCTAGAAAAAAAAACCTTTTTAGCCCAAAAAACTGAAAAATGGCCATTTTGGCTCTCAAAACTAGGTTTTTCGCTGACGGTAGGACCTGTTTGCTGAAACCACCACTTTTTGCTCCTGAAAAGACCTCACAAGATAAAAACACGACGTTTTGGCGAAAAAAAATGGGGTTTTGGCTGAGAAAAGGTGCTTTTTGGTCAAAAAAACTGTTTTTTGCTGACAAAATTGGAATTTTGCTGAGAATTTTCTTTGGCCCAAAACACCACTTTTTCACTGCTAAACGCACCTTTTGGGCGAGAAAAGCACATTTTGGGTGTCAAAAACACTGTTTTGCTAGAAAAAAAAACCTTTTTAGCCCAAAAAACTGAAAAATAACCATTTTGGCTCTCAAAACTAGGTTTTTCGCTGTCGGTAGGACCTGTTTGCTGAAACCACCACTTTTTGCTCCTGAAAAGACCTCACAAGATAAAAACACGACGTTTTGGCGAAAAAAAATGGGGTTTTGGCTGAGAAAAGGTGCTTTTTGGTCAAAAAAACTGTTTTTTGCTGACAAAATTGGAATTTTGCTGAGAATTTTCTTTGGCCCAAAACACCACTTTTTCACTGCTAAACGCACCTTTTGGGCGAGAAAAGCACATTTTGGGTGTCAAAAACACTGTTTTGCTAGAAAAAAAACCTTTTTAGCCCAAAAAACTGAAAAATGGCCATTTTGGCTCTCAAAACTAGGTTTTTCGCTGACGGTAGGACCTGTTTGCTGAAACCACCACTTTTTGCTCCTGAAAAGACCTCACAAGATAAAAACACGACGTTTTGGCGAAAAAAAATGGGGTTTTGGCTGAGAAAAGGTGCTTTTTGGTCAAAAAAACTGTTTTTTGCTGACAAAATTGGAATTTTGCTGAGAATTTTCTTTGGCCCAAAACACCACTTTTTCACTGCTAAACGCACCTTTTGGGCGAGAAAAGCACATTTTGGGTGTCAAAAACACTGTTTTGCTAGAAAAAAAAACCTTTTTAGCCCAAAAAACTGAAAAATGGCCATTTTGGCTCTCAAAACTAGGTTTTTCGCTGACGGTAGGACCTGTTTGCTGAAACCACCACTTTTTGCTCCTGAAAAGACCTCACAAGATAAAAACACGACGTTTTGGCGAAAAAAAATGGGGTTTTGGCTGAGAAAAGGTGCTTTTTGGTCAAAAAAACTGTTTTTTGCTGACAAAATTGGAATTTTGCTGAGAATTTTCTTTGGCCCAAAACACCACTTTTTCACTGCTAAACGCACCTTTTGGGCGAGAAAAGCACATTTTGGGTGTCAAAAACACTGTTTTGCTAGAAAAAAAACCTTTTTAGCCCAAAAAACTGAAAAATGGCCATTTTGGCTCTCACAACTAGGTTTTTCGCTGACGGTAGGACCTGTTTGCTGAAACCACCACTTTTTGCTCCTGAAAAGACCTCACAAGATAAAAACACGACGTTTTGGCGAAAAAAAATGGGGTTTTGGCTGAGAGAAGGTGCTTTTTGGTCAAAAAAACTGTTTTTTGCTGACAAAATTGGAATTTTGCTGAGAATTTTCTTTGGCCCAAAACACCACTTTTTCACTGCTAAACGCACCTTTTGGGCGAGAAAAGCACATTTTGGGTGTCAAAAACACTGTTTTGCTAGAAAAAAAACCTTTTTAGCCCAAAAAACTGAAAAATGGCCATTTTGGCTCTCAAAACTAGGTTTTTCGCTGACGGTAGGACCTGTTTGCTGAAACCACCACTTTTTGCTCCTGAAAAGACCTCACAAGATAAAAACACGACGTTTTGGCGAAAAAAAATGGGGTTTTGGCTGAGAAAAGGTGCTTTTTGGTCAAAAAAACTGTTTTTTGCTGACAAAATTGGAATTTTGCTGAGAATTTTCTTTGGCCCAAAACACCACTTTTTCACTGCTAAACGCACCTTTTGGGCGAGAAAAGCACATTTTGGGTGTCAAAAACACTGTTTTGCTAGAAAAAAAAACCTTTTTAGCCCAAAAAACTGAAAAATGGCCATTTTGGCTCTCAAAACTAGGTTTTTCGCTGACGGTAGGACCTGTTTGCTGAAACCACCACTTTTTCCTCCTGAAAAGACCTCACAAGATAAAAACACGACGTTTTGGCGAAAAAAAATGGGGTTTTGGCTGAGAAAAGGTGCTTTTTGGTCAAAAAAACTGTTTTTTGCTGACAAAATTGGAATTTTGCTGAGAATTTTCTTTGGCCCAAAACACCACTTTTTCACTGCTAAACGCACCTTTTGGGCGAGAAAAGCACATTTTGGGTGTCAAAAACACTGTTTTGCTAGAAAAAAAACCTTTTTAGCCCAAAAAACTGAAAAATGGCCATTTTGGCTCTCAAAACTAGGTTTTTCGCTGACGGTAGGACCTGTTTGCTGAAACCACCACTTTTTGCTCCTGAAAAGACCTCACAAGATAAAAACACGACGTTTTGGCGAAAAAAAATGGGGTTTTGGCTGAGAAAAGGTGCTTTTTGGTCAAAAAAACTGTTTTTTGCTGACAAAATTGGAATTTTGCTGAGAATTTTCTTTGGCCCAAAACACCACTTTTTCACTGCTAAACGCACCTTTTGGGCGAGAAAAGCACATTTTGGGTGTCAAAAACACTGTTTTGCTAGAAAAAAAAACCTTTTTAGCCCAAAAAACTGAAAAATGGCCATTTTGGCTCTCAAAACTAGGTTTTTCGCTGACGGTAGGACCTGTTTGCTGAAACCACCACTTTTTCCTCCTGAAAAGACCTCACAAGATAAAAACACGACGTTTTGGCGAAAAAAAATGGGGTTTTGGCTGAGAAAAGGTGCTTTTTGGTCAAAAAAACTGTTTTTTGCTGACAAAATTGGAATTTTGCTGAGAATTTTCTTTGGCCCAAAACACCACTTTTTCACTGCTAAACGCACCTTTTGGGCGAGAAAAGCACATTTTGGGTGTCAAAAACACTGTTTTGCTAGAAAAAAAACCTTTTTAGCCCAAAAAACTGAAAAATGGCCATTTTGGCTCTCAAAACTAGGTTTTTCGCTGACGGTAGGACCTGTTTGCTGAAACCACCACTTTTTGCTCCTGAAAAGACCTCACAAGATAAAAACACGACGTTTTGGCGAAAAAAAATGGGGTTTTGGCTGAGAAAAGGTGCTTTTTGGTCCAAAAAACTGTTTTTTGCTGACAAAATTGGAATTTTGCTGAGAATTTTCTTTGGCCCAAAACACCACTTTTTCACTGCTAAACGCACCTTTTGGGCGAGAAAAGCACATTTTGGGTGTCAAAAACACTGTTTTGCTAGAAAAAAAACCTTTTTAGCCCAAAAAACTGAAAAATGGCCATTTTGGCTCTCAAAACTAGGTTTTTCGCTGACGGTAGGACCTGTTTGCTGAAACCACCACTTTTTGCTCCTGAAAAGACCTCACAAGATAAAAACACGACGTTTTGGCGAAAAAAAATGGGGTTTTGGCTGAGAAAAGGTGCTTTTTGGTCCAAAAAACTGTTTTTTGCTGACAAAATTGGAATTTTGCTGAGAATTTTCTTTGGCCCAAAACACCACTTTTTCACTGCTAAACGCACCTTTTGGGCGAGAAAAGCACATTTTGGGTGTCAAAAACACTGTTTTGCTAGAAAAAAAACCTTTTTAGCCCAAAAAACTGAAAAATGGCCATTTTGGCTATCAAAACTAGGTTTTTCGCTGACGGTAGGACCTGTTTGCTGAAACCACCACTTTTTGCTCCTGAAAAGACCTCACAAGATAAAAACACGACGTTTTGGCGAAAAAAAATGGGGTTTTGGCTGAGAAAAGGTGCTTTTTGGTCAAAAAAACTGTTTTTTGCTGACAAAATTGGAATTTTGCTGAGAATTTTCTTTGGCCCAAAACACCACTTTTTCACTGCTAAACGCACCTTTTGGGCGAGAAAAGCACATTTTGGGTGTCAAAAACACTGTTTTGCTAGAAAAAAAACCTTTTTAGCCCAAAAAACTGAAAAATGGCCATTTTGGCTCTCAAAACTAGGTTTTTCGCTGACGGTAGGACCTGTTTGCTGAAACCACCACTTTTTGCTCCTGAAAAGACCTCACAAGATAAAAACACGACGTTTTGGCGAAAAAAAATGGGGTTTTGGCTGAGAAAAGGTGCTTTTTGGTCAAAAAAACTGTTTTTTGCTGACAAAATTGGAATTTTGCTGAGAATTTTCTTTGGCCCAAAACACCACTTTTTCACTGCTAAACGCACCTTTTGGGCGAGAAAAGCACATTTTGGGTGTCAAAAACACTGTTTTGCTAGAAAAAAAACCTTTTTAGCCCAAAAAACTGAAAAATGGCCATTTTGGCTCTCAAAACTAGGTTTTTCGCTGACGGTAGGACCTGTTTGCTGAAACCACCACTTTTTGCTCCTGAAAAGACCTCACAAGATAAAAACACGACGTTTTGGCGAAAAAAAATGGGGTTTTGGCTGAGAAAAGGTGCTTTTTGGTCAAAAAAACTGTTTTTTGCTGACAAAATTGGAATTTTGCTGAGAATTTTCTTTGGCCCAAAACACCACTTTTTCACTGCTAAACGCACCTTTCGGGCGAGAAAAGCACATTTTGGGTGTCAAAAACACTGTTTTGCTAGAAAAAAAACCTTTTTAGCCCAAAAAACTGAAAAATGGCCATTTTGGCTCTCAAAACTAGGTTTTTCGCTGACGGTAGGACCTGTTTGCTGAAACCACCACTTTTTGCTCCTGAAAAGACCTCACAAGATAAAAACACGACGTTTTGGCGAAAAAAAATGGGGTTTTGGCTGAGAAAAGGTGCTTTTTGGTCCAAAAAACTGTTTTTTGCTGACAAAATTGGAATTTTGCTGAGAATTTTCTTTGGCCCAAAACACCACTTTTTCACTGCTAAACGCACCTTTTGGGCGAGAAAAGCACATTTTGGGTGTCAAAAACACTGTTTTGCTAGAAAAAAAACCTTTTTAGCCCAAAAAACTGAAAAATGGCCATTTTGGCTCTCAAAACTAGGTTTTTCGCTGACGGTAGGACCTGTTTGCTGAAACCACCACTTTTTGCTCCTGAAAAGACCTCACAAGATAAAAACACGACGTTTTGGCGAAAAGAAATGGGGTTTTGGCTGAGAAAAGGTGCTTTTTGGTCAAAAAACTGTTTTTTGCTGACAAAATTGGAATTTTGCTGAGAATTTTCTTTGGCCCAAAACACCACTTTTTCACTGCTAAACGCACCTTTTGGGCGAGAAAAGCACATTTTGGGTGTCAAAAACACTGTTTTGCTAGAAAAAAAAACCTTTTTAGCCCAAAAAACTGAAAAATGGCCATTTTGGCTCTCAAAACTAGGTTTTTCGCTGACGGTAGGACCTGTTTGCTGAAACCACCACTTTTTGCTCCTGAAAAGACCTCACAAGATAAAAACACGACGTTTTGGCGAGAAAAAATGGGGTTTTGGCTGAGAAAAGGTGCTTTTTGGTCAAAAAAACTGTTTTTTGCTGACAAAATTGGAATTTTGCTGAGAATTTTCTTTGGCCCAAAACACCACTTTTTCACTGCTAAACGCACCTTTTGGGCGAGAAAAGCACATTTTGGGTGTCAAAAACACTGTTTTGCTAGAAAAAAAACCTTTTTAGCCCAAAAAACTGAAAAATGGCCATTTTGGCTCTCAAAACTAGGTTTTTCGCTGACGGTAGGACCTGTTTGCTGAAACCACCACTTTTTGCTCCTGAAAAGACCTCACAAGATAAAAACACGACGTTTTGGCGAAAAAAAATGGGGTTTTGGCTGAGAAAAGGTGCTTTTTGGTCCAAAAAACTGTTTTTTGCTGACAAAATTGGAATTTTGCTGAGAATTTTCTTTGGCCCAAAACACCACTTTTTCACTGCTAAACGCACCTTTTGGGCGAGAAAAGCACATTTTGGGTGTCAAAAACACTGTTTTGCTAGAAAAAAAACCTTTTTAGCCCAAAAAACTGAAAAATGGCCATTTTGGCTCTCAAAACTAGGTTTTTCGCTGACGGTAGGACCTGTTTGCTGAAACCACCACTTTTTGCTCCTGAAAAGACCTCACAAGATAAAAACACGACGTTTTGGCGAAAAAAAATGGGGTTTTGGCTGAGAAAAGGTGCTTTTTGGTCCAAAAAACTGTTTTTTGCTGACAAAATTGGAATTTTGCTGAGAATTTTCTTTGGCCCAAAACACCACTTTTTCACTGCTAAACGCACCTTTTGGGCGAGAAAAGCACATTTTGGGTGTCAAAAACACTGTTTTGCTAGAAAAAAAACCCTTTTTAGCCCAAAAAACTGAAAAATGGCCATTTTGGCTCTCAAAACTAGGTTTTTCGCTGACGGTAGGACCTGTTTGCTGAAACCACCACTTTTTGCTCCTGAAAAGACCTCACAAGATAAAAACACGACGTTTTGGCGAGAAAAAATGGGGTTTTGGCTGAGAAAAGGTGCTTTTTGGTCAAAAAAACTGTTTTTTGCTGACAAAATTGGAATTTTGCTGAGAATTTTCTTTGGCCCAAAACACCACTTTTTCACTGCTAAACGCACCTTTTGGGCGAGAAAAGCACATTTTGGGTGTCAAAAACACTGTTTTGCTAGAAAAAAAACCTTTTTAGCCCAAAAAACTGAAAAATGGCCATTTTGGCTCTCAAAACTAGGTTTTTCGCTGACGGTAGGACCTGTTTGCTGAAACCACCACTTTTTGCTCCTGAAAAGACCTCACAAGATAAAAACACGACGTTTTGGCGAAAAAAAATGGGGTTTTGGCTGAGAAAAGGTGCTTTTTGGTCCAAAAAACTGTTTTTTGCTGACAAAATTGGAATTTTGCTGAGAATTTTCTTTGGCCCAAAACACCACTTTTTCACTGCTAAACGCACCTTTTGGGCGAGAAAAGCACATTTTGGGTGTCAAAAACACTGTTTTGCTAGAAAAAAAACCTTTTTAGCCCAAAAAACTGAAAAATGGCCATTGTGGCTCTCAAAACTAGGTTTTTCGCTTACGGTAGGATCTGTTTGCTGAAACCACCACTTTTTGCTCCTGAAAAGACCTCACAAGATAAAAACACGACGTTTTGGCGAAAAAAAATGGGGTTTTGGCTGAGAAAAGGTGCTTTTTGGTCCAAAAAACTGTTTTTTGCTGACAAAATTGGAATTTTGCTGAGAATTTTCTTTGGCCCAAAACACCACTTTTTCACTGCTAAACGCACCTTTTGGGCGAGAAAAGCACATTTTGGGTGTCAAAAACACTGTTTTGCTAGAAAAAAAACCTTTTTAGCCCAAAAAACTGAAAAATGGCCATTTTGGCTCTCAAAACTAGGTTTTTCGCTGACGGTAGGACCTGTTTGCTGAAACCACCACTTTTTGCTCCTGAAAAGACCTCACAAGATAAAAACACGACGTTTTGGCGAAAAAAATGGGGTTTTGGCTGAGAAAAGGTGCTTTTTGGTCCAAAAACTGTTTTTTGCTGACAAAATTGGAATTTTGCTGAGAATTTTCTTTGGCCCAAAACACCACTTTTTCACTGCTAAACGCACCTTTTGGGCGAGAAAAGCACATTTTGGGTGTCAAAAACACTGTTTTGCTAGAAAAAAAACCTTTTTAGCCCAAAAAACTGAAAAATGGCCATTTTGGCTCTCAAAACTAGGTTTTTCGCTGACGGTAGGACCTGTTTGCTGAAACCACCACTTTTTGCTCCTGAAAAGACCTCACAAGATAAAAACACGACGTTTTGGCGAAAAAAAATGGGGTTTTGGCTGAGAAAAGGTGCTTTTTGGTCCAAAAAACTGTTTTTTGCTGACAAAATTGGAATTTTGCTGAGAATTTTCTTTGGCCCAAAACACCACTTTTTCACTGCTAAACGCACCTTTTGGGCGAGAAAAGCACATTTTGGGTGTCAAAAACACTGTTTTGCTAGAAAAAAAACCTTTTTAGCCCAAAAAACTGAAAAATGGCCATTTTGGCTCTCAAAACTAGGTTTTTCGCTGACGGTAGGACCTGTTTGCTGAAACCACCACTTTTTGCTCCTGAAAAGACCTCACAAGATAAAAACACGACGTTTTGGCGAAAAAAAATGGGGTTTTGGCTGAGAAAAGGTGCTTTTTGGTCCAAAAAACTGTTTTTTGCTGACAAAATTGGAATTTTGCTGAGAATTTTCTTTGGCCCAAAACACCACTTTTTCACTGCTAAACGCACCTTTTGGGCGAGAAAAGCACATTTTGGGTGTCAAAAACACTGTTTTGCTAGAAAAAAAACCTTTTTAGCCCAAAAAACTGAAAAATGGCCATTTTGGCTCTCAAAACTAGGTTTTTCGCTGACGGTAGGACCTGTTTGCTGAAACCACCACTTTTTGCTCCTGAAAAGACCTCACAAGATAAAAACACGACGTTTTGGCGAAAAAAAATGGGGTTTTGGCTGAGAAAAGGTGCTTTTTGGTCCAAAAAACTGTTTTTTGCTGACAAAATTGGAATTTTGCTGAGAATTTTCTTTGGCCCAAAACACCACTTTTTCACTGCTAAACGCACCTTTTGGGCGAGAAAAGCACATTTTGGGTGTCAAAAACACTGTTTTGCTAGAAAAAAAACCTTTTTAGCCCAAAAAACTGAAAAATGGCCATTTTGGCTCTCAAAACTAGGTTTTTCGCTGACGGTAGGACCTGTTTGCTGAAACCACCACTTTTTGCTCCTGAAAAGACCTCACAAGATAAAAACACGACGTTTTGGCGAAAAAAAATGGGGTTTTGGCTGAGAAAAGGTGCTTTTTGGTCCAAAAAACTGTTTTTTGCTGACAAAATTGGAATTTTGCTGAGAATTTTCTTTGGCCCAAAACACCACTTTTTCACTGCTAAACGCACCTTTTGGGCGAGAAAAGCACATTTTGGGTGTCAAAAACACTGTTTTGCTAGAAAAAAAACCTTTTTAGCCCAAAAAACTGAAAAATGGCCATTTTGGCTCTCAAAACTAGGTTTTTCGCTGACGGTAGGACCTGTTTGCTGAAACCACCACTTTTTGCTCCTGAAAAGACCTCACAAGATAAAAACACGACGTTTTGGCGAAAAAAAATGGGGTTTTGGCTGAGAAAAGGTGCTTTTTGGTCCAAAAAACTGTTTTTTGCTGACAAAATTGGAATTTTGCTGAGAATTTTCTTTGGCCCAAAACACCACTTTTTCACTGCTAAACGCACCTTTTGGGCGAGAAAAGCACATTTTGGGTGTCAAAAACACTGTTTTGCTAGAAAAAAAACCTTTTTAGCCCAAAAAACTGAAAAATGGCCATTTTGGCTCTCAAAACTAGGTTTTTCGCTGACGGTAGGACCTGTTTGCTGAAACCACCACTTTTTGCTCCTGAAAAGACCTCACAAGATAAAAACACGACGTTTTGGCGAAAAAAAATGGGGTTTTGGCTGAGAAAAGGTGCTTTTTGGTCCAAAAAACTGTTTTTTGCTGACAAAATTGGAATTTTGCTGAGAATTTTCTTTGGCCCAAAACACCACTTTTTCACTGCTAAACGCACCTTTTGGGCGAGAAAAGCACATTTTGGGTGTCAAAAACACTGTTTTGCTAGAAAAAAAACCTTTTTAGCCCAAAAAACTGAAAAATGGCCATTTTGGCTCTCAAAACTAGGTTTTTCGCTGACGGTAGGACCTGTTTGCTGAAACCACCACTTTTTGCTCCTGAAAAGACCTCACAAGATAAAAACACGACGTTTTGGCGAAAAAAAATGGGGTTTTGGCTGAGAAAAGGTGCTTTTTGGTCCAAAAAACTGTTTTTTGCTGACAAAATTGGAATTTTGCTGAGAATTTTCTTTGGCCCAAAACACCACTTTTTCACTGCTAAACGCACCTTTTGGGCGAGAAAAGCACATTTTGGGTGTCAAAAACACTGTTTTGCTAGAAAAAAAACCTTTTTAGCCCAAAAAACTGAAAAATGGCCATTTTGGCTCTCAAAACTAGGTTTTTCGCTGACGGTAGGACCTGTTTGCTGAAACCACCACTTTTTGCTCCTGAAAAGACCTCACAAGATAAAAACACGACGTTTTGGCGAAAAAAAATGGGGTTTTGGCTGAGAAAAGGTGCTTTTTGGTCCAAAAAACTGTTTTTTGCTGACAAAATTGGAATTTTGCTGAGAATTTTCTTTGGCCCAAAACACCACTTTTTCACTGCTAAACGCACCTTTTGGGCGAGAAAAGCACATTTTGGGTGTCAAAAACACTGTTTTGCTAGAAAAAAAACCTTTTTAGCCCAAAAAACTGAAAAATGGCCATTTTGGCTCTCAAAACTAGGTTTTTCGCTGACGGTAGGACCTGTTTGCTGAAACCACCACTTTTTGCTCCTGAAAAGACCTCACAAGATAAAAACACGACGTTTTGGCGAAAAAAAATGGGGTTTTGGCTGAGAAAAGGTGCTTTTTGGTCCAAAAAACTGTTTTTTGCTGACAAAATTGGAATTTTGCTGAGAATTTTCTTTGGCCCAAAACACCACTTTTTCACTGCTAAACGCACCTTTTGGGCGAGAAAAGCACATTTTGGGTGTCAAAAACACTGTTTTGCTAGAAAAAAAACCTTTTTAGCCCAAAAAACTGAAAAATGGCCATTTTGGCTCTCAAAACTAGGTTTTTCGCTGACGGTAGGACCTGTTTGCTGAAACCACCACTTTTTGCTCCTGAAAAGACCTCACAAGATAAAAACACGACGTTTTGGCGAAAAAAAATGGGGTTTTGGCTGAGAAAAGGTGCTTTTTGGTCCAAAAAACTGTTTTTTGCTGACAAAATTGGAATTTTGCTGAGAATTTTCTTTGGCCCAAAACACCACTTTTTCACTGCTAAACGCACCTTTTGGGCGAGAAAAGCACATTTTGGGTGTCAAAAACACTGTTTTGCTAGAAAAAAAACCTTTTTAGCCCAAAAAACTGAAAAATGGCCATTTTGGCTCTCAAAACTAGGTTTTTCGCTGACGGTAGGACCTGTTTGCTGAAACCACCACTTTTTGCTCCTGAAAAGACCTCACAAGATAAAAACACGACGTTTTGGCGAAAAAAAATGGGGTTTTGGCTGAGAAAAGGTGCTTTTTGGTCCAAAAAACTGTTTTTTGCTGACAAAATTGGAATTTTGCTGAGAATTTTCTTTGGCCCAAAACACCACTTTTTCACTGCTAAACGCACCTTTTGGGCGAGAAAAGCACATTTTGGGTGTCAAAAACACTGTTTTGCTAGAAAAAAAACCTTTTTAGCCCAAAAAACTGAAAAATGGCCATTTTGGCTCTCAAAACTAGGTTTTTCGCTGACGGTAGGACCTGTTTGCTGAAACCACCACTTTTTGCTCCTGAAAAGACCTCACAAGATAAAAACACGACGTTTTGGCGAAAAAAAATGGGGTTTTGGCTGAGAAAAGGTGCTTTTTGGTCCAAAAAACTGTTTTTTGCTGACAAAATTGGAATTTTGCTGAGAATTTTCTTTGGCCCAAAACACCACTTTTTCACTGCTAAACGCACCTTTTGGGCGAGAAAAGCACATTTTGGGTGTCAAAAACACTGTTTTGCTAGAAAAAAAACCTTTTTAGCCCAAAAAACTGAAAAATGGCCATTTTGGCTCTCAAAACTAGGTTTTTCGCTGACGGTAGGACCTGTTTGCTGAAACCACCACTTTTTGCTCCTGAAAAGACCTCACAAGATAAAAACACGACGTTTTG
Organism: Anthopleura xanthogrammica; assembly: GCA_964019055.1. NCBI lineage: Eukaryota > Metazoa > Cnidaria > Anthozoa > Actiniaria > Actiniidae > Anthopleura > Anthopleura xanthogrammica. The sequence goes on from CAXHSA010000068.1 coordinate 51,433, forward strand.
GCGAAAAAAAATGGGGTTTTGGCTGAGAAAAGGTGCTTTTTGGTCCAAAAAACTGTTTTTTGCTGACAAAATTGGAATTTTGCTGAGAATTTTCTTTGGCCCAAAACACCACTTTTTCACTGCTAAACGCACCTTTTGGGCGAGAAAAGCACATTTTGGGTGTCAAAAACACTGTTTTGCTAGAAAAAAAACCTTTTTAGCCCAAAAAACTGAAAAATGGCCATTTTGGCTCTCAAAACTAGGTTTTTCGCTGACGGTAGGACCTGTTTGCTGAAACCACCACTTTTTGCTCCTGAAAAGACCGCACAAGATAAAAACACGACGTTTTGGCGAAAAAAAATGGGGTTTTGGCTGAGAAAAGGTGCTTTTTGGTCCAAAAAACTGTTTTTTGCTGACAAAATTGGAATTTTGCTGAGAATTTTCTTTGGCCCAAAACACCACTTTTTCACTGCTAAACGCACCTTTTGGGCGAGAAAAGCACATTTTGGGTGTCAAAAACACTGTTTTGCTAGAAAAAAAACCTTTTTAGCCCAAAAAACTGAAAAATGGCCATTTTGGCTCTCAAAACTAGGTTTTTCGCTGACGGTAGGACCTGTTTGCTGAAACCACCACTTTTTGCTCCTGAAAAGACCTCACAAGATAAAAACACGACGTTTTGGCGAAAAAAAATGGGGTTTTGGCTGAGAAAAGGTGCTTTTTGGTCCAAAAAACTGTTTTTTGCTGACAAAATTGGAATTTTGCTGAGAATTTTCTTTGGCCCAAAACACCACTTTTTCACTGCTAAACGCACCTTTTGGGCGAGAAAAGCACATTTTGGGTGTCAAAAACACTGTTTTGCTAGAAAAAAAACCTTTTTAGCCCAAAAAACTGAAAAATGGCCATTTTGGCTCTCAAAACTAGGTTTTTCGCTGACGGTAGGACCTGTTTGCTGAAACCACCACTTTTTGCTCCTGAAAAGACCTCACAAGATAAAAACACGACGTTTTGGCGAAAAAAAATGGGGTTTTGGCTGAGAAAAGGTGCTTTTTGGTCCAAAAAACTGTTTTTTGCTGACAAAATTGGAATTTTGCTGAGAATTTTCTTTGGCCCAAAACACCACTTTTTCACTGCTAAACGCACCTTTTGGGCGAGAAAAGCACATTTTGGGTGTCAAAAACACTGTTTTGCTAGAAAAAAAACCTTTTTAGCCCAAAAAACTGAAAAATGGCCATTTTGGCTCTCAAAACTAGGTTTTTCGCTGACGGTAGGACCTGTTTGCTGAAACCACCACTTTTTGCTCCTGAAAAGACCTCACAAGATAAAAACACGACGTTTTGGCGAAAAAAAATGGGGTTTTGGCTGAGAAAAGGTGCTTTTTGGTCCAAAAAACTGTTTTTTGCTGACAAAATTGGAATTTTGCTGAGAATTTTCTTTGGCCCAAAACACCACTTTTTCACTGCTAAACGCACCTTTTGGGCGAGAAAAGCACATTTTGGGTGTCGAAAACACTGTTTTGCTAGAAAAAAAACCTTTTTAGCCCAAAAAACTGAAAAATGGCCATTTTGGCTCTCAAAACTAGGTTTTTCGCTGACGGTAGGACCTGTTTGCTGAAACCACCACTTTTTGCTCCTGAAAAGACCTCACAAGATAAAAACACGACGTTTTGGCGAAAAAAAATGGGGTTTTGGCTGAGAAAAGGTGCTTTTTGGTCCAAAAAACTGTTTTTTGCTGACAAAATTGGAATTTTGCTGAGAATTTTCTTTGGCCCAAAACACCACTTTTTCACTGCTAAACGCACCTTTTGGGCGAGAAAAGCACATTTTGGGTGTCAAAAACACTGTTTTGCTAGAAAAAAAACCTTTTTAGCCCAAAAAACTGAAAAATGGCCATTTTGGCTCTCAAAACTAGGTTTTTCGCTGACGGTAGGACCTGTTTGCTGAAACCACCACTTTTTGCTCCTGAAAAGACCGCACAAGATAAAAACACGACGTTTTGGCGAAAAAAAATGGGGTTTTGGCTGAGAAAAGGTGCTTTTTGGTCCAAAAAACTGTTTTTTGCTGACAAAATTGGAATTTTGCTGAGAATTTTCTTTGGCCCAAAACACCACTTTTTCACTGCTAAACGCACCTTTTGGGCGAGAAAAGCACATTTTGGGTGTCAAAAACACTGTTTTGCTAGAAAAAAAACCTTTTTAGCCCAAAAAACTGAAAAATGGCCATTTTGGCTCTCAAAACTAGGTTTTTCGCTGACGGTAGGACCTGTTTGCTGAAACCACCACTTTTTGCTCCTGAAAAGACCTCACAAGATAAAAACACGACGTTTTGGCGAAAAAAAATGGGGTTTTGGCTGAGAAAAGGTGCTTTTTGGTCCAAAAAACTGTTTTTTGCTGACAAAATTGGAATTTTGCTGAGAATTTTCTTTGGCCCAAAACACCACTTTTTCACTGCTAAACGCACCTTTTGGGCGAGAAAAGCACATTTTGGGTGTCAAAAACACTGTTTTGCTAGAAAAAAAACCTTTTTAGCCCAAAAAACTGAAAAATGGCCATTTTGGCTCTCAAAACTAGGTTTTTCGCTGACGGTAGGACCTGTTTGCTGAAACCACCACTTTTTGCTCCTGAAAAGACCTCACAAGATAAAAACACGACGTTTTGGCGAAAAAAAATGGGGTTTTGGCTGAGAAAAGGTGCTTTTTGGTCCAAAAAACTGTTTTTTGCTGACAAAATTGGAATTTTGCTGAGAATTTTCTTTGGCCCAAAACACCACTTTTTCACTGCTAAACGCACCTTTTGGGCGAGAAAAGCACATTTTGGGTGTCAAAAACACTGTTTTGCTAGAAAAAAAACCTTTTTAGCCCAAAAAACTGAAAAATGGCCATTTTGGCTCTCAAAACTAGGTTTTTCGCTGACGGTAGGACCTGTTTGCTGAAACCACCACTTTTTGCTCCTGAAAAGACCTCACAAGATAAAAACACGACGTTTTGGCGAAAAAAAATGGGGTTTTGGCTGAGAAAAGGTGCTTTTTGGTCCAAAAAACTGTTTTTTGCTGACAAAATTGGAATTTTGCTGAGAATTTTCTTTGGCCCAAAACACCACTTTTTCACTGCTAAACGCACCTTTTGGGCGAGAAAAGCACATTTTGGGTGTCAAAAACACTGTTTTGCTAGAAAAAAAACCTTTTTAGCCCAAAAAACTGAAAAATGGCCATTTTGGCTCTCAAAACTAGGTTTTTCGCTGACGGTAGGACCTGTTTGCTGAAACCACCACTTTTTGCTCCTGAAAAGACCTCACAAGATAAAAACACGACGTTTTGGCGAAAAAAAATGGGGTTTTGGCTGAGAAAAGGTGCTTTTTGGTCCAAAAAACTGTTTTTTGCTGACAAAATTGGAATTTTGCTGAGAATTTTCTTTGGCCCAAAACACCACTTTTTCACTGCTAAACGCACCTTTTGGGCGAGAAAAGCACATTTTGGGTGTCAAAAACACTGTTTTGCTAGAAAAAAAACCTTTTTAGCCCAAAAAACTGAAAAATGGCCATTTTGGCTCTCAAAACTAGGTTTTTCGCTGACGGTAGGACCTGTTTGCTGAAACCACCACTTTTTGCTCCTGAAAAGACCTCACAAGATAAAAACACGACGTTTTGGCGAAAAAAAATGGGGTTTTGGCTGAGAAAAGGTGCTTTTTGGTCAAAAAAACTGTTTTTTGCTGACAAAATTGGAATTTTGCTGAGAATTTTCTTTGGCCCAAAACACCACTTTTTCACTGCTAAACGCACCTTTTGGGCGAGAAAAGCACATTTTGGGTGTCAAAAACACTGTTTTGCTAGAAAAAAAACCTTTTTAGCCCAAAAAACTGAAAAATGGCCATTTTGGCTCTCAAAACTAGGTTTTTCGCTGACGGTAGGACCTGTTTGCTGAAACCACCACTTTTTGCTCCTGAAAAGACCTCACAAGATAAAAACACGACGTTTTGGCGAAAAAAAATGGGGTTTTGGCTGAGAAAAGGTGCTTTTTGGTCAAAAAAACTGTTTTTTGCTGACAAAATTGGAATTTTGCTGAGAATTTTCTTTGGCCCAAAACACCACTTTTTCACTGCTAAACGCACCTTTTGGGCGAGAAAAGCACATTTTGGGTGTCAAAAACACTGTTTTGCTAGAAAAAAAACCTTTTTAGCCCAAAAAACTGAAAAATGGCCATTTTGGCTCTCAAAACTAGGTTTTTCGCTGACGGTAGGACCTGTTTGCTGAAACCACCACTTTTTGCTCCTGAAAAGACCTCACAAGATAAAAACACGACGTTTTGGCGAAAAAAAATGGGGTTTTGGCTGAGAAAAGGTGCTTTTTGGTCAAAAAAACTGTTTTTTGCTGACAAAATTGGAATTTTGCTGAGAATTTTCTTTGGCCCAAAACACCACTTTTTCACTGCTAAACGCACCTTTTGGGCGAGAAAAGCACATTTTGGGTGTCAAAAACACTGTTTTGCTAGAAAAAAAATCTTTTTAGCCCAAAAAACTGAAAAATGGCCATTTTGGCTCTCAAAACTAGGTTTTTCGCTGACGGTAGGACCTGTTTGCTGAAACCACCACTTTTTGCTCCTGAAAAGACCTCACAAGATAAAAACACGACGTTTTGGCGAAAAAAAATGGGGTTTTGGCTGAGAAAAGGTGCTTTTTGGTCAAAAAAACTGTTTTTTGCTGACAAAATTGGAATTTTGCTGAGAATTTTCTTTGGCCCAAAACACCACTTTTTCACTGCTAAACGCACCTTTTGGGCGAGAAAAGCACATTTTGGGTGTCAAAAACACTGTTTTGCTAGAAAAAAAACCTTTTTAGCCCAAAAAACTGAAAAATGGCCATTTTGGCTCTCAAAACTAGGTTTTTCGCTGACGGTAGGACCTGTTTGCTGAAACCACCACTTTTTGCTCCTGAAAAGACCTCACAAGATAAAAACACGACGTTTTGGCGAAAAAAAATGGGGTTTTGGCTGAGAAAAGGTGCTTTTTGGTCCAAAAAACTGTTTTTTGCTGACAAAATTGGAATTTTGCTGAGAATTTTCTTTGGCCCAAAACACCACTTTTTCACTGCTAAACGCACCTTTTGGGCGAGAAAAGCACATTTTGGGTGTCAAAAACACTGTTTTGCTAGAAAAAAAACCTTTTTAGCCCAAAAAACTGAAAAATGGCCATTTTGGCTCTCAAAACTAGGTTTTTCGCTGACGGTAGGACCTGTTTGCTGAAACCACCACTTTTTGCTCCTGAAAAGACCTCACAAGATAAAAACACGACGTTTTGGCGAAAAAAAATGGGGTTTTGGCTGAGAAAAGGTGCTTTTTGGTCCAAAAAACTGTTTTTTGCTGACAAAATTGGAATTTTGCTGAGAATTTTCTTTGGCCCAAAACACCACTTTTTCACTGCTAAACGCACCTTTTGGGCGAGAAAAGCACATTTTGGGTGTCAAAAACACTGTTTTGCTAGAAAAAAAACCTTTTTAGCCCAAAAAACTGAAAAATGGCCATTTTGGCTCTCAAAACTAGGTTTTTCGCTGACGGTAGGACCTGTTTGCTGAAACCACCACTTTTTGCTCCTGAAAAGACCTCACAAGATAAAAACACGACGTTTTGGCGAAAAAAAATGGGGTTTTGGCTGAGAAAAGGTGCTTTTTGGTCCAAAAAACTGTTTTTTGCTGACAAAATTGGAATTTTGCTGAGAATTTTCTTTGGCCCAAAACACCACTTTTTCACTGCTAAACGCACCTTTTGGGCGAGAAAAGCACATTTTGGGTGTCAAAAACACTGTTTTGCTAGAAAAAAAACCTTTTTAGCCCAAAAAACTGAAAAATGGCCATTTTGGCTCTCAAAACTAGGTTTTTCGCTGACGGTAGGACCTGTTTGCTGAAACCACCACTTTTTGCTCCTGAAAAGACCTCACAAGATAAAAACACGACGTTTTGGCGAAAAAAAATGGGGTTTTGGCTGAGAAAAGGTGCTTTTTGGTCAAAAAAACTGTTTTTTGCTGACAAAATTGGAATTTTGCTGAGAATTTTCTTTGGCCCAAAACACCACTTTTTCACTGCTAAACGCACCTTTTGGGCGAGAAAAGCACATTTTGGGTGTCAAAAACACTGTTTTGCTAGAAAAAAAACCTTTTTAGCCCAAAAAACTGAAAAATGGCCATTTTGGCTCTCAAAACTAGGTTTTTCGCTGACGGTAGGACCTGTTTGCTGAAACCACCACTTTTTGCTCCTGAAAAGACCTCACAAGATAAAAACACGACGTTTTGGCGAAAAAAAATGGGGTTTTGGCTGAGAAAAGGTGCTTTTTGGTCAAAAAAACTGTTTTTTGCTGACAAAATTGGAATTTTGCTGAGAATTTTCTTTGGCCCAAAACACCACTTTTTCACTGCTAAACGCACCTTTTGGGCGAGAAAAGCACATTTTGGGTGTCAAAAACACTGTTTTGCTAGAAAAAAAATCTTTTTAGCCCAAAAAACTGAAAAATGGCCATTTTGGCTCTCAAAACTAGGTTTTTCGCTGACGGTAGGACCTGTTTGCTGAAACCACCACTTTTTGCTCCTGAAAAGACCTCACAAGATAAAAACACGACGTTTTGGCGAAAAAAAATGGGGTTTTGGCTGAGAAAAGGTGCTTTTTGGTCAAAAAAACTGTTTTTTGCTGACAAAATTGGAATTTTGCTGAGAATTTTCTTTGGCCCAAAACACCACTTTTTCACTGCTAAACGCACCTTTTGGGCGAGAAAAGCACATTTTGGGTGTCAAAAACACTGTTTTGCTAGAAAAAAAACCTTTTTAGCCCAAAAAACTGAAAAATGGCCATTTTGGCTCTCAAAACTAGGTTTTTCGCTGACGGTAGGACCTGTTTGCTGAAACCACCACTTTTTGCTCCTGAAAAGACCTCACAAGATAAAAACACGACGTTTTGGCGAAAAAAAATGGGGTTTTGGCTGAGAAAAGGTGCTTTTTGGTCCAAAAAACTGTTTTTTGCTGACAAAATTGGAATTTTGCTGAGAATTTTCTTTGGCCCAAAACACCACTTTTTCACTGCTAAACGCACCTTTTGGGCGAGAAAAGCACATTTTGGGTGTCAAAAACACTGTTTTGCTAGAAAAAAAACCTTTTTAGCCCAAAAAACTGAAAAATGGCCATTTTGGCTCTCAAAACTAGGTTTTTCGCTGACGGTAGGACCTGTTTGCTGAAACCACCACTTTTTGCTCCTGAAAAGACCTCACAAGATAAAAACACGACGTTTTGGCGAAAAAAAATGGGGTTTTGGCTGAGAAAAGGTGCTTTTTGGTCCAAAAAACTGTTTTTTGCTGACAAAATTGGAATTTTGCTGAGAATTTTCTTTGGCCCAAAACACCACTTTTTCACTGCTAAACGCACCTTTTGGGCGAGAAAAGCACATTTTGGGTGTCAAAAACACTGTTTTGCTAGAAAAAAAACCTTTTTAGCCCAAAAAACTGAAAAATGGCCATTTTGGCTCTCAAAACTAGGTTTTTCGCTGACGGTAGGACCTGTTTGCTGAAACCACCACTTTTTGCTCCTGAAAAGACCTCACAAGATAAAAACACGACGTTTTGGCGAAAAAAAATGGGGTTTTGGCTGAGAAAAGGTGCTTTTTGGTCCAAAAAACTGTTTTTTGCTGACAAAATTGGAATTTTGCTGAGAATTTTCTTTGGCCCAAAACACCACTTTTTCACTGCTAAACGCACCTTTTGGGCGAGAAAAGCACATTTTGGGTGTCAAAAACACTGTTTTGCTAGAAAAAAAACCTTTTTAGCCCAAAAAACTGAAAAATGGCCATTTTGGCTCTCAAAACTAGGTTTTTCGCTGACGGTAGGACCTGTTTGCTGAAACCACCACTTTTTGCTCCTGAAAAGACCTCACAAGATAAAAACACGACGTTTTGGCGAAAAAAAATGGGGTTTTGGCTGAGAAAAGGTGCTTTTTGGTCCAAAAAACTGTTTTTTGCTGACAAAATTGGAATTTTGCTGAGAATTTTCTTTGGCCCAAAACACCACTTTTTCACTGCTAAACGCACCTTTTGGGCGAGAAAAGCACATTTTGGGTGTCAAAAACACTGTTTTGCTAGAAAAAAAACCTTTTTAGCCCAAAAAACTGAAAAATGGCCATTTTGGCTCTCAAAACTAGGTTTTTCGCTGACGGTAGGACCTGTTTGCTGAAACCACCACTTTTTGCTCCTGAAAAGACCTCACAAGATAAAAACACGACGTTTTGGCGAAAAAAAATGGGGTTTTGGCTGAGAAAAGGTGCTTTTTGGTCCAAAAAACTGTTTTTTGCTGACAAAATTGGAATTTTGCTGAGAATTTTCTTTGGCCCAAAACACCACTTTTTCACTGCTAAACGCACCTTTTGGGCGAGAAAAGCACATTTTGGGTGTCAAAAACACTGTTTTGCTAGAAAAAAAACCTTTTTAGCCCAAAAAACTGAAAAATGGCCATTTTGGCTCTCAAAACTAGGTTTTTCGCTGACGGTAGGACCTGTTTGCTGAAACCACCACTTTTTGCTCCTGAAAAGACCTCACAAGATAAAAACACGACGTTTTGGCGAAAAAAAATGGGGTTTTGGCTGAGAAAAGGTGCTTTTTGGTCAAAAAAACTGTTTTTTGCTGACAAAATTGGAATTTTGCTGAGAATTTTCTTTGGCCCAAAACACCACTTTTTCACTGCTAAACGCACCTTTTGGGCGAGAAAAGCACATTTTGGGTGTCAAAAACACTGTTTTGCTAGAAAAAAAACCTTTTTAGCCCAAAAAACTGAAAAATGGCCATTTTGGCTCTCAAAACTAGGTTTTTCGCTGACGGTAGGACCTGTTTGCTGAAACCACCACTTTTTGCTCCTGAAAAGACCTCACAAGATAAAAACACGACGTTTTGGCGAAAAAAAATGGGGTTTTGGCTGAGAAAAGGTGCTTTTTGGTCAAAAAAACTGTTTTTTGCTGACAAAATTGGAATTTTGCTGAGAATTTTCTTTGGCCCAAAACACCACTTTTTCACTGCTAAACGCACCTTTTGGGCGAGAAAAGCACATTTTGGGTGTCAAAAACACTGTTTTGCTAGAAAAAAAACCTTTTTAGCCCAAAAAACTGAAAAATGGCCATTTTGGCTCTCAAAACTAGGTTTTTCGCTGACGGTAGGACCTGTTTGCTGAAACCACCACTTTTTGCTCCTGAAAAGACCTCACAAGATAAAAACACGACGTTTTGGCGAAAAAAAATGGGGTTTTGGCTGAGAAAAGGTGCTTTTTGGTCAAAAAAACTGTTTTTTGCTGACAAAATTGGAATTTTGCTGAGAATTTTCTTTGGCCCAAAACACCACTTTTTCACTGCTAAACGCACCTTTTGGGCGAGAAAAGCACATTTTGGGTGTCAAAAACACTGTTTTGCTAGAAAAAAAATCTTTTTAGCCCAAAAAACTGAAAAATGGCCATTTTGGCTCTCAAAACTAGGTTTTTCGCTGACGGTAGGACCTGTTTGCTGAAACCACCACTTTTTGCTCCTGAAAAGACCTCACAAGATAAAAACACGACGTTTTGGCGAAAAAAAATGGGGTTTTGGCTGAGAAAAGGTGCTTTTTGGTCAAAAAAACTGTTTTTTGCTGACAAAATTGGAATTTTGCTGAGAATTTTCTTTGGCCCAAAACACCACTTTTTCACTGCTAAACGCACCTTTTGGGCGAGAAAAGCACATTTTGGGTGTCAAAAACACTGTTTTGCTAGAAAAAAAACCTTTTTAGCCCAAAAAACTGAAAAATGGCCATTTTGGCTCTCAAAACTAGGTTTTTCGCTGACGGTAGGACCTGTTTGCTGAAACCACCACTTTTTGCTCCTGAAAAGACCTCACAAGATAAAAACACGACGTTTTGGCGAAAAAAAATGGGGTTTTGGCTGAGAAAAGGTGCTTTTTGGTCCAAAAAACTGTTTTTTGCTGACAAAATTGGAATTTTGCTGAGAATTTTCTTTGGCCCAAAACACCACTTTTTCACTGCTAAACGCACCTTTTGGGCGAGAAAAGCACATTTTGGGTGTCAAAAACACTGTCTCAGGTGTGTTAAGGCCTGGTTTAGCGATCCGAAACACCCCCCGCGAAGACTCGTGTTGCTTCGATCAAATCCAAGATGGCGGATGTACATGTGATGCGATTTAACTGGTATTCGATATGAAATTCGAAGCATACCAAGCATTTGAAGCATTTAAAGTATATATATTTGTCTTCGTTGTTCAAGAATTATTTTATTTTTCAAAGATGGAGAAACTAGAAGACGAATGAAGGTGAGTAATTTACATTTTCGTACGAAATTATTTTTACTGGTAAGCTTAAATTACCTTTAATAAATGAAGTTTCTAAGCAAAATTCTCGGACTAGTCGGGAGTAGCTTTACCACGCAAATAATATATTGATGTTGAAATATATATATTTACTCAGAAGCTGACCGGTATTCTTTTAAGCACTGAAAATCTTTCTAAAATTAAAGATATATAAGCTTAAGTTAAAGAACGAAATACTCGTGCAAATCTAACTACACTAGATTTTTTTCATAGAATAAGTTAATCAGTTATTGGAATCAATTGCAAAAGGACAAGGAAATTTTTAGTAAGCCAGTAATATTTGTTGTAAGGGAGGAGGGTTTAACTGAATAAGGATTTGTGGTTGGGTTTAATTGGCCTTTTTTCATTTCTAATATTAATAATGTAAACTTATCCCTAGTCTTGATTTCTGCAGTATTCACATGGTTATTGATTATTTTTGTATGATAATATAATGTTTTAAATATACATTTAGCTTATTGATCTGTTTTCATATGGGGTCTGGGTTTTTTCTTATTTTCTTTTCTTATTTGTTTAAATTTTTGATAAGACTTATGTTTAGCCATACAATTTTAATAAATAATGAATAAATAAATTTCTTAAATAATTATAAGAATATTATTATTTACAGCACATTTTTAAAAACATATTTACAGTATATAATCAACCTGTTTTGATGTGTTTTTTAGATTCTGATGAAGGTTGCAGTCTGGTGCTTCTGAAAACTACAAAATTAATGGTAAATACAGTAACAAAAAATACTTATATTCCATTACTAAATATTGCTGATACCACTGCTTTTAGGTGAGTGCTATGCCACCGATTGTTCAAAACAACAGTAGCAAAAATGCCAGAAGGGTAATTGACAAATAACCCTGTCACAATTCTGTTCTGTCAGCATTTAGCAATAAAAACAGTGGTAATATACAGCTAGTAGATAAAAGATATGATACTTGACAGTTTGCCAACTCAAGTTTAGCCATCAGTCAAAGGCCATAAAGTTCAATAAGCTGTACATGTAATACAGATTACTTAATATATATTTTCATGACTAAACTGCCAATTCCCTAGGAGCTACTGTACGTACATAATATAAATATTTCCTAGACTTCCTCAGAACAATAATATAGTGTTATGGTTCTTTGGTAAATACTTTCTGAATGCTAAGCAAGTAAAAACTCACACTTGTGATAGTGTTGTATTCAATTTAACTGACTCGTCAAGTTCTCTAAAAGTTATTTAAAGTAAAAAATGCAGCTTCCTGAAATGTTAAGATGCATTGTATACTGTACTTGGTGTACTACTATGGCTTAAAGATGCACAGTTATTTTCCATAGCTTTAGAAGTGAGGATGCTGCTTTTAACCTTGTATTCTTTAATTTCAGTTCATTGGCAAGGTCATCTTTTATAGGCTCTTTCATGGTGTTGATGCTCTTATTTGTTTCTCTGAAAGCCTTCAGTACCTCAATCTGGATTTTGAAAAGGTGAGTCTCATACCTTTCAATGTGATACCTTGACTTTGGATTTTTTTGCAAATTCTCTCTCAATTTTTCAAACCTTGAAACTTCTTCTGTTGCACCCAGCACTGTACTTAATGCTTTTGCTGTTTTAGAATGGAGTTGTTGTTCAGTGTGCTCATTTGTGGCCTTTTTCTTTTTTGATTCTGGTGTAGCATTGCCAGAGAATGGGAATGGCCTTTTCATACTTGCCCCAGTCCTTTCTTGTTGTTCATAATCCATCTGGTCTTCTCCTTCTGTCATGTTGCCAAGTCTGATTCCAATTATTGGCTGTGTATTTAAGTTGTCTTCTTCATGATCATTATCCTGAACATGGCTTTCCATTTGCTCTTCTTCTACCTCCATGTCACTACATGTATATGTAGTGGGCTCTGCATTCTCATCAGCATTCTCATCAGCATTCTCATCATTTAAGAAATTATCATCTCCACTTTCTTGTGTCATTTGCTGAGTGATTTGGTCTACAGAAATGACATTGTCATCCTCATCATCAGCAACGTCCTTAGAGGAACAGCATATTCCAGGCACATGCCATCTCCCCTCAGAATCTCGCAGTTTTGTTGCAGGAATCTTCACTTTGCTCTCTAAGCAATTGGTCCAAGATGCATCCAGGTGCTCTTGTTCTTTCTTTATGTTGGATGAACGGAAGTGGTGAAGTCTTGGACCCTCTTCTCTGAAGCATACTTGATTAGGACCATCAAAGAACTCTATTCCTCCATCAACAGATTGCCACCATACTCCTTCACCTGGCTCCAAGAAGTCAGCAATTAGCTTGAGGTGTGCTTCCCAGTCCCCTGCATATTTCATCAGAATGCTTTCAGGGATGAAAGTGTTCTCCATCTGTGGGAGAGACTTTGCTAACTTACTGATTACTCTTTCCTCTTTTAGAATGTAGTTTAGGCCAGGCTTAGAGGTATCTTGTTTGAGATGAAGAATTGCATTCTTGGAGAGATCTTGGATTCTCCTGTTCCATGTCTTGGAAGTAATGTCTGAGAGTTTCTCAAACAACCTTTCAAACATTTCAGCATTGGTAGACCTGTGAGACACAATTCTCAGAAGCTGAGAAGAGTGTGTGATACAACTATGAAAGTAGAGGCCAAAAAGCTTTCTGTAGCTGAGTGACTTTGGTGGTGTTAGCACTCTTCGGCACTGAATTGCATGTCGCCAACAGAGGTTATGAAGGCGAAGGATCAGTTTGGGAGATCTTTTTGCATCTTGACAATAATAGATCTCAGCCATTTCACACAATGTTACCAGCAGAAGCTTGATCTCAAGGTTAGCCAGTGGGTACAGGGCAATTGTCACAAAAATCAATGTCTTTCTGTAGTCCACACCTCTTAGTTTCTCTTTACTTAGCTGTACGGAAAGGATCTCTTTCAGTTTGATTAATGTGTCTATGTCAGTTATGTGATGAGGCAGTTCCTGTAGGATGTTTTTGATGTGGTTCATCAAACAGTGTAGTGCTTCGAAGCACAGGACTTCATATGATTCCAGGTTTAAGTCCTGGATTGAGGCATTATAGTGCAATAATGCAGGTAGCCTTGTACTTCCACCTAGTACCTCTGCTAAATCTTTCTGCAGTTCATCCTTTTTTCCTTCATCTGACATGCCCCTAGCTCGTAGCTCAGCTTTCAGCTCCTTGACTTTCAAGTCTTTGAATGGATGAAGTGAGCCCTTTCTTCCAGCAGGACCAGACAGGATTAAATTTCTTTTTTCTTCTAGTGATTTGTATTTCCTCTGAAGGGAGTATTCTACATCGTAGCTACTATTGATGTTGCCATCACAACCAGGACAACCATAGTGACCTCCATGCTGAGTTCCATCTTCCATCTCTGCTGCTGGGTTGTCCCCATTCATAAATCTCATGACATCTTTAATTTCTGCTCCAGATTCACTTTTTAGACTGCTTTTTAATTCTTTTAAATCTTCCTGCCTTGTAGGAACAAATTGCAGTTGGTCTTCTACAGTTGACCTACTAGGACCCAGTATGTACAACTGAGGCTCCTCTATTGTGGCTTGGACATCAACATTGTTTATTCCAGTCTTAGCAGCCAATTCTTGTGCAGTTAGATGGATAGCATTGTCATAAAGTTCTCTTACACAGAATAGCATATGCCCATGGTTTGAAA
>CAXHSA010000069.1:0-34748 GCA_964019055.1 Anthopleura xanthogrammica
TGCTCAAAACACGACGTTTTCACTGCTAAACGCAAGTTTTGGCCGAGAAAAGCACATTTTGGATGTCCAAAACACTGTTTTGCTGGGAAAAAAAACTTTTTAGCCCAAAAAACTGAAAAATGGCCATTTTGGCTCTCAAAACCAGGTTTTTCGCTGACGGCGTGACCTGTTTGCTGAAACCCCCACTTTTTGCTCATGAAAATACCTCTTGAGATAAAAACACGACGTTTTGGCGAAAAAAAAATGGGGTTTTGGCTGAGTAAAGGTGCTTTTTGGTCAAAAAAGGTGTTTTTTGCTGAGAAAATCTGAAATTGGCTGAGAATTTTCTTTTGCTCAAAACACGACGTTTTCACTGCTAAACGCAAGTTTTGGCCGAGAAAAGCACATTTTGGATGTCCAAAACACTGTTTTGCTGGGAAAAAAAACTTTTTAGCCCAAAAAACTGAAAAATGGCCATTTTGGCTCTCAAAACCAGGTTTTTCGCTGACGGCGTGACCTGTTTGCTGAAACCCCCACTTTTTGCTCATGAAAATACCTCTTGAGATAAAAACACGACGTTTTGGCGAAAAAAAAATGGGGTTTTGGCTGAGTAAAGGTGCTTTTTGGTCAAAAAAGGTGTTTTTTGCTGAGAAAATCTGAAATTGGCTGAGAATTTTCTTTTGCTCAAAACACGACGTTTTCACTGCTAAACGCAAGTTTTGGCCGAGAAAAGCACATTTTGGATGTCCAAAACACTGTTTTGCTGGGAAAAAAAACTTTTTAGCCCAAAAAACTGAAAAATGGCCATTTTGGCTCTCAAAACCAGGTTTTTCGCTGACGGCGTGACCTGTTTGCTGAAACCCCCACTTTTTGCTCATGAAAATACCTCTTGAGATAAAAACACGACGTTTTGGCGAAAAAAAAATGGGGTTTTGGCTGAGTAAAGGTGCTTTTTGGTCAAAAAAGGTGTTTTTTGCTGAGAAAATCTGAAATTGGCTGAGAATTTTCTTTTGCTCAAAACACGACGTTTTCACTGCTAAACGCAAGTTTTGGCCGAGAAAAGCACATTTTGGATGTCCAAAACACTGTTTTGCTGGGAAAAAAAACTTTTTAGCCCAAAAAACTGAAAAATGGCCATTTTGGCTCTCAAAACCAGGTTTTTCGCTGACGGCGTGACCTGTTTGCTGAAACCCCCACTTTTTGCTCATGAAAATACCTCTTGAGATAAAAACACGACGTTTTGGCGAAAAAAAAATGGGGTTTTGGCTGAGTAAAGGTGCTTTTTGGTCAAAAAAGGTGTTTTTTGCTGAGAAAATCTGAAATTGGCTGAGAATTTTCTTTTGCTCAAAACACGACGTTTTCACTGCTAAACGCAAGTTTTGGCCGAGAAAAGCACATTTTGGATGTCCAAAACACTGTTTTGCTGGGAAAAAAAACTTTTTAGCCCAAAAAACTGAAAAATGGCCATTTTGGCTCTCAAAACCAGGTTTTTCGCTGACGGCGTGACCTGTTTGCTGAAACCCCCACTTTTTGCTCATGAAAATACCTCTTGAGATAAAAACACGACGTTTTGGCGAAAAAAAAATGGGGTTTTGGCTGAGTAAAGGTGCTTTTTGGTCAAAAAAGGTGTTTTTTGCTGAGAAAATCTGAAATTGGCTGAGAATTTTCTTTTGCTCAAAACACGACGTTTTCACTGCTAAACGCAAGTTTTGGCCGAGAAAAGCACATTTTGGATGTCCAAAACACTGTTTTGCTGGGAAAAAAAACTTTTTAGCCCAAAAAACTGAAAAATGGCCATTTTGGCTCTCAAAACCAGGTTTTTCGCTGACGGCGTGACCTGTTTGCTGAAACCCCCACTTTTTGCTCATGAAAATACCTCTTGAGATAAAAACACGACGTTTTGGCGAAAAAAAAATGGGGTTTTGGCTGAGTAAAGGTGCTTTTTGGTCAAAAAAGGTGTTTTTTGCTGAGAAAATCTGAAATTGGCTGAGAATTTTCTTTTGCTCAAAACACGACGTTTTCACTGCTAAACGCAAGTTTTGGCCGAGAAAAGCACATTTTGGATGTCCAAAACACTGTTTTGCTGGGAAAAAAAACTTTTTAGCCCAAAAAACTGAAAAATGGCCATTTTGGCTCTCAAAACCAGGTTTTTCGCTGACGGCGTGACCTGTTTGCTGAAACCCCCACTTTTTGCTCATGAAAATACCTCTTGAGATAAAAACACGACGTTTTGGCGAAAAAAAAATGGGGTTTTGGCTGAGTAAAGGTGCTTTTTGGTCAAAAAAGGTGTTTTTTGCTGAGAAAATCTGAAATTGGCTGAGAATTTTCTTTTGCTCAAAACACGACGTTTTCACTGCTAAACGCAAGTTTTGGCCGAGAAAAGCACATTTTGGATGTCCAAAACACTGTTTTGCTGGGAAAAAAAACTTTTTAGCCCAAAAAACTGAAAAATGGCCATTTTGGCTCTCAAAACCAGGTTTTTCGCTGACGGCGTGACCTGTTTGCTGAAACCCCCACTTTTTGCTCATGAAAATACCTCTTGAGATAAAAACACGACGTTTTGGCGAAAAAAAAATGGGGTTTTGGCTGAGTAAAGGTGCTTTTTGGTCAAAAAAGGTGTTTTTTGCTGAGAAAATCTGAAATTGGCTGAGAATTTTCTTTTGCTCAAAACACGACGTTTTCACTGCTAAACGCAAGTTTTGGCCGAGAAAAGCACATTTTGGATGTCCAAAACACTGTTTTGCTGGGAAAAAAAACTTTTTAGCCCAAAAAACTGAAAAATGGCCATTTTGGCTCTCAAAACCAGGTTTTTCGCTGACGGCGTGACCTGTTTGCTGAAACCCCCACTTTTTGCTCATGAAAATACCTCTTGAGATAAAAACACGACGTTTTGGCGAAAAAAAAATGGGGTTTTGGCTGAGTAAAGGTGCTTTTTGGTCAAAAAAGGTGTTTTTTGCTGAGAAAATCTGAAATTGGCTGAGAATTTTCTTATGCTCAAAACACGACGTTTTCACTGCTAAACGCAAGTTTTGGCCGAGAAAAGCACATTTTGGATGTCCAAAACACTGTTTTGCTGGGAAAAAAAACTTTTTAGCCCAAAAAACTGAAAAATGGCCATTTTGGCTCTCAAAACCAGGTTTTTCGCTGACGGCGTGACCTGTTTGCTGAAACCCCCACTTTTTGCTCATGAAAATACCTCTTGAGATAAAAACACGACGTTTTGGCGAAAAAAAAATGGGGTTTTGGCTGAGTAAAGGTGCTTTTTGGTCAAAAAAGGTGTTTTTTGCTGAGAAAATCTGAAATTGGCTGAGAATTTTCTTTTGCTCAAAACACGACGTTTTCACTGCTAAACGCAAGTTTTGGCCGAGAAAAGCACATTTTGGATGTCCAAAACACTGTTTTGCTGGGAAAAAAAACTTTTTAGCCCAAAAAACTGAAAAATGGCCATTTTGGCTCTCAAAACCAGGTTTTTCGCTGACGGCGTGACCTGTTTGCTGAAACCCCCACTTTTTGCTCATGAAAATACCTCTTGAGATAAAAACACGACGTTTTGGCGAAAAAAAAATGGGGTTTTGGCTGAGTAAAGGTGCTTTTTGGTCAAAAAAGGTGTTTTTTGCTGAGAAAATCTGAAATTGGCTGAGAATTTTCTTTTGCTCAAAACACGACGTTTTCACTGCTAAACGCAAGTTTTGGCCGAGAAAAGCACATTTTGGATGTCCAAAACACTGTTTTGCTGGGAAAAAAAACTTTTTAGCCCAAAAAACTGAAAAATGGCCATTTTGGCTCTCAAAACCAGGTTTTTCGCTGACGGCGTGACCTGTTTGCTGAAACCCCCACTTTTTGCTCATGAAAATACCTCTTGAGATAAAAACACGACGTTTTGGCGAAAAAAAAATGGGGTTTTGGCTGAGTAAAGGTGCTTTTTGGTCAAAAAAGGTGTTTTTTGCTGAGAAAATCTGAAATTGGCTGAGAATTTTCTTTTGCTCAAAACACGACGTTTTCACTGCTAAACGCAAGTTTTGGCCGAGAAAAGCACATTTTGGATGTCCAAAACACTGTTTTGCTGGGAAAAAAAACTTTTTAGCCCAAAAAACTGAAAAATGGCCATTTTGGCTCTCAAAACCAGGTTTTTCGCTGACGGCGTGACCTGTTTGCTGAAACCCCCACTTTTTGCTCATGAAAATACCTCTTGAGATAAAAACACGACGTTTTGGCGAAAAAAAAATGGGGTTTTGGCTGAGTAAAGGTGCTTTTTGGTCAAAAAAGGTGTTTTTTGCTGAGAAAATCTGAAATTGGCTGAGAATTTTCTTTTGCTCAAAACACGACGTTTTCACTGCTAAACGCAAGTTTTGGCCGAGAAAAGCACATTTTGGATGTCCAAAACACTGTTTTGCTGGGAAAAAAAACTTTTTAGCCCAAAAAACTGAAAAATGGCCATTTTGGCTCTCAAAACCAGGTTTTTCGCTGACGGCGTGACCTGTTTGCTGAAACCCCCACTTTTTGCTCATGAAAATACCTCTTGAGATAAAAACACGACGTTTTGGCGAAAAAAAAATGGGGTTTTGGCTGAGTAAAGGTGCTTTTTGGTCAAAAAAGGTGTTTTTTGCTGAGAAAATCTGAAATTGGCTGAGAATTTTCTTTTGCTCAAAACACGACGTTTTCACTGCTAAACGCAAGTTTTGGCCGAGAAAAGCACATTTTGGATGTCCAAAACACTGTTTTGCTGGGAAAAAAAACTTTTTAGCCCAAAAAACTGAAAAATGGCCATTTTGGCTCTCAAAACCAGGTTTTTCGCTGACGGCGTGACCTGTTTGCTGAAACCCCCACTTTTTGCTCATGAAAATACCTCTTGAGATAAAAACACGACGTTTTGGCGAAAAAAAAATGGGGTTTTGGCTGAGTAAAGGTGCTTTTTGGTCAAAAAAGGTGTTTTTTGCTGAGAAAATCTGAAATTGGCTGAGAATTTTCTTTTGCTCAAAACACGACGTTTTCACTGCTAAACGCAAGTTTTGGCCGAGAAAAGCACATTTTGGATGTCCAAAACACTGTTTTGCTGGGAAAAAATAACTTTTTAGCCCAAAAAACTGAAAAATGGCCATTTTGGCTCTCAAAACCAGGTTTTTCGCTGACGGCGTGACCTGTTTGCTGAAACCCCCACTTTTTGCTCATGAAAATACCTCTTGAGATAAAAACACGACGTTTTGGCGAAAAAAAAATGGGGTTTTGGCTGAGTAAAGGTGCTTTTTGGTCAAAAAAGGTGTTTTTTGCTGAGAAAATCTGAAATTGGCTGAGAATTTTCTTTTGCTCAAAACACGACGTTTTCACTGCTAAACGCAAGTTTTGGCCGAGAAAAGCACATTTTGGATGTCCAAAACACTGTTTTGCTGGGAAAAAAAACTTTTTAGCCCAAAAAACTGAAAAATGGCCATTTTGGCTCTCAAAACCAGGTTTTTCGCTGACGGCGTGACCTGTTTGCTGAAACCCCCACTTTTTGCTCATGAAAATACCTCTTGAGATAAAAACACGACGTTTTGGCGAAAAAAAAATGGGGTTTTGGCTGAGTAAAGGTGCTTTTTGGTCAAAAAAGGTGTTTTTTGCTGAGAAAATCTGAAATTGGCTGAGAATTTTCTTTTGCTCAAAACACGACGTTTTCACTGCTAAACGCAAGTTTTGGCCGAGAAAAGCACATTTTGGATGTCCAAAACACTGTTTTGCTGGGAAAAAAAACTTTTTAGCCCAAAAAACTGAAAAATGGCCATTTTGGCTCTCAAAACCAGGTTTTTCGCTGACGGCGTGACCTGTTTGCTGAAACCCCCACTTTTTGCTCATGAAAATACCTCTTGAGATAAAAACACGACGTTTTGGCGAAAAAAAAATGGGGTTTTGGCTGAGTAAAGGTGCTTTTTGGTCAAAAAAGGTGTTTTTTGCTGAGAAAATCTGAAATTGGCTGAGAATTTTCTTTTGCTCAAAACACGACGTTTTCACTGCTAAACGCAAGTTTTGGCCGAGAAAAGCACATTTTGGATGTCCAAAACACTGTTTTGCTGGGAAAAAAAACTTTTTAGCCCAAAAAACTGAAAAATGGCCATTTTGGCTCTCAAAACCAGGTTTTTCGCTGACGGCGTGACCTGTTTGCTGAAACCCCCACTTTTTGCTCATGAAAATACCTCTTGAGATAAAAACACGACGTTTTGGCGAAAAAAAAATGGGGTTTTGGCTGAGTAAAGGTGCTTTTTGGTCAAAAAAGGTGTTTTTTGCTGAGAAAATCTGAAATTGGCTGAGAATTTTCTTTTGCTCAAAACACGACGTTTTCACTGCTAAACGACAGTTTTGGCCGAGAAAAGCACATTTTGGATGTCCAAAACACTGTTTTGCTGGGAAAAAAAACTTTTTAGCCCAAAAAACTGAAAAATGGCCATTTTGGCTCTCAAAACCAGGTTTTTCGCTGACGGCGTGACCTGTTTGCTGAAACCCCCACTTTTTGCTCATGAAAATACCTCTTGAGATAAAAACAAGACGTTTTGGCGAAAATAAAATGGGGTTTTGGCTGAGTAAAGGTGCTTTTTGGTCAAAAAAGGTGTTTTTTGCTGAGAAAATCTGAAATTGGCTGAGAATTTTCTTTTGCTCAAAACACGACGTTTTCACTGCTAAACGCAAGTTTTGGCCGAGAAAAGCACATTTTGGATGTCCAAAACACTGTTTTGCTGGGAAAAAAAACTTTTTAGCCCAAAAAACTGAAAAATGGCCATTTTGGCTCTCAAAACCAGGTTTTTCGCTGACGGCGTGACCTGTTTGCTGAAACCCCCACTTTTTGCTCATGAAAATACCTCTTGAGATAAAAACACGACGTTTTGGCGAAAAAAAAATGGGGTTTTGGCTGAGTAAAGGTGCTTTTTGGTCAAAAAAGGTGTTTTTTGCTGAGAAAATCTGAAATTGGCTGAGAATTTTCTTTTGCTCAAAACACGACGTTTTCACTGCTAAACGCAAGTTTTGGCCGAGAAAAGCACATTTTGGATGTCCAAAACACTGTTTTGCTGGGAAAAAAAACTTTTTAGCCCAAAAAACTGAAAAATGGCCATTTTGGCTCTCAAAACCAGGTTTTTCGCTGACGGCGTGACCTGTTTGCTGAAACCCCCACTTTTTGCTCATGAAAATACCTCTTGAGATAAAAACAAGACGTTTTGGCGAAAAAAAAATGGGGTTTTGGCTGAGTAAAGGTGCTTTTTGGTCAAAAAAGGTGTTTTTTGCTGAGAAAATCTGAAATTGGCTGAGAATTTTCTTTTGCTCAAAACACGACGTTTTCACTGCTAAACGCAAGTTTTGGCCGAGAAAAGCACATTTTGGATGTCCAAAACACTGTTTTGCTGGGAAAAAAAACTTTTTAGCCCAAAAAACTGAAAAATGGCCATTTTGGCTCTCAAAACCAGGTTTTTCGCTGACGGCGTGACCTGTTTGCTGAAACCCCCACTTTTTGCTCATGAAAATACCTCTTGAGATAAAAACACGACGTTTTGGCAAAAAAAAAATGGGGTTTTGGCTGAGTAAAGGTGCTTTTTGGTCAAAAAAGGTGTTTTTTGCTGAGAAAATCTGAAATTGGCTGAGAATTTTCTTTTGCTCAAAACACGACGTTTTCACTGCTAAACGCAAGTTTTGGCCGAGAAAAGCACATTTTGGATGTCCAAAACACTGTTTTGCTGGAAAAAAAAACTTTTTAGCCCAAAAAACTGAAAAATGGCCATTTTGGCTCTCAAAACCAGGTTTTTCGCTGACGGCGTGACCTGTTTGCTGAAACCCCCACTTTTTGCTCATGAAAATACCTCTTGAGATAAAAACACGACGTTTTGAAGAAAAAAAAATGGGGTTTTGGCTGAGTAAAGGTGCTTTTTGGTCAAAAAAGGTGTTTTTTGCTGAGAAAATCTGAAATTGGCTGAGAATTTTCTTTTGCTCAAAACACGACGTTTTCACTGCTAAACGCAAGTTTTGGCCGAGAAAAGCACATTTTGGATGTCCAAAACACTGTTTTGCTGGGAAAAAAAACTTTTTAGCCCAAAAAACTGAAAAATGGCCATTTTGGCTCTCAAAACCAGG
This sequence comes from Anthopleura xanthogrammica, assembly GCA_964019055.1. Taxonomy (NCBI): domain Eukaryota; kingdom Metazoa; phylum Cnidaria; class Anthozoa; order Actiniaria; family Actiniidae; genus Anthopleura; species Anthopleura xanthogrammica. The sequence continues at coordinate 8,068 of CAXHSA010000069.1, forward strand.
TTTTTCGCTGACGGCGTGACCTGTTTGCTGAAACCCCCACTTTTTGCTCATGAAAATACCTCTTGAGATAAAAACAAGACGTTTTGGCGAAAATAAAATGGGGTTTTGGCTGAGTAAAGGTGCTTTTTGGTCAAAAAAGGTGTTTTTTGCTGAGAAAATCTGAAATTGGCTGAGAATTTTCTTTTGCTCAAAACACGACGTTTTCACTGCTAAACGCAAGTTTTGGCCGAGAAAAGCACATTTTGGATGTCCAAAACACTGTTTTGCTGGGAAAAAAAACTTTTTAGCCCAAAAAACTGAAAAATGGCCATTTTGGCTCTCAAAACCAGGTTTTTCGCTGACGGCGTGACCTGTTTGCTGAAACCCCCACTTTTTGCTCATGAAAAAACTTTTTAGCCCAAAAAACTGAAAAATGGCCATTTTGGCTCTCAAAACCAGGTTTTTCGCTGACGGCGTGACCTGTTTGCTGAAACCCCCACTTTTTGCTCATGAAAATACCTCTTGAGATAAAAACACGACGTTTTGGCGAAAAAAAAATGGGGTTTTGGCTGAGTAAAGGTGCTTTTTGGTCAAAAAAGGTGTTTTTTGCTGAGAAAATCTGAAATTGGCTGAGAATTTTCTTTTGCTCAAAACACGACGTTTTCACTGCTAAACGCAAGTTTTGGCCGAGAAAAGCACATTTTGGATGTCCAAAACACTGTTTTGCTTGGAAAAAAAACTTTTTAGCCCAAAAAACTGAAAAATGGCCATTTTGGCTCTCAAAACCAGGTTTTTCGCTGACGGCGTGACCTGTTTGCTGAAACCCCCACTTTTTGCTCATGAAAATACCTCTTGAGATAAAAACACGACGTTTTGGCGAAAAAAAAATGGGGTTTTGGCTGAGTAAAGGTGCTTTTTGGTCAAAAAAGGTGTTTTTTGCTGAGAAAATCTGAAATTGGCTGAGAATTTTCTTTTGCTCAAAACACGACGTTTTCACTGCTAAACGCAAGTTTTGGCCGAGAAAAGCACATTTTGGATGTCCAAAACACTGTTTTGCTGGGAAAAAAAACTTTTTAGCCCAAAAAACTGAAAAATGGCCATTTTGGCTCTCAAAACCAGGTTTTTCGCTGACGGCGTGACCTGTTTGCTGAAACCCCCACTTTTTGCTCATGAAAATACCTCTTGAGATAAAAACACGACGTTTTGGCGAAAAAAAAATGGGGTTTTGGCTGAGTAAAGGTGCTTTTTGGTCAAAAAAGGTGTTTTTTGCTGAGAAAATCTGAAATTGGCTGAGAATTTTCTTTTGCTCAAAACACGACGTTTTCACTGCTAAACGCAAGTTTTGGCCGAGAAAAGCACATTTTGGATGTCCAAAACACTGTTTTGCTGGGAAAAAAAACTTTTTAGCCCAAAAAACTGAAAAATGGCCATTTTGGCTCTCAAAACCAGGTTTTTCGCTGACGGCGTGACCTGTTTGCTGAAACCCCCACTTTTTGCTCATGAAAATACCTCTTGAGATAAAAACACGACGTTTTGGCGAAAAAAAAATGGGGTTTTGGCTGAGTAAAGGTGCTTTTTGGTCAAAAAAGGTGTTTTTTGCTGAGAAAATCTGAAATTGGCTGAGAATTTTCTTTTGCTCAAAACACGACGTTTTCACTGCTAAACGCAAGTTTTGGCCGAGAAAAGCACATTTTGGATGTCCAAAACACTGTTTTGCTGGGAAAAAAAACTTTTTAGCCCAAAAAACTGAAAAATGGCCATTTTGGCTCTCAAAACCAGGTTTTTCGCTGACGGCGTGACCTGTTTGCTGAAACCCCCACTTTTTGCTCATGAAAATACCTCTTGAGATAAAAACACGACGTTTTGGCGAAAAAAAAATGGGGTTTTGGCTGAGTAAAGGTGCTTTTTGGTCAAAAAAGGTGTTTTTTGCTGAGAAAATCTGAAATTGGCTGAGAATTTTCTTTTGCTCAAAACACGACGTTTTCACTGCTAAACGCAAGTTTTGGCCGAGAAAAGCACATTTTGGATGTCCAAAACACTGTTTTGCTTGGAAAAAAAACTTTTTAGCCCAAAAAACTGAAAAATGGCCATTTTGGCTCTCAAAACCAGGTTTTTCGCTGACGGCGTGACCTGTTTGCTGAAACCCCCACTTTTTGCTCATGAAAATACCTCTTGAGATAAAAACACGACGTTTTGGCGAAAAAAAAATGGGGTTTTGGCTGAGTAAAGGTGCTTTTTGGTCAAAAAAGGTGTTTTTTGCTGAGAAAATCTGAAATTGGCTGAGAATTTTCTTTTGCTCAAAACACGACGTTTTCACTGCTAAACGCAAGTTTTGGCCGAGAAAAGCACATTTTGGATGTCCAAAACACTGTTTTGCTGGGAAAAAAAACTTTTTAGCCCAAAAAACTGAAAAATGGCCATTTTGGCTCTCAAAACCAGGTTTTTCGCTGACGGCGTGACCTGTTTGCTGAAACCCCCACTTTTTGCTCATGAAAATACCTCTTGAGATAAAAACACGACGTTTTGGCGAAAAAAAAATGGGGTTTTGGCTGAGTAAAGGTGCTTTTTGGTCAAAAAAGGTGTTTTTTGCTGAGAAAATCTGAAATTGGCTGAGAATTTTCTTTTGCTCAAAACACGACGTTTTCACTGCTAAACGCAAGTTTTGGCCGAGAAAAGCACATTTTGGATGTCCAAAACACTGTTTTGCTGGGAAAAAAAACTTTTTAGCCCAAAAAACTGAAAAATGGCCATTTTGGCTCTCAAAACCAGGTTTTTCGCTGACGGCGTGACCTGTTTGCTGAAACCCCCACTTTTTGCTCATGAAAATACCTCTTGAGATAAAAACACGACGTTTTGGCGAAAAAAAAATGGGGTTTTGGCTGAGTAAAGGTGCTTTTTGGTCAAAAAAGGTGTTTTTTGCTGAGAAAATCTGAAATTGGCTGAGAATTTTCTTTTGCTCAAAACACGACGTTTTCACTGCTAAACGCAAGTTTTGGCCGAGAAAAGCACATTTTGGATGTCCAAAACACTGTTTTGCTGGGAAAAAAAACTTTTTAGCCCAAAAAACTGAAAAATGGCCATTTTGGCTCTCAAAACCAGGTTTTTCGCTGACGGCGTGACCTGTTTGCTGAAACCCCCACTTTTTGCTCATGAAAATACCTCTTGAGATAAAAACACGACGTTTTGGCGAAAAAAAAATGGGGTTTTGGCTGAGTAAAGGTGCTTTTTGGTCAAAAAAGGTGTTTTTTGCTGAGAAAATCTGAAATTGGCTGAGAATTTTCTTTTGCTCAAAACACGACGTTTTCACTGCTAAACGCAAGTTTTGGCCGAGAAAAGCACATTTTGGATGTCCAAAACACTGTTTTGCTGGGAAAAAAAACTTTTTAGCCCAAAAAACTGAAAAATGGCCATTTTGGCTCTCAAAACCAGGTTTTTCGCTGACGGCGTGACCTGTTTGCTGAAACCCCCACTTTTTGCTCATGAAAATACCTCTTGAGATAAAAACACGACGTTTTGGCGAAAAAAAAATGGGGTTTTGGCTGAGTAAAGGTGCTTTTTGGTCAAAAAAGGTGTTTTTTGCTGAGAAAATCTGAAATTGGCTGAGAATTTTCTTTTGCTCAAAACACGACGTTTTCACTGCTAAACGCAAGTTTTGGCCGAGAAAAGCACATTTTGGATGTCCAAAACACTGTTTTGCTGGGAAAAAAAACTTTTTAGCCCAAAAAACTGAAAAATGGCCATTTTGGCTCTCAAAACCAGGTTTTTCGCTGACGGCGTGACCTGTTTGCTGAAACCCCCACTTTTTGCTCATGAAAATACCTCTTGAGATAAAAACACGACGTTTTGGCGAAAAAAAAATGGGGTTTTGGCTGAGTAAAGGTGCTTTTTGGTCAAAAAAGGTGTTTTTTGCTGAGAAAATCTGAAATTGGCTGAGAATTTTCTTTTGCTCAAAACACGACGTTTTCACTGCTAAACGCAAGTTTTGGCCGAGAAAAGCACATTTTGGATGTCCAAAACACTGTTTTGCTGGGAAAAAAAACTTTTTAGCCCAAAAAACTGAAAAATGGCCATTTTGGCTCTCAAAACCAGGTTTTTCGCTGACGGCGTGACCTGTTTGCTGAAACCCCCACTTTTTGCTCATGAAAATACCTCTTGAGATAAAAACACGACGTTTTGGCGAAAAAAAAATGGGGTTTTGGCTTAGTAAAGGTGCTTTTTGGTCAAAAAAGGTGTTTTTTGCTGAGAAAATCTGAAATTGGCTGAGAATTTTCTTTTGCTCAAAACACGACGTTTTCACTGCTAAACGCAAGTTTTGGCCGAGAAAAGCACATTTTGGATGTCCAAAACACTGTTTTGCTGGGAAAAAAAACTTTTTAGCCCAAAAAACTGAAAAATGGCCATTTTGGCTCTCAAAACCAGGTTTTTCGCTGACGGCGTGACCTGTTTGCTGAAACCCCCACTTTTTGCTCATGAAAATACCTCTTGAGATAAAAACACGACGTTTTGGCGAAAAAAAAATGGGGTTTTGGCTGAGTAAAGGTGCTTTTTGGTCAAAAAAGGTGTTTTTTGCTGAGAAAATCTGAAATTGGCTGAGAATTTTCTTTTGCTCAAAACACGACGTTTTCACTGCTAAACGCAAGTTTTGGCCGAGAAAAGCACATTTTGGATGTCCAAAACACTGTTTTGCTGGGAAAAAAAACTTTTTAGCCCAAAAAACTGAAAAATGGCCATTTTGGCTCTCAAAACCAGGTTTTTCGCTGACGGCGTGACCTGTTTGCTGAAACCCCCACTTTTTGCTCATGAAAATACCTCTTGAGATAAAAACACGACGTTTTGGCGAAAAAAAAATGGGGTTTTGGCTGAGTAAAGGTGCTTTTTGGTCAAAAAAGGTGTTTTTTGCTGAGAAAATCTGAAATTGGCTGAGAATTTTCTTTTGCTCAAAACACGACGTTTTCACTGCTAAACGCAAGTTTTGGCCGAGAAAAGCACATTTTGGATGTCCAAAACACTGTTTTGCTGGGAAAAAAAACTTTTTAGCCCAAAAAACTGAAAAATGGCCATTTTGGCTCTCAAAACCAGGTTTTTCGCTGACGGCGTGACCTGTTTGCTGAAACCCCCACTTTTTGCTCATGAAAATACCTCTTGAGATAAAAACAAGACGTTTTGGCGAAAATAAAATGGGGTTTTGGCTGAGTAAAGGTGCTTTTTGGTCAAAAAAGGTGTTTTTTGCTGAGAAAATCTGAAATTGGCTGAGAATTTTCTTTTGCTCAAAACACGACGTTTTCACTGCTAAACGCAAGTTTTGGCCGAGAAAAGCACATTTTGGATGTCCAAAACACTGTTTTGCTGGGAAAAAAAACTTTTTAGCCCAAAAAACTGAAAAATGGCCATTTTGGCTCTCAAAACCAGGTTTTTCGCTGACGGCGTGACCTGTTTGCTGAAACCCCCACTTTTTGCTCATGAAAAAACTTTTTAGCCCAAAAAACTGAAAAATGGCCATTTTGGCTCTCAAAACCAGGTTTTTCGCTGACGGCGTGACCTGTTTGCTGAAACCCCCACTTTTTGCTCATGAAAATACCTCTTGAGATAAAAACACGACGTTTTGGCGAAAAAAAAATGGGGTTTTGGCTGAGTAAAGGTGCTTTTTGGTCAAAAAAGGTGTTTTTTGCTGAGAAAATCTGAAATTGGCTGAGAATTTTCTTTTGCTCAAAACACGACGTTTTCACTGCTAAACGCAAGTTTTGGCCGAGAAAAGCACATTTTGGATGTCCAAAACACTGTTTTGCTTGGAAAAAAAACTTTTTAGCCCAAAAAACTGAAAAATGGCCATTTTGGCTCTCAAAACCAGGTTTTTCGCTGACGGCGTGACCTGTTTGCTGAAACCCCCACTTTTTGCTCATGAAAATACCTCTTGAGATAAAAACACGACGTTTTGGCGAAAAAAAAATGGGGTTTTGGCTGAGTAAAGGTGCTTTTTGGTCAAAAAAGGTGTTTTTTGCTGAGAAAATCTGAAATTGGCTGAGAATTTTCTTTTGCTCAAAACACGACGTTTTCACTGCTAAACGCAAGTTTTGGCCGAGAAAAGCACATTTTGGATTCCAAAACACTGTTTTGCTGGGAAAAAAAACTTTTTAGCCCAAAAAACTGAAAAATGGCCATTTTGGCTCTCAAAACCAGGTTTTTCGCTGACGGCGTGACCTGTTTGCTGAAACCCCCACTTTTTGCTCATGAAAATACCTCTTGAGATAAAAACACGACGTTTTGGCGAAAAAAAAATGGGGTTTTGGCTGAGTAAAGGTGCTTTTTGGTCAAAAAAGGTGTTTTTTGCTGAGAAAATCTGAAATTGGCTGAGAATTTTCTTTTGCTCAAAACACGACGTTTTCACTGCTAAACGCAAGTTTTGGCCGAGAAAAGCACATTTTGGATGTCCAAAACACTGTTTTGCTGGGAAAAAAAACTTTTTAGCCCAAAAAACTGAAAAATGGCCATTTTGGCTCTCAAAACCAGGTTTTTCGCTGACGGCGTGACCTGTTTGCTGAAACCCCCACTTTTTGCTCATGAAAATACCTCTTGAGATAAAAACACGACGTTTTGGCGAAAAAAAAATGGGGTTTTGGCTGAGTAAAGGTGCTTTTTGGTCAAAAAAGGTGTTTTTTGCTGAGAAAATCTGAAATTGGCTGAGAATTTTCTTTTGCTCAAAACACGACGTTTTCACTGCTAAACGCAAGTTTTGGCCGAGAAAAGCACATTTTGGATGTCCAAAACACTGTTTTGCTGGGAAAAAAAACTTTTTAGCCCAAAAAACTGAAAAATGGCCATTTTGGCTCTCAAAACCAGGTTTTTCGCTGACGGCGTGACCTGTTTGCTGAAACCCCCACTTTTTGCTCATGAAAATACCTCTTGAGATAAAAACACGACGTTTTGGCGAAAAAAAAATGGGGTTTTGGCTGAGTAAAGGTGCTTTTTGGTCAAAAAAGGTGTTTTTTGCTGAGAAAATCTGAAATTGGCTGAGAATTTTCTTTTGCTCAAAACACGACGTTTTCACTGCTAAACGCAAGTTTTGGCCGAGAAAAGCACATTTTGGATGTCCAAAACACTGTTTTGCTGGGAAAAAAAACTTTTTAGCCCAAAAAACTGAAAAATGGCCATTTTGGCTCTCAAAACCAGGTTTTTCGCTGACGGCGTGACCTGTTTGCTGAAACCCCCACTTTTTGCTCATGAAAATACCTCTTGAGATAAAAACACGACGTTTTGGCGAAAAAAAAATGGGGTTTTGGCTGAGTAAAGGTGCTTTTTGGTCAAAAAAGGTGTTTTTTGCTGAGAAAATCTGAAATTGGCTGAGAATTTTCTTATGCTCAAAACACGACGTTTTCACTGCTAAACGCAAGTTTTGGCCGAGAAAAGCACATTTTGGATGTCCAAAACACTGTTTTGCTGGGAAAAAAAACTTTTTAGCCCAAAAAACTGAAAAATGGCCATTTTGGCTCTCAAAACCAGGTTTTTCGCTGACGGCGTGACCTGTTTGCTGAAACCCCCACTTTTTGCTCATGAAAATACCTCTTGAGATAAAAACACGACGTTTTGGCGAAAAAAAAATGGGGTTTTGGCTGAGTAAAGGTGCTTTTTGGTCAAAAAAGGTGTTTTTTGCTGAGAAAATCTGAAATTGGCTGAGAATTTTCTTTTGCTCAAAACACGACGTTTTCACTGCTAAACGCAAGTTTTGGCCGAGAAAAGCACATTTTGGATGTCCAAAACACTGTTTTGCTGGGAAAAAAAACTTTTTAGCCCAAAAAACTGAAAAATGGCCATTTTGGCTCTCAAAACCAGGTTTTTCGCTGACGGCGTGACCTGTTTGCTGAAACCCCCACTTTTTGCTCATGAAAATACCTCTTGAGATAAAAACACGACGTTTTGGCGAAAAAAAAATGGGGTTTTGGCTGAGTAAAGGTGCTTTTTGGTCAAAAAAGGTGTTTTTTGCTGAGAAAATCTGAAATTGGCTGAGAATTTTCTTTTGCTCAAAACACGACGTTTTCACTGCTAAACGCAAGTTTTGGCCGAGAAAAGCACATTTTGGATGTCCAAAACACTGTTTTGCTGGGAAAAAAAACTTTTTAGCCCAAAAAACTGAAAAATGGCCATTTTGGCTCTCAAAACCAGGTTTTTCGCTGACGGCGTGACCTGTTTGCTGAAACCCCCACTTTTTGCTCATGAAAATACCTCTTGAGATAAAAACACGACGTTTTGGCGAAAAAAAAATGGGGTTTTGGCTGAGTAAAGGTGCTTTTTGGTCAAAAAAGGTGTTTTTTGCTGAGAAAATCTGAAATTGGCTGAGAATTTTCTTTTGCTCAAAACACGACGTTTTCACTGCTAAACGCAAGTTTTGGCCGAGAAAAGCACATTTTGGATGTCCAAAACACTGTTTTGCTGGGAAAAAAAACTTTTTAGCCCAAAAAACTGAAAAATGGCCATTTTGGCTCTCAAAACCAGGTTTTTCGCTGACGGCGTGACCTGTTTGCTGAAACCCCCACTTTTTGCTCATGAAAATACCTCTTGAGATAAAAACACGACGTTTTGGCGAAAAAAAAATGGGGTTTTGGCTGAGTAAAGGTGCTTTTTGGTCAAAAAAGGTGTTTTTTGCTGAGAAAATCTGAAATTGGCTGAGAATTTTCTTTTGCTCAAAACACGACGTTTTCACTGCTAAACGCAAGTTTTGGCCGAGAAAAGCACATTTTGGATGTCCAAAACACTGTTTTGCTGGGAAAAAAAACTTTTTAGCCCAAAAAACTGAAAAATGGCCATTTTGGCTCTCAAAACCAGGTTTTTCGCTGACGGCGTGACCTGTTTGCTGAAACCCCCACTTTTTGCTCATGAAAATACCTCTTGAGATAAAAACACGACGTTTTGGCGAAAAAAAAATGGGGTTTTGGCTGAGTAAAGGTGCTTTTTGGTCAAAAAAGGTGTTTTTTGCTGAGAAAATCTGAAATTGGCTGAGAATTTTCTTTTGCTCAAAACACGACGTTTTCACTGCTAAACGCAAGTTTTGGCCGAGAAAAGCACATTTTGGATGTCCAAAACACTGTTTTGCTGGGAAAAAAAACTTTTTAGCCCAAAAAACTGAAAAATGGCCATTTTGGCTCTCAAAACCAGGTTTTTCGCTGACGGCGTGACCTGTTTGCTGAAACCCCCACTTTTTGCTCATGAAAATACCTCTTGAGATAAAAACACGACGTTTTGGCGAAAAAAAAATGGGGTTTTGGCTGAGTAAAGGTGCTTTTTGGTCAAAAAAGGTGTTTTTTGCTGAGAAAATCTGAAATTGGCTGAGAATTTTCTTTTGCTCAAAACACGACGTTTTCACTGCTAAACGCAAGTTTTGGCCGAGAAAAGCACATTTTGGATGTCCAAAACACTGTTTTGCTGGGAAAAAAAACTTTTTAGCCCAAAAAACTGAAAAATGGCCATTTTGGCTCTCAAAACCAGGTTTTTCGCTGACGGCGTGACCTGTTTGCTGAAACCCCCACTTTTTGCTCATGAAAATACCTCTTGAGATAAAAACACGACGTTTTGGCGAAAAAAAAATGGGGTTTTGGCTGAGTAAAGGTGCTTTTTGGTCAAAAAAGGTGTTTTTTGCTGAGAAAATCTGAAATTGGCTGAGAATTTTCTTTTGCTCAAAACACGACGTTTTCACTGCTAAACGCAAGTTTTGGCCGAGAAAAGCACATTTTGGATGTCCAAAACACTGTTTTGCTGGGAAAAAAAACTTTTTAGCCCAAAAAACTGAAAAATGGCCATTTTGGCTCTCAAAACCAGGTTTTTCGCTGACGGCGTGACCTGTTTGCTGAAACCCCCACTTTTTGCTCATGAAAATACCTCTTGAGATAAAAACACGACGTTTTGGCGAAAAAAAAATGGGGTTTTGGCTGAGTAAAGGTGCTTTTTGGTCAAAAAAGGTGTTTTTTGCTGAGAAAATCTGAAATTGGCTGAGAATTTTCTTTTGCTCAAAACACGACGTTTTCACTGCTAAACGCAAGTTTTGGCCGAGAAAAGCACATTTTGGATGTCCAAAACACTGTTTTGCTGGGAAAAAAAAACTTTTTAACCCAAAAAACTGAAAAATGGCCATTTTGGCTCTCAAAACCAGGTTTTTCGCTGACGGCGTGACCTGTTTGTTGAAACCCCCACTTTTTGCTCATGAAAATACCTCTTGAGATAAAAACACGACGTTTTGGCGAAAAAAAAATGGGGTTTTGGCTGAGTAAAGGTGCTTTTTGGTCAAAAAAGGTGTTTTTTGCTGAGAAAATCTGAAATTGGCTGAGAATTTTCTTTTGCTCAAAACACGACGTTTTCACTGCTAAACGCAAGTTTTGGCCGAGAAAAGCACATTTTGGATGTCCAAAACACTGTTTTGCTGGGAAAAAAAACTTTTTAGCCCAAAAAACTGAAAAATGGCCATTTTGGCTCTCAAAACCAGGTTTTTCGCTGACGGCGTGACCTGTTTGCTGAAACCCCCACTTTTTGCTCATGAAAATACCTCTTGAGATAAAAACACGACGTTTTGGCGAAAAAAAAATGGGGTTTTGGCTGAGTAAAGGTGCTTTTTGGTCAAAAAAGGTGTTTTTTGCTGAGAAAATCTGAAATTGGCTGAGAATTTTCTTTTGCTCAAAACACGACGTTTTCACTGCTAAACGCAAGTTTTGGCCGAGAAAAGCACATTTTGGATGTCCAAAACACTGTTTTGCTGGGAAAAAAAAACTTTTTAACCCAAAAAACTGAAAAATGGCCATTTTGGCTCTCAAAACCAGGTTTTTCGCTGACGGCGTGACCTGTTTGCTGAAACCCCCACTTTTTGCTCATGAAAATACCTCTTGAGATAAAAACACGACGTTTTGGCGAAAAAAAAATGGGGTTTTGGCTGAGTAAAGGTGCTTTTTGGTCAAAAAAGGTGTTTTTTGCTGAGAAAATCTGAAATTGGCTGAGAATTTTCTTTTGCTCAAAACACGACGTTTTCACTGCTAAACGCAAGTTTTGGCCGAGAAAAGCACATTTTGGATGTCCAAAACACTGTTTTGCTGGGAAAAAAAACTTTTTAGCCCAAAAAACTGAAAAATGGCCATTTTGGCTCTCAAAACCAGGTTTTTCGCTGACGGCGTGACCTGTTTGCTGAAACCCCCACTTTTTGCTCATGAAAATACCTCTTGAGATAAAAACACGACGTTTTGGCGAAAAAAAAATGGGGTTTTGGCTGAGTAAAGGTGCTTTTTGGTCAAAAAAGGTGTTTTTTGCTGAGAAAATCTGAAATTGGCTGAGAATTTTCTTTTGCTCAAAACACGACGTTTTCACTGCTAAACGCAAGTTTTGGCCGAGAAAAGCACATTTTGGATGTCCAAAACACTGTTTTGCTGGAAAAAAAAACTTTTTAGCCCAAAAAACTGAAAAATGGCCATTTTGGCTCTCAAAACCAGGTTTTTCGCTGACGGCGTGACCTGTTTGCTGAAACCCCCACTTTTTGCTCATGAAAATACCTCTTGAGATAAAAACACGACGTTTTGGCGAAAAAAAAATGGGGTTTTGGCTGAGTAAAGGTGCTTTTTGGTCAAAAAAGGTGTTTTTTGCTGAGAAAATCTGAAATTGGCTGAGAATTTTCTTTTGCTCAAAACACGACGTTTTCACTGCTAAACGCAAGTTTTGGCCGAGAAAAGCACATTTTGGATGTCCAAAACACTGTTTTGCTGGAAAAAAAAACTTTTTAGCCCAAAAAACTGAAAAATGGCCATTTTGGCTCTCAAAACCAGGTTTTTCGCTGACGGCGTGACCTGTTTGCTGAAACCCCCACTTTTTGCTCATGAAAATACCTCTTGAGATAAAAACACGACGTTTTGGCGAAAAAAAAATGGGGTTTTGGCTGAGTAAAGGTGCTTTTTGGTCAAAAAAGGTGTTTTTTGCTGAGAAAATCTGAAATTGGCTGAGAATTTTCTTTTGCTCAAAACACGACGTTTTCACTGCTAAACGCAAGTTTTGGCCGAGAAAAGCACATTTTGGATGTCCAAAACACTGTTTTGCTGGGAAAAAAAACTTTTTAGCCCAAAAAACTGAAAAATGGCCATTTTGGCTCTCAAAACCAGGTTTTTCGCTGACGGCGTGACCTGTTTGCTGAAACCCCCACTTTTTGCTCATGAAAATACCTCTTGAGATAAAAACACGACGTTTTGGCGAAAAAAAAATGGGGTTTTGGCTGAGTAAAGGTGCTTTTTGGTCAAAAAAGGTGTTTTTTGCTGAGAAAATCTGAAATTGGCTGAGAATTTTCTTTTGCTCAAAACACGACGTTTTCACTGCTAAACGCAAGTTTTGGCCGAGAAAAGCACATTTTGGATGTCCAAAACACTGTTTTGCTGGGAAAAAAAACTTTTTAGCCCAAAAAACTGAAAAATGGCCATTTTGGCTCTCAAAACCAGGTTTTTCGCTGACGGCGTGACCTGTTTGCTGAAACCCCCACTTTTTGCTCATGAAAATACCTCTTGAGATAAAAACACGACGTTTTGGCGAAAAAAAAATGGGGTTTTGGCTGAGTAAAGGTGCTTTTTGGTCAAAAAAGGTGTTTTTTGCTGAGAAAATCTGAAATTGGCTGAGAATTTTCTTTCGCTCAAAACACGACGTTTTCACTGCTAAACGCAAGTTTTGGCCGAGAAAAGCACATTTTGGATGTCCAAAACACTGTTTTGCTGGGAAAAAAAACTTTTTAGCCCAAAAAACTGAAAAATGGCCATTTTGGCTCTCAAAACCAGGTTTTTCGCTGACGGCGTGACCTGTTTGCTGAAACCCCCACTTTTTGCTCATGAAAATACCTCTTGAGATAAAAACACGACGTTTTGGCGAAAAAAAAATGGGGTTTTGGCTGAGTAAAGGTGCTTTTTGGTCAAAAAAGGTGTTTTTTGCTGAGAAAATCTGAAATTGGCTGAGAATTTTCTTTTGCTCAAAACACGACGTTTTCACTGCTAAACGCAAGTTTTGGCCGAGAAAAGCACATTTTGGATGTCCAAAACACTGTTTTGCTGGGAAAAAAAACTTTTTAGCCCAAAAAACTGAAAAATGGCCATTTTGGCTCTCAAAACCAGGTTTTTCGCTGACGGCGTGACCTGTTTGCTGAAACCCCCACTTTTTGCTCATGAAAATACCTCTTGAGATAAAAACACGACGTTTTGGCGAAAAAAAAATGGGGTTTTGGCTGAGTAAAGGTGCTTTTTGGTCAAAAAAGGTGTTTTTTGCTGAGAAAATCTGAAATTGGCTGAGAATTTTCTTTTGCTCAAAACACGACGTTTTCACTGCTAAACGCAAGTTTTGGCCGAGAAAAGCACATTTTGGATGTCCAAAACACTGTTTTGCTGGGAAAAAAAACTTTTTAGCCCAAAAAACTGAAAAATGGCCATTTTGGCTCTCAAAACCAGGTTTTTCGCTGACGGCGTGACCTGTTTGCTGAAACCCCCACTTTTTGCTCATGAAAATACCTCTTGAGATAAAAACACGACGTTTTGGCGAAAAAAAAATGGGGTTTTGGCTGAGTAAAGGTGCTTTTTGGTCAAAAAAGGTGTTTTTTGCTGAGAAAATCTGAAATTGGCTGAGAATTTTCTTTTGCTCAAAACACGACGTTTTCACTGCTAAACGCAAGTTTTGGCCGAGAAAAGCACATTTTGGATGTCCAAAACACTGTTTTGCTGGGAAAAAAAACTTTTTAGCCCAAAAAACTGAAAAATGGCCATTTTGGCTCTCAAAACCAGGTTTTTCGCTGACGGCGTGACCTGTTTGCTGAAACCCCCACTTTTTGCTCATGAAAATACCTCTTGAGATAAAAACACGACGTTTTGGCGAAAAAAAAATGGGGTTTTGGCTGAGTAAAGGTGCTTTTTGGTCAAAAAAGGTGTTTTTTGCTGAGAAAATCTGAAATTGGCTGAGAATTTTCTTTTGCTCAAAACACGACGTTTTCACTGCTAAACGCAAGTTTTGGCCGAGAAAAGCACATTTTGGATGTCCAAAACACTGTTTTGCTGGGAAAAAAAACTTTTTAGCCCAAAAAACTGAAAAATGGCCATTTTGGCTCTCAAAACCAGGTTTTTCGCTGACGGCGTGACCTGTTTGCTGAAACCCCCACTTTTTGCTCATGAAAATACCTCTTGAGATAAAAACACGACGTTTTGGCGAAAAAAAAATGGGGTTTTGGCTGAGTAAAGGTGCTTTTTGGTCAAAAAAGGTGTTTTTTGCTGAGAAAATCTGAAATTGGCTGAGAATTTTCTTTTGCTCAAAACACGACGTTTTCACTGCTAAACGCAAGTTTTGGCCGAGAAAAGCACATTTTGGATGTCCAAAACACTGTTTTGCTGGGAAAAAAAACTTTTTAGCCCAAAAAACTGAAAAATGGCCATTTTGGCTCTCAAAACCAGGTTTTTCGCTGACGGCGTGACCTGTTTGCTGAAACCCCCACTTTTTGCTCATGAAAATACCTCTTGAGATAAAAACACGACGTTTTGGCGAAAAAAAAATGGGGTTTTGGCTGAGTAAAGGTGCTTTTTGGTCAAAAAAGGTGTTTTTTGCTGAGAAAATCTGAAATTGGCTGAGAATTTTCTTTTGCTCAAAACACGACGTTTTCACTGCTAAACGCAAGTTTTGGCCGAGAAAAGCACATTTTGGATGTCCAAAACACTGTTTTGCTGGGAAAAAAAACTTTTTAGCCCAAAAAACTGAAAAATGGCCATTTTGGCTCTCAAAACCAGGTTTTTCGCTGACGGCGTGACCTGTTTGCTGAAACCCCCACTTTTTGCTCATGAAAATACCTCTTGAGATAAAAACACGACGTTTTGGCGAAAAAAAAATGGGGTTTTGGCTGAGTAAAGGTGCTTTTTGGTCAAAAAAGGTGTTTTTTGCTGAGAAAATCTGAAATTGGCTGAGAATTTTCTTTTGCTCAAAACACGACGTTTTCACTGCTAAACGCAAGTTTTGGCCGAGAAAAGCACATTTTGGATGTCCAAAACACTGTTTTGCTGGGAAAAAAAACTTTTTAGCCCAAAAAACTGAAAAATGGCCATTTTGGCTCTCAAAACCAGGTTTTTCGCTGACGGCGTGACCTGTTTGCTGAAACCCCCACTTTTTGCTCATGAAAATACCTCTTGAGATAAAAACACGACGTTTTGGCGAAAAAAAAATGGGGTTTTGGCTGAGTAAAGGTGCTTTTTGGTCAAAAAAGGTGTTTTTTGCTGAGAAAATCTGAAATTGGCTGAGAATTTTCTTTTGCTCAAAACACGACGTTTTCACTGCTAAACGCAAGTTTTGGCCGAGAAAAGCACATTTTGGATGTCCAAAACACTGTTTTGCTGGGAAAAAAAACTTTTTAGCCCAAAAAACTGAAAAATGGCCATTTTGGCTCTCAAAACCAGGTTTTTCGCTGACGGCGTGACCTGTTTGCTGAAACCCCCACTTTTTGCTCATGAAAATACCTCTTGAGATAAAAACACGACGTTTTGGCGAAAAAAAAATGGGGTTTTGGCTGAGTAAAGGTGCTTTTTGGTCAAAAAAGGTGTTTTTTGCTGAGAAAATCTGAAATTGGCTGAGAATTTTCTTTTGCTCAAAACACGACGTTTTCACTGCTAAACGCAAGTTTTGGCCGAGAAAAGCACATTTTGGATGTCCAAAACACTGTTTTGCTGGGAAAAAAAACTTTTTAGCCCAAAAAACTGAAAAATGGCCATTTTGGCTCTCAAAACCAGGTTTTTCGCTGACGGCGTGACCTGTTTGCTGAAACCCCCACTTTTTGCTCATGAAAATACCTCTTGAGATAAAAACACGACGTTTTGGCGAAAAAAAAATGGGGTTTTGGCTGAGTAAAGGTGCTTTTTGGTCAAAAAAGGTGTTTTTTGCTGAGAAAATCTGAAATTGGCTGAGAATTTTCTTTTGCTCAAAACACGACGTTTTCACTGCTAAACGCAAGTTTTGGCCGAGAAAAGCACATTTTGGATGTCCAAAACACTGTTTTGCTGGGAAAAAAAACTTTTTAGCCCAAAAAACTGAAAAATGGCCATTTTGGCTCTCAAAACCAGGTTTTTCGCTGACGGCGTGACCTGTTTGCTGAAACCCCCACTTTTTGCTCATGAAAATACCTCTTGAGATAAAAACACGACGTTTTGGCGAAAAAAAAATGGGGTTTTGGCTGAGTAAAGGTGCTTTTTGGTCAAAAAAGGTGTTTTTTGCTGAGAAAATCTGAAATTGGCTGAGAATTTTCTTTTGCTCAAAACACGACGTTTTCACTGCTAAACGCAAGTTTTGGCCGAGAAAAGCACATTTTGGATGTCCAAAACACTGTTTTGCTGGGAAAAAAAACTTTTTAGCCCAAAAAACTGAAAAATGGCCATTTTGGCTCTCAAAACCAGGTTTTTCGCTGACGGCGTGACCTGTTTGCTGAAACCCCCACTTTTTGCTCATGAAAATACCTCTTGAGATAAAAACACGACGTTTTGGCGAAAAAAAAATGGGGTTTTGGCTGAGTAAAGGTGCTTTTTGGTCAAAAAAGGTGTTTTTTGCTGAGAAAATCTGAAATTGGCTGAGAATTTTCTTTTGCTCAAAACACGACGTTTTCACTGCTAAACGCAAGTTTTGGCCGAGAAAAGCACATTTTGGATGTCCAAAACACTGTTTTGCTGGGAAAAAAAACTTTTTAGCCCAAAAAACTGAAAAATGGCCATTTTGGCTCTCAAAACCAGGTTTTTCGCTGACGGCGTGACCTGTTTGCTGAAACCCCCACTTTTTGCTCATGAAAATACCTCTTGAGATAAAAACACGACGTTTTGGCGAAAAAAAAATGGGGTTTTGGCTGAGTAAAGGTGCTTTTTGGTCAAAAAAGGTGTTTTTTGCTGAGAAAATCTGAAATTGGCTGAGAATTTTCTTTTGCTCAAAACACGACGTTTTCACTGCTAAACGCAAGTTTTGGCCGAGAAAAGCACATTTTGGATGTCCAAAACACTGTTTTGCTGGGAAAAAAAACTTTTTAGCCCAAAAAACTGAAAAATGGCCATTTTGGCTCTCAAAACCAGGTTTTTCGCTGACGGCGTGACCTGTTTGCTGAAACCCCCACTTTTTGCTCATGAAAATACCTCTTGAGATAAAAACACGACGTTTTGGCGAAAAAAAAATGGGGTTTTGGCTGAGTAAAGGTGCTTTTTGGTCAAAAAAGGTGTTTTTTGCTGAGAAAATCTGAAATTGGCTGAGAATTTTCTTTTGCTCAAAACACGACGTTTTCACTGCTAAACGCAAGTTTTGGCCGAGAAAAGCACATTTTGGATGTCCAAAACACTGTTTTGCTGGGAAAAAAAACTTTTTAGCCCAAAAAACTGAAAAATGGCCATTTTGGCTCTCAAAACCAGGTTTTTCGCTGACGGCGTGACCTGTTTGCTGAAACCCCCACTTTTTGCTCATGAAAATACCTCTTGAGATAAAAACACGACGTTTTGGCGAAAAAAAAATGGGGTTTTGGCTGAGTAAAGGTGCTTTTTGGTCAAAAAAGGTGTTTTTTGCTGAGAAAATCTGAAATTGGCTGAGAATTTTCTTTTGCTCAAAACACGACGTTTTCACTGCTAAACGCAAGTTTTGGCCGAGAAAAGCACATTTTGGATGTCCAAAACACTGTTTTGCTGGGAAAAAAAACTTTTTAGCCCAAAAAACTGAAAAATGGCCATTTTGGCTCTCAAAACCAGGTTTTTCGCTGACGGCGTGACCTGTTTGCTGAAACCCCCACTTTTTGCTCATGAAAATACCTCTTGAGATAAAAACACGACGTTTTGGCGAAAAAAAAATGGGGTTTTGGCTGAGTAAAGGTGCTTTTTGGTCAAAAAAGGTGTTTTTTGCTGAGAAAATCTGAAATTGGCTGAGAATTTTCTTTTGCTCAAAACACGACGTTTTCACTGCTAAACGCAAGTTTTGGCCGAGAAAAGCACATTTTGGATGTCCAAAACACTGTTTTGCTGGGAAAAAAAACTTTTTAGCCCAAAAAACTGAAAAATGGCCATTTTGGCTCTCAAAACCAGGTTTTTCGCTGACGGCGTGACCTGTTTGCTGAAACCCCCACTTTTTGCTCATGAAAATACCTCTTGAGATAAAAACACGACGTTTTGGCGAAAAAAAAATGGGGTTTTGGCTGAGTAAAGGTGCTTTTTGGTCAAAAAAGGTGTTTTTTGCTGAGAAAATCTGAAATTGGCTGAGAATTTTCTTTTGCTCAAAACACGACGTTTTCACTGCTAAACGCAAGTTTTGGCCGAGAAAAGCACATTTTGGATGTCCAAAACACTGTTTTGCTGGGAAAAAAAACTTTTTAGCCCAAAAAACTGAAAAATGGCCATTTTGGCTCTCAAAACCAGGTTTTTCGCTGACGGCGTGACCTGTTTGCTGAAACCCCCACTTTTTGCTCATGAAAATACCTCTTGAGATAAAAACACGACGTTTTGGCGAAAAAAAAATGGGGTTTTGGCTGAGTAAAGGTGCTTTTTGGTCAAAAAAGGTGTTTTTTGCTGAGAAAATCTGAAATTGGCTGAGAATTTTCTTTTGCTCAAAACACGACGTTTTCACTGCTAAACGCAAGTTTTGGCCGAGAAAAGCACATTTTGGATGTCCAAAACACTGTTTTGCTGGGAAAAAAAACTTTTTAGCCCAAAAAACTGAAAAATGGCCATTTTGGCTCTCAAAACCAGGTTTTTCGCTGACGGCGTGACCTGTTTGCTGAAACCCCCACTTTTTGCTCATGAAAATACCTCTTGAGATAAAAACACGACGTTTTGGCGAAAAAAAAATGGGGTTTTGGCTGAGTAAAGGTGCTTTTTGGTCAAAAAAGGTGTTTTTTGCTGAGAAAATCTGAAATTGGCTGAGAATTTTCTTTTGCTCAAAACACGACGTTTTCACTGCTAAACGCAAGTTTTGGCCGAGAAAAGCACATTTTGGATGTCCAAAACACTGTTTTGCTGGGAAAAAAAACTTTTTAGCCCAAAAAACTGAAAAATGGCCATTTTGGCTCTCAAAACCAGGTTTTTCGCTGACGGCGTGACCTGTTTGCTGAAACCCCCACTTTTTGCTCATGAAAATACCTCTTGAGATAAAAACACGACGTTTTGGCGAAAAAAAAATGGGGTTTTGGCTGAGTAAAGGTGCTTTTTGGTCAAAAAAGGTGTTTTTTGCTGAGAAAATCTGAAATTGGCTGAGAATTTTCTTTTGCTCAAAACACGACGTTTTCACTGCTAAACGCAAGTTTTGGCCGAGAAAAGCACATTTTGGATGTCCAAAACACTGTTTTGCTGGGAAAAAAAACTTTTTAGCCCAAAAAACTGAAAAATGGCCATTTTGGCTCTCAAAACCAGGTTTTTCGCTGACGGCGTGACCTGTTTGCTGAAACCCCCACTTTTTGCTCATGAAAATACCTCTTGAGATAAAAACACGACGTTTTGGCGAAAAAAAAATGGGGTTTTGGCTGAGTAAAGGTGCTTTTTGGTCAAAAAAGGTGTTTTTTGCTGAGAAAATCTGAAATTGGCTGAGAATTTTCTTTTGCTCAAAACACGACGTTTTCACTGCTAAACGCAAGTTTTGGCCGAGAAAAGCACATTTTGGATGTCCAAAACACTGTTTTGCTGGGAAAAAAAACTTTTTAGCCCAAAAAACTGAAAAATGGCCATTTCGGCTCTCAAAACCAGGTTTTTCGCTGACGGCGTGACCTGTTTGCTGAAACCCCCACTTTTTGCTCATGAAAATACCTCTTGAGATAAAAACACGACGTTTTGGCGAAAAAAAAATGGGGTTTTGGCTGAGTAAAGGTGCTTTTTGGTCAAAAAAGGTGTTTTTTGCTGAGAAAATCTGAAATTGGCTGAGAATTTTCTTTTGCTCAAAACACGACGTTTTCACTGCTAAACGCAAGTTTTGGCCGAGAAAAGCACATTTTGGATGTCCAAAACACTGTTTTGCTGGGAAAAAAAACTTTTTAGCCCAAAAAACTGAAAAATGGCCATTTTGGCTCTCAAAACCAGGTTTTTCGCTGACGGCGTGACCTGTTTGCTGAAACCCCCACTTTTTGCTCATGAAAATACCTCTTGAGATAAAAACACGACGTTTTGGCGAAAAAAAAATGGGGTTTTGGCTGAGTAAAGGTGCTTTTTGGTCAAAAAAGGTGTTTTTTGCTGAGAAAATCTGAAATTGGCTGAGAATTTTCTTTTGCTCAAAACACGACGTTTTCACTGCTAAACGCAAGTTTTGGCCGAGAAAAGCACATTTTGGATGTCCAAAACACTGTTTTGCTGGGAAAAAAAACTTTTTAGCCCAAAAAACTGAAAAATGGCCATTTTGGCTCTCAAAACCAGGTTTTTCGCTGACGGCGTGACCTGTTTGCTGAAACCCCCACTTTTTGCTCATGAAAATACCTCTTGAGATAAAAACACGACGTTTTGGCGAAAAAAAAATGGGGTTTTGGCTGAGTAAAGGTGCTTTTTGGTCAAAAAAGGTGTTTTTTGCTGAGAAAATCTGAAATTGGCTGAGAATTTTCTTTTGCTCAAAACACGACGTTTTCACTGCTAAACGCAAGTTTTGGCCGAGAAAAGCACATTTTGGATGTCCAAAACACTGTTTTGCTGGGAAAAAAAACTTTTTAGCCCAAAAAACTGAAAAATGGCCATTTTGGCTCTCAAAACCAGGTTTTTCGCTGACGGCGTGACCTGTTTGCTGAAACCCCCACTTTTTGCTCATGAAAATACCTCTTGAGATAAAAACACGACGTTTTGGCGAAAAAAAAATGGGGTTTTGGCTGAGTAAAGGTGCTTTTTGGTCAAAAAAGGTGTTTTTTGCTGAGAAAATCTGAAATTGGCTGAGAATTTTCTTTTGCTCAAAACACGACGTTTTCACTGCTAAACGCAAGTTTTGGCCGAGAAAAGCACATTTTGGATGTCCAAAACACTGTTTTGCTGGGAAAAAAAACTTTTTAGCCCAAAAAACTGAAAAATGGCCATTTTGGCTCTCAAAACCAGGTTTTTCGCTGACGGCGTGACCTGTTTGCTGAAACCCCCACTTTTTGCTCATGAAAATACCTCTTGAGATAAAAACACGACGTTTTGGCGAAAAAAAAATGGGGTTTTGGCTGAGTAAAGGTGCTTTTTGGTCAAAAAAGGTGTTTTTTGCTGAGAAAATCTGAAATTGGCTGAGAATTTTCTTTTGCTCAAAACACGACGTTTTCACTGCTAAACGCAAGTTTTGGCCGAGAAAAGCACATTTTGGATGTCCAAAACACTGTTTTGCTGGGAAAAAAAACTTTTTAGCCCAAAAAACTGAAAAATGGCCATTTTGGCTCTCAAAACCAGGTTTTTCGCTGACGGCGTGACCTGTTTGCTGAAACCCCCACTTTTTGCTCATGAAAATACCTCTTGAGATAAAAACACGACGTTTTGGCGAAAAAAAAATGGGGTTTTGGCTGAGTAAAGGTGCTTTTTGGTCAAAAAAGGTGTTTTTTGCTGAGAAAATCTGAAATTGGCTGAGAATTTTCTTTTGCTCAAAACACGACGTTTTCACTGCTAAACGCAAGTTTTGGCCGAGAAAAGCACATTTTGGATGTCCAAAACACTGTTTTGCTGGGAAAAAAAACTTTTTAGCCCAAAAAACTGAAAAATGGCCATTTTGGCTCTCAAAACCAGGTTTTTCGCTGACGGCGTGACCTGTTTGCTGAAACCCCCACTTTTTGCTCATGAAAATACCTCTTGAGATAAAAACACGACGTTTTGGCGAAAAAAAAATGGGGTTTTGGCTGAGTAAAGGTGCTTTTTGGTCAAAAAAGGTGTTTTTTGCTGAGAAAATCTGAAATTGGCTGAGAATTTTCTTTTGCTCAAAACACGACGTTTTCACTGCTAAACGCAAGTTTTGGCCGAGAAAAGCACATTTTGGATGTCCAAAACACTGTTTTGCTGGGAAAAAAAACTTTTTAGCCCAAAAAACTGAAAAATGGCCATTTTGGCTCTCAAAACCAGGTTTTTCGCTGACGGCGTGACCTGTTTGCTGAAACCCCCACTTTTTGCTCATGAAAATACCTCTTGAGATAAAAACACGACGTTTTGGCGAAAAAAAAATGGGGTTTTGGCTGAGTAAAGGTGCTTTTTGGTCAAAAAAGGTGTTTTTTGCTGAGAAAATCTGAAATTGGCTGAGAATTTTCTTTTGCTCAAAACACGACGTTTTCACTGCTAAACGCAAGTTTTGGCCGAGAAAAGCACATTTTGGATGTCCAAAACACTGTTTTGCTGGGAAAAAAAACTTTTTAGCCCAAAAAACTGAAAAATGGCCATTTTGGCTCTCAAAACCAGGTTTTTCGCTGACGGCGTGACCTGTTTGCTGAAACCCCCACTTTTTGCTCATGAAAATACCTCTTGAGATAAAAACACGACGTTTTGGCGAAAAAAAAATGGGGTTTTGGCTGAGTAAAGGTGCTTTTTGGTCAAAAAAGGTGTTTTTTGCTGAGAAAATCTGAAATTGGCTGAGAATTTTCTTTTGCTCAAAACACGACGTTTTCACTGCTAAACGCAAGTTTTGGCCGAGAAAAGCACATTTTGGATGTCCAAAACACTGTTTTGCTGGGAAAAAAAACTTTTTAGCCCAAAAAACTGAAAAATGGCCATTTTGGCTCTCAAAACCAGGTTTTTCGCTGACGGCGTGACCTGTTTGCTGAAACCCCCACTTTTTGCTCATGAAAATACCTCTTGAGATAAAAACACGACGTTTTGGCGAAAAAAAAATGGGGTTTTGGCTGAGTAAAGGTGCTTTTTGGTCAAAAAAGGTGTTTTTTGCTGAGAAAATCTGAAATTGGCTGAGAATTTTCTTTTGCTCAAAACACGACGTTTTCACTGCTAAACGCAAGTTTTGGCCGAGAAAAGCACATTTTGGATGTCCAAAACACTGTTTTGCTGGGAAAAAAAACTTTTTAGCCCAAAAAACTGAAAAATGGCCATTTTGGCTCTCAAAACCAGGTTTTTCGCTGACGGCGTGACCTGTTTGCTGAAACCCCCACTTTTTGCTCATGAAAATACCTCTTGAGATAAAAACACGACGTTTTGGCGAAAAAAAAATGGGGTTTTGGCTGAGTAAAGGTGCTTTTTGGTCAAAAAAGGTGTTTTTTGCTGAGAAAATCTGAAATTGGCTGAGAATTTTCTTTTGCTCAAAACACGACGTTTTCACTGCTAAACGCAAGTTTTGGCCGAGAAAAGCACATTTTGGATGTCCAAAACACTGTTTTGCTGGGAAAAAAAACTTTTTAGCCCAAAAAACTGAAAAATGGCCATTTTGGCTCTCAAAACCAGGTTTTTCGCTGACGGCGTGACCTGTTTGCTGAAACCCCCACTTTTTGCTCATGAAAATACCTCTTGAGATAAAAACACGACGTTTTGGCGAAAAAAAAATGGGGTTTTGGCTGAGTAAAGGTGCTTTTTGGTCAAAAAAGGTGTTTTTTGCTGAGAAAATCTGAAATTGGCTGAGAATTTTCTTTTGCTCAAAACACGACGTTTTCACTGCTAAACGCAAGTTTTGGCCGAGAAAAGCACATTTTGGATGTCCAAAACACTGTTTTGCTGGGAAAAAAAACTTTTTAGCCCAAAAAACTGAAAAATGGCCATTTTGGCTCTCAAAACCAGGTTTTTCGCTGACGGCGTGACCTGTTTGCTGAAACCCCCACTTTTTGCTCATGAAAATACCTCTTGAGATAAAAACACGACGTTTTGGCGAAAAAAAAATGGGGTTTTGGCTGAGTAAAGGTGCTTTTTGGTCAAAAAAGGTGTTTTTTGCTGAGAAAATCTGAAATTGGCTGAGAATTTTCTTTTGCTCAAAACACGACGTTTTCACTGCTAAACGCAAGTTTTGGCCGAGAAAAGCACATTTTGGATGTCCAAAACACTGTTTTGCTGGGAAAAAAAACTTTTTAGCCCAAAAAACTGAAAAATGGCCATTTTGGCTCTCAAAACCAGGTTTTTCGCTGACGGCGTGACCTGTTTGCTGAAACCCCCACTTTTTGCTCATGAAAATACCTCTTGAGATAAAAACACGACGTTTTGGCGAAAAAAAAATGGGGTTTTGGCTGAGTAAAGGTGCTTTTTGGTCAAAAAAGGTGTTTTTTGCTGAGAAAATCTGAAATTGGCTGAGAATTTTCTTTTGCTCAAAACACGACGTTTTCACTGCTAAACGCAAGTTTTGGCCGAGAAAAGCACATTTTGGATGTCCAAAACACTGTTTTGCTGGGAAAAAAAACTTTTTAGCCCAAAAAACTGAAAAATGGCCATTTTGGCTCTCAAAACCAGGTTTTTCGCTGACGGCGTGACCTGTTTGCTGAAACCCCCACTTTTTGCTCATGAAAATACCTCTTGAGATAAAAACACGACGTTTTGGCGAAAAAAAAATGGGGTTTTGGCTGAGTAAAGGTGCTTTTTGGTCAAAAAAGGTGTTTTTTGCTGAGAAAATCTGAAATTGGCTGAGAATTTTCTTTTGCTCAAAACACGACGTTTTCACTGCTAAACGCAAGTTTTGGCCGAGAAAAGCACATTTTGGATGTCCAAAACACTGTTTTGCTGGGAAAAAAAACTTTTTAGCCCAAAAAACTGAAAAATGGCCATTTTGGCTCTCAAAACCAGGTTTTTCGCTGACGGCGTGACCTGTTTGCTGAAACCCCCACTTTTTGCTCATGAAAATACCTCTTGAGATAAAAACACGACGTTTTGGCGAAAAAAAAATGGGGTTTTGGCTGAGTAAAGGTGCTTTTTGGTCAAAAAAGGTGTTTTTTGCTGAGAAAATCTGAAATTGGCTGAGAATTTTCTTTTGCTCAAAACACGACGTTTTCACTGCTAAACGCAAGTTTTGGCCGAGAAAAGCACATTTTGGATGTCCAAAACACTGTTTTGCTGGGAAAAAAAACTTTTTAGCCCAAAAAACTGAAAAATGGCCATTTTGGCTCTCAAAACCAGGTTTTTCGCTGACGGCGTGACCTGTTTGCTGAAACCCCCACTTTTTGCTCATGAAAATACCTCTTGAGATAAAAACACGACGTTTTGGCGAAAAAAAAATGGGGTTTTGGCTGAGTAAAGGTGCTTTTTGGTCAAAAAAGGTGTTTTTTGCTGAGAAAATCTGAAATTGGCTGAGAATTTTCTTTTGCTCAAAACACGACGTTTTCACTGCTAAACGCAAGTTTTGGCCGAGAAAAGCACATTTTGGATGTCCAAAACACTGTTTTGCTGGGAAAAAAAACTTTTTAGCCCAAAAAACTGAAAAATGGCCATTTTGGCTCTCAAAACCAGGTTTTTCGCTGACGGCGTGACCTGTTTGCTGAAACCCCCACTTTTTGCTCATGAAAATACCTCTTGAGATAAAAACACGACGTTTTGGCGAAAAAAAAATGGGGTTTTGGCTGAGTAAAGGTGCTTTTTGGTCAAAAAAGGTGTTTTTTGCTGAGAAAATCTGAAATTGGCTGAGAATTTTCTTTTGCTCAAAACACGACGTTTTCACTGCTAAACGCAAGTTTTGGCCGAGAAAAGCACATTTTGGATGTCCAAAACACTGTTTTGCTGGGAAAAAAAACTTTTTAGCCCAAAAAACTGAAAAATGGCCATTTTGGCTCTCAAAACCAGGTTTTTCGCTGACGGCGTGACCTGTTTGCTGAAACCCCCACTTTTTGCTCATGAAAATACCTCTTGAGATAAAAACACGACGTTTTGGCGAAAAAAAAATGGGGTTTTGGCTGAGTAAAGGTGCTTTTTGGTCAAAAAAGGTGTTTTTTGCTGAGAAAATCTGAAATTGGCTGAGAATTTTCTTTTGCTCAAAACACGACGTTTTCACTGCTAAACGCAAGTTTTGGCCGAGAAAAGCACATTTTGGATGTCCAAAACACTGTTTTGCTGGGAAAAAAAACTTTTTAGCCCAAAAAACTGAAAAATGGCCATTTTGGCTCTCAAAACCAGGTTTTTCGCTGACGGCGTGACCTGTTTGCTGAAACCCCCACTTTTTGCTCATGAAAATACCTCTTGAGATAAAAACACGACGTTTTGGCGAAAAAAAAATGGGGTTTTGGCTGAGTAAAGGTGCTTTTTGGTCAAAAAAGGTGTTTTTTGCTGAGAAAATCTGAAATTGGCTGAGAATTTTCTTTTGCTCAAAACACGACGTTTTCACTGCTAAACGCAAGTTTTGGCCGAGAAAAGCACATTTTGGATGTCCAAAACACTGTTTTGCTGGGAAAAAAAACTTTTTAGCCCAAAAAACTGAAAAATGGCCATTTTGGCTCTCAAAACCAGGTTTTTCGCTGACGGCGTGACCTGTTTGCTGAAACCCCCACTTTTTGCTCATGAAAATACCTCTTGAGATAAAAACACGACGTTTTGGCGAAAAAAAAATGGGGTTTTGGCTGAGTAAAGGTGCTTTTTGGTCAAAAAAGGTGTTTTTTGCTGAGAAAATCTGAAATTGGCTGAGAATTTTCTTTTGCTCAAAACACGACGTTTTCACTGCTAAACGCAAGTTTTGGCCGAGAAAAGCACATTTTGGATGTCCAAAACACTGTTTTGCTGGAAAAAAAAATTTTTTAGCCCAAAAAACTGAAAAATGGCCATTTTGGCTCTCAAAACCAGGTTTTTCGCTGACGGCGTGACCTGTTTGCTGAAACCCCCACTTTTTGCTCATGAAAATACCTC
>CAXHSA010000070.1:0-105598 GCA_964019055.1 Anthopleura xanthogrammica
TGGTTTCAGCAAACAGGTCCTACCGTCAGCGAAAAACCTAGTTTTGAGAGCCAAAATGGCCATTTTTCAGTTTTTTGGGCTAAAAAGGTTTTTTTTCTAGCAAAACAGTGTTTTTGACAACCAAAATGTGCTTTTCTCGCCCAAAAGGTGCGTTTAGCAGTGAAAAAGTGGTGTTTTGGGCCAAAGAAAATTCTCAGCAAAATTCCAATTTTGTCAGCAAAAAACAGTTTTTTTGACCAAAAAGCACCTTTTCTCAGCCAAAACCCCATTTTTTTTCGCCAAAACGTCGTGTTTTTATCTTGTGAGGTCTTTTCAGGAGCAAAAAGTGGTGGTTTCAGCAAACAGGTCCTACCGTCAGCGAAAAACCTAGTTTTGAGAGCCAAAATGGCCATTTTCAGTTTTTTGGGCTAAAAAGGTTTTTTTTCTAGCAAAACAGTGTTTTTGACACCCAAAATGTGCTTTTCTCGCCCAAAAGGTGCGTTTAGCAGTGAAAAAGTGGTGTTTTGGGCCAAAGAAAATTCTCAGCAAAATTCCAATTTTGTCAGCAAAAAACAGTTTTTTTGACCAAAAAGCACCTTTTCTCAGCCAAAACCCCATTTTTTTTCGCCAAAACGTCGTGTTTTTATCTTGTGAGGTCTTTTCAGGAGCAAAAAGTGGTGGTTTCAGCAAACAGGTCCTACCGTCAGCGAAAAACCTAGTTTTGAGAGCCAAAATGGCCATTTTTCAGTTTTTTGGGCTAAAAAGGTTTTTTTTCTAGCAAAACAGTGTTTTTGACACCCAAAATGTGCTTTTCTCGCCCAAAAGGTGCGTTTAGCAGTGAAAAAGTGGTGTTTTGGGCCAAAGAAAATTCTCAGCAAAATTCCAATTTTGTCAGCAAAAAACAGTTTTTTGGACCAAAAAGCACCTTTTCTCAGCCAAAACCCCATTTTTTTTCGCCAAAACGTCGTGTTTTTATCTTGTGAGGTCTTTTCAGGAGCAAAAAGTGGTGGTTTCAGCAAACAGGTCCTACCGTCAGCGAAAAACCTAGTTTTGAGAGCCAAAATGGCCATTTTTCAGTTTTTTGGGCTAAAAAGGTTTTTTTTCTAGCAAAACAGTGTTTTTGACACCCAAAATGTGCTTTTCTCGCCCAAAAGGTGCGTTTAGCAGTGAAAAAGTGGTGTTTTGGGCCAAAGAAAATTCTCAGCAAAATTCCAATTTTGTCAGCAAAAAACAGTTTTTTTGGACCAAAAAGCACCTTTTCTCAGCCAAAACCCCATTTTTTTTCGCCAAAACGTCGTGTTTTTATCTTGTGAGGTCTTTTCAGGAGCAAAAAGTGGTGGTTTCAGCAAACAGGTCCTACCGTCAGCGAAAAACCTAGTTTTGAGAGCCAAAATGGCCATTTTTCAGTTTTTTGGGCTAAAAAGGTTTTTTTTCTAGCAAAACAGTGTTTTTGACACCCAAAATGTGCTTTTCTCGCCCAAAAGGTGCGTTTAGCAGTGAAAAAGTGGTGTTTTGGCCAAAGAAAATTCTCAGCAAAATTCCAATTTTGTCAGCAAAAAACAGTTTTTTTGACCAAAAAGCACCTTTTCTCAGCCAAAACCCCATTTTTTTTCGCCAAAACGTCGTGTTTTTATCTTGTGAGGTCTTTTCAGGAGCAAAAAGTGGTGGTTTCAGCAAACAGGTCCTACCGTCAGCGAAAAACCTAGTTTTGAGAGCCAAAATGGCCATTTTTCAGTTTTTTGGGCTAAAAAGGTTTTTTTTCTAGCAAAACAGTGTTTTTGACACCCAAAATGTGCTTTTCTCGCCCAAAAGGTGCGTTTAGCAGTGAAAAAGTGGTGTTTTGGGCCAAAGAAAATTCTCAGCAAAATTCCAATTTTGTCAGCAAAAAACAGTTTTTTTGACCAAAAAGCACCTTTTCTCAGCCAAAACCCCATTTTTTTTTCGCCAAAACGTCGTGTTTTTATCTTGTGAGGTCTTTTCAGGAGCAAAAAGTGGTGGTTTCAGCAAACAGGTCCTACCGTCAGCGAAAAACCTAGTTTTGAGAGCCAAAATGGCCATTTTTCAGTTTTTTGGGCTAAAAAGGTTTTTTTTCTAGCAAAACAGTGTTTTTGACACCCAAAATGTGCTTTTCTCGCCCAAAAGGTGCGTTTAGCAGTGAAAAAGTGGTGTTTTGGGCCAAAGAAAATTCTCAGCAAAATTCCAATTTTGTCAGCAAAAAACAGTTTTTTTGACCAAAAAGCACCTTTTCTCAGCCAAAACCCCATTTTTTTTCGCCAAAACGTCGTGTTTTTATCTTGTGAGGTCTTTTCAGGAGCAAAAAGTGGTGGTTTCAGCAAACAGGTCCTACCGTCAGCGAAAAACCTAGTTTTGAGAGCCAAAATGGCCATTTTTCAGTTTTTTGGGCTAAAAAGGTTTTTTTTCTAGCAAAACAGTGTTTTTGACACCCAAAATGTGCTTTTCTCGCCCAAAAGGTGCGTTTAGCAGTGAAAAAGTGGTGTTTTGGGCCAAAGAAAATTCTCAGCAAAATTCCAATTTTGTCAGCAAAAAACAGTTTTTTTGACCAAAAAGCACCTTTTCTCAGCCAAAACCCCATTTTTTTTCGCCAAAACGTCGTGTTTTTATCTTGTGAGGTCTTTTCAGGAGCAAAAAGTGGTGGTTTCAGCAAACAGGTCCTACCGTCAGCGAAAAACCTAGTTTTGAGAGCCAAAATGGCCATTTTTCAGTTTTTTGGGCTAAAAAGGTTTTTTTTCTAGCAAAACAGTGTTTTTGACACCCAAAATGTGCTTTTCTCGCCCAAAAGGTGCGTTTAGCAGTGAAAAAGTGGTGTTTTGGGCCAAAGAAAATTCTCAGCAAAATTCCAATTTTGTCAGCAAAAAACAGTTTTTTTGACCAAAAAGCACCTTTTCTCAGCCAAAACCCCATTTTTTTTCGCCAAAACGTCGTGTTTTTATCTTGTGAGGTCTTTTCAGGAGCAAAAAGTGGTGGTTTCAGCAAACAGGTCCTACCGTCAGCGAAAAACCTAGTTTTGAGAGCCAAAATGGCCATTTTTCAGTTTTTTGGGCTAAAAAGGTTTTTTTTCTAGCAAAACAGTGTTTTTGACACCCAAAATGTGCTTTTCTCGCCCAAAAGGTGCGTTTAGCAGTGAAAAAGTGGTGTTTTGGGCCAAAGAAAATTCTCAGCAAAATTCCAATTTTGAAGAAAATTCTCAGCAAAATTCCAATTTTGTCAGCAAAAAATTTTGAAAAAGCACCTTTTCTCAGCCAAAACCCATTTTTTTTCGCCAAAACGTCGTGTTTTTATCTTGTGAGGTCTTTCAGGAGCAAAAAGTGGTGGTTTCAGCAAACAGGTCCTACCGTCAGCGAAAAACCTAGTTTTGAGAGCCAAAATGGCCATTTTCAGGTTTTTTTTCTAGCAAAACAGTGTTTTTGACACCCAAAATGTGCTTTTCTCGCCCAAAAGGTGCGTTTAGCAGTGAAAAAGTGGTGTTTTGGGCCAAAGAAAATTCTCAGCAAAATTCCAATTTTGTCAGCAAAAAACAGTTTTTTTGACCAAAAAGCACCTTTTCTCAGCCAAAACCCCATTTTTTTTCGCCAAAACGTCGTGTTTTTATCTTGTGAGGTCTTTTCAGGAGCAAAAAGTGGTGGTTTCAGCAAACAGGTCCTACCGTCAGCGAAAAACCTAGTTTTGAGAGCCAAAATGGCCATTTTTCAGTTTTTTGGGCTAAAAAGGTTTTTTTTCTAGCAAAACAGTGTTTTTGACACCCAAAATGTGCTTTTCTCGCCCAAAAGGTGCGTTTAGCAGTGAAAAAGTGGTGTTTTGGGCCAAAGAAAATTCTCAGCAAAATTCCAATTTTGTCAGCAAAAAACAGTTTTTTTGACCAAAAAGCACCTTTTCTCAGCCAAAACCCCATTTTTTTTCGCCAAAACGTCGTGTTTTTATCTTGTGAGGTCTTTTCAGGAGCAAAAAGTGGTGGTTTCAGCAAACAGGTCCTACCGTCAGCGAAAAACCTAGTTTTGAGAGCCAAAATGGCCATTTTTCAGTTTTTTGGGCTAAAAAGGTTTTTTTTCTAGCAAAACAGTGTTTTTGACACCCAAAATGTGCTTTTCTCGCCCAAAAGGTGCGTTTAGCAGTGAAAAAGTGGTGTTTTGGGCCAAAGAAAATTCTCAGCAAAATTCCAATTTTGTCAGCAAAAAACAGTTTTTTTGACCAAAAAGCACCTTTTCTCAGCCAAAACCCCATTTTTTTTCGCCAAAACGTCGTGTTTTTATCTTGTGAGGTCTTTTCAGGCAGCAAAAAGTGGTGGTTTCAGCAAACAGGTCCTACCGTCAGCGAAAAACCTAGTTTTGAGAGCCAAAATGGCCATTTTTCAGTTTTTTGGGCTAAAAAGGTTTTTTTTCTAGCAAAACAGTGTTTTTGACACCCAAAATGTGCTTTTCTCGCCCAAAAGGTGCGTTTAGCAGTGAAAAAGTGGTGTTTTCGGCCAAAGAAAATTCTCAGCAAAATTCCAATTTTGTCAGCAAAAAACAGTTTTTTTGACCAAAAAGCACCTTTTCTCAGCCAAAACCCCATTTTTTTTCGCCAAAACGTCGTGTTTTTATCTTGTGAGGTCTTTTCAGGAGCAAAAAGTGGTGGTTTCAGCAAACAGGTCCTACCGTCAGCGAAAAACCTAGTTTTGAGAGCCAAAATGGCCATTTTTCAGTTTTTTGGGCTAAAAAGGTTTTTTTTCTAGCAAAACAGTGTTTTTGACACCCAAAATGTGCTTTTCTCGCCCAAAAGGTGCGTTTAGCAGTGAAAAAGTGGTGTTTTGGGCCAAAGAAAATTCTCAGCAAAATTCCAATTTTGTCAGCAAAAAACAGTTTTTTTGACCAAAAAGCACCTTTTCTCAGCCAAAACCCCATTTTTTTTCGCCAAAACGTCGTGTTTTTATCTTGTGAGGTCTTTTCAGGAGCAAAAAGTGGTGGTTTCAGCAAACAGGTCCTACCGTCAGCGAAAAACCTAGTTTTGAGAGCCAAAATGGCCATTTTTCAGTTTTTTGGGCTAAAAAGGTTTTTTTTCTAGCAAAACAGTGTTTTTGACACCCAAAATGTGCTTTTTCGCCCAAAAGGTGCGTTTAGCAGTGAAAAAGTGGTGTTTTGGGCCAAAGAAAATTCTCAGCAAAATTCCAATTTTGTCAGCAAAAAACAGTTTTTTGGACCAAAAAGCACCTTTTCTCAGCCAAAACCCCATTTTTTTTCGCCAAAACGTCGTGTTTTTATCTTGTGAGGTCTTTTCAGGAGCAAAAAGTGGTGGTTTCAGCAAACAGGTCCTACCGTAAGCGAAAAACCTAGTTTTGAGAGCCAAAATGGCCATTTTTCAGTTTTTTGGGCTAAAAAGGTTTTTTTTCTAGCAAAACAGTGTTTTTGACACCCAAAATGTGCTTTTCTCGCCCAAAAGGTGCGTTTAGCAGTGAAAAAGTGGTGTTTTGGGCCAAAGAAAATTCTCAGCAAAATTCCAATTTTGTCAGCAAAAAACAGTTTTTTGGACCAAAAAGCACCTTTTCTCAGCCAAAACCCCATTTTTTTTCGCCAAAACGTCGTGTTTTTATCTTGTGAGGTCTTTTCAGGAGCAAAAAGTGGTGGTTTCAGCAAACAGGTCCTACCGTCAGCGAAAAACCTAGTTTTGAGAGCCAAAATGGCCATTTTTCAGTTTTTTGGGCTAAAAAGGTTTTTTTTCTAGCAAAACAGTGTTTTTGACACCCAAAATGTGCTTTTCTCGCCCAAAAGGTGCGTTTAGCAGTGAAAAAGTGGTGTTTTGGGCCAAAGAAAATTCTCAGCAAAATTCCAATTTTGTCAGCAAAAAACAGTTTTTTGGACCAAAAAGCACCTTTTCTCAGCCAAAACCCCATTTTTTTTCGCCAAAACGTCGTGTTTTTATCTTGTGAGGTCTTTTCAGGAGCAAAAAGTGGTGGTTTCAGCAAACAGGTCCTACCGTCAGCGAAAAACCTAGTTTTGAGAGCCAAAATGGCCATTTTTCAGTTTTTTGGGCTAAAAAGGTTTTTTTTCTAGCAAAACAGTGTTTTTGACACCCAAAATGTGCTTTTCTCGCCCAAAAGGTGCGTTTAGCAGTGAAAAAGTGGTGTTTTGGGCCAAAGAAAATTCTCAGCAAAATTCCAATTTTGTCAGCAAAAAACAGTTTTTTGGACCAAAAAGCACCTTTTCTCAGCCAAAACCCAATTTTTTTTCGCCAAAACGTCGTGTTTTTATCTTGTGAGGTCTTTTCAGGAGCAAAAAGTGGTGGTTTCAGCAAACAGGTCCTACCGTCAGCGAAAAACCTAGTTTTGAGAGCCAAAATGGCCATTTTTCAGTTTTTTGGGCTAAAAAGGTTTTTTTTCTAGCAAAACAGTGTTTTTGACACCCAAAATGTGCTTTTCTCGCCCAAAAGGTGCGTTTAGCAGTGAAAAAGTGGTGTTTTGGGCCAAAGAAAATTCTCAGCAAAATTCCAATTTTGTCAGCAAAAAACAGTTTTTTTGGACCAAAAAGCACCTTTTCTCAGCCAAAACCCCATTTTTTTTCGCCAAAACGTCGTGTTTTTATCTTGTGAGGTCTTTTCAGGAGCAAAAAGTGGTGGTTTCAGCAAACAGGTCCTACCGTCAGCGAAAAACCTAGTTTTGAGAGCCAAAATGGCCATTTTTCAGTTTTT
The DNA here is from genome assembly GCA_964019055.1 of Anthopleura xanthogrammica. NCBI lineage: Eukaryota > Metazoa > Cnidaria > Anthozoa > Actiniaria > Actiniidae > Anthopleura > Anthopleura xanthogrammica. The sequence continues at coordinate 6,658 of CAXHSA010000070.1, forward strand.
TGGGCTAAAAAGGTTTTTTTTCTAGCAAAACAGTGTTTTTGACACCCAAAATGTGCTTTTCTCGCCCAAAAGGTGCGTTTAGCAGTGAAAAAGTGGTGTTTTGGGCCAAAGAAAATTCTCAGCAAAATTCCAATTTTGTCAGCAAAAAACAGTTTTTTTGGACCAAAAAGCACCTTTTCTCAGCCAAAACCCCATTTTTTTTCGCCAAAACGTCGTGTTTTTATCTTGTGAGGTCTTTTCAGGAGCAAAAAGTGGTGGTTTCAGCAAACAGGTCCTACCGTCAGCGAAAAACCTAGTTTTGAGAGCCAAAATGGCCATTTTTCAGTTTTTTGGGCTAAAAAGGTTTTTTTTCTAGCAAAACAGTGTTTTTGACACCCAAAATGTGCTTTTCTCGCCCAAAAGGTGCGTTTAGCAGTGAAAAAGTGGTGTTTTGGGCCAAAGAAAATTCTCAGCAAAATTCCAATTTTGTCAGCAAAAAACAGTTTTTTGGACCAAAAAGCACCTTTTCTCAGCCAAAACCCCATTTTTTTTCGCCAAAACGTCGTGTTTTTATCTTGTGAGGTCTTTTCAGGAGCAAAAAGTGGTGGTTTCAGCAAACAGGTCCTACCGTCAGCGAAAAACCTAGTTTTGAGAGCCAAAATGGCCATTTTTCAGTTTTTGGGCTAAAAAGGTTTTTTTTCTAGCAAAACAGTGTTTTTGACACCCAAAATGTGCTTTTCTCGCCCAAAAGGTGCGTTTAGCAGTGAAAAAGTGGTGTTTTGGGCCAAAGAAAATTCTCAGCAAAATTCCAATTTTGTCAGCAAAAAACAGTTTTTTGGACCAAAAAGCACCTTTTCTCAGCCAAAACCCCATTTTTTTTCGCCAAAACGTCGTGTTTTTATCTTGTGAGGTCTTTTCAGGAGCAAAAAGTGGTGGTTTCAGCAAACAGGTCCTACCGTCAGCGAAAAACCTAGTTTTGAGAGCCAAAATGGCCATTTTTCAGTTTTTTGGGCTAAAAAGGTTTTTTTTCTAGCAAAACAGTGTTTTTGACACCCAAAATGTGCTTTTCTCGCCCAAAAGGTGCGTTTAGCAGTGAAAAAGTGGTGTTTTGGGCCAAAGAAAATTCTCAGCAAAATTCCAATTTTGTCAGCAAAAAACAGTTTTTTGGACCAAAAAGCACCTTTTCTCAGCCAAAACCCCATTTTTTTTCGCCAAAACGTCGTGTTTTTCTCTTGTGAGGTCTTTTCAGGAGCAAAAAGTGGTGGTTTCAGCAAACAGGTCCTACCGTCAGCGAAAAACCTAGTTTTGAGAGCCAAAATGGCCATTTTTCAGTTTTTTGGGCTAAAAAGGTTTTTTTTCTAGCAAAACAGTGTTTTTGACACCCAAAATGTGCTTTTCTCGCCCAAAAGGTGCGTTTAGCAGTGAAAAAGTGGTGTTTTGGGCCAAAGAAAATTCTCAGCAAAATTCCAATTTTGTCAGCAAAAAACAGTTTTTTTGGACCAAAAAGCACCTTTTCGCAGCCAAAACCCCATTTTTTTTCGCCAAAACGTCGTGTTTTTATCTTGTGAGGTCTTTTCAGGAGCAAAAAGTGGTGGTTTCAGCAAACAGGTCCTACCGTCAGCGAAAAACCTAGTTTTGAGAGCCAAAATGGCCATTTTTCAGTTTTTTGGGCTAAAAAGGTTTTTTTTCTAGCAAAACAGTGTTTTTGACACCCAAAATGTGCTTTTCTCGCCCAAAAGGTGCGTTTAGCAGTGAAAAAGTGGTGTTTTGGGCCAAAGAAAATTCTCAGCAAAATTCCAATTTTGTCAGCAAAAAACAGTTTTTTTGACCAAAAAGCACCTTTTCTCAGCCAAAACCCCATTTTTTTTCGCCAAAACGTCGTGTTTTTATCTTGTGAGGTCTTTTCAGGAGCAAAAAGTGGTGGTTTCAGCAAACAGGTCCTACCGTCAGCGAAAAACCTAGTTTTGAGAGCCAAAATGGCCATTTTTCAGTTTTTTGGGCTAAAAAGGTTTTTTTTCTAGCAAAACAGTGTTTTTGACACCCAAAATGTGCTTTTCTCGCCCAAAAGGTGCGTTTAGCAGTGAAAAAGTGGTGTTTTGGGCCAAAGAAAATTCTCAGCAAAATTCCAATTTTGTCAGCAAAAAACAGTTTTTTTGACCAAAAAGCACCTTTTCTCAGCCAAAACCCCATTTTTTTTCGCCAAAACGTCGTGTTTTTATCTTGTGAGGTCTTTTCAGGAGCAAAAAGTGGTGGTTTCAGCAAACAGGTCCTACCGTCAGCGAAAAACCTAGTTTTGAGAGCCAAAATGGCCATTTTTCAGTTTTTTGGGCTAAAAAGGTTTTTTTTCTAGCAAAACAGTGTTTTTGACACCCAAAATGTGCTTTTCTCGCCCAAAAGGTGCGTTTAGCAGTGAAAAAGTGGTGTTTTGGGCCAAAGAAAATTCTCAGCAAAATTCCAATTTTGTCAGCAAAAAACAGTTTTTTGGACCAAAAAGCACCTTTTCTCAGCCAAAACCCCATTTTTTTTCGCCAAAACGTCGTGTTTTTATCTTGTGAGGTCTTTTCAGGAGCAAAAAGTGGTGGTTTCAGCAAACAGGTCCTACCGTCAGCGAAAAACCTAGTTTTGAGAGCCAAAATGGCCATTTTTCAGTTTTTTGGGCTAAAAAGGTTTTTTTTCTAGCAAAACAGTGTTTTTGACACCCAAAATGTGCTTTTCTCGCCCAAAAGGTGCGTTTAGCAGTGAAAAAGTGGTGTTTTGGGCCAAAGAAAATTCTCAGCAAAATTCCAATTTTGTCAGCAAAAAACAGTTTTTTTGACCAAAAAGCACCTTTTCTCAGCCAAAACCCCATTTTTTTTCGCCAAAACGTCGTGTTTTTATCTTGTGAGGTCTTTTCAGGAGCAAAAAGTGGTGGTTTCAGCAAACAGGTCCTACCGTCAGCGAAAAACCTAGTTTTGAGAGCCAAAATGGCCATTTTTCAGTTTTTTGGGCTAAAAAGGTTTTTTTTCTAGCAAAACAGTGTTTTTGACACCCAAAATGTGCTTTTCTCGCCCAAAAGGTGCGTTTAGCAGTGAAAAAGTGGTGTTTTGGGCCAAAGAAAATTCTCAGCAAAATTCCAATTTTGTCAGCAAAAAACAGTTTTTTTGACCAAAAAGCACCTTTTCGCAGCCAAAACCCCATTTTTTTCGCCAAAACGTCGTGTTTTTATCTTGTGAGGTCTTTTCAGGAGCAAAAAGTGGTGGTTTCAGCAAACAGGTCCTACCGTCAGCGAAAAACCTAGTTTTGAGAGCCAAAATGGCCATTTTTCAGTTTTTTGGGCTAAAAAGGTTTTTTTTCTAGCAAAACAGTGTTTTTGACACCCAAAATGTGCTTTTCTCGCCCAAAAGGTGCGTTTAGCAGTGAAAAAGTGGTGTTTTGGGCCAAAGAAAATTCTCAGCAAAATTCCAATTTTGTCAGCAAAAAACAGTTTTTTGGACCAAAAAGCACCTTTTCTCAGCCAAAACCCCATTTTTTTTCGCCAAAACGTCGTGTTTTTATCTTGTGAGGTCTTTTCAGGAGCAAAAAGTGGTGGTTTCAGCAAACAGGTCCTACCGTCAGCGAAAAACCTAGTTTTGAGAGCCAAAATGGCCATTTTTCAGTTTTTTGGGCTAAAAAGGTTTTTTTTCTAGCAAAACAGTGTTTTTGACACCCAAAATGTGCTTTTCTCGCCCAAAAGGTGCGTTTAGCAGTGAAAAAGTGGTGTTTTGGGCCAAAGAAAATTCTCAGCAAAATTCCAATTTTGTCAGCAAAAAACAGTTTTTTTGACCAAAAAGCACCTTTTCGCAGCCAAAACCCCATTTTTTTTCGCCAAAACGTCGTGTTTTTATCTTGTGAGGTCTTTTCAGGAGCAAAAAGTGGTGGTTTCAGCAAACAGGTCCTACCGTCAGCGAAAAACCTAGTTTTGAGAGCCAAAATGGCCATTTTTCAGTTTTTTGGGCTAAAAAGGTTTTTTTTCTAGCAAAACAGTGTTTTTGACACCCAAAATGTGCTTTTCTCGCCCAAAAGGTGCGTTTAGCAGTGAAAAAGTGGTGTTTTGGGCCAAAGAAAATTCTCAGCAAAATTCCAATTTTGTCAGCAAAAAACAGTTTTTTTGACCAAAAAGCACCTTTTCTCAGCCAAAACCCCATTTTTTTTCGCCAAAACGTCGTGTTTTTATCTTGTGAGGTCTTTTCAGGAGCAAAAAGTGGTGGTTTCAGCAAACAGGTCCTACCGTCAGCGAAAAACCTAGTTTTGAGAGCCAAAATGGCCATTTTTCAGTTTTTTGGGCTAAAAAGGTTTTTTTTCTAGCAAAACAGTGTTTTTGACACCCAAAATGTGCTTTTCTCGCCCAAAAGGTGCGTTTAGCAGTGAAAAAGTGGTGTTTTGGGCCAAAGAAAATTCTCAGCAAAATTCCAATTTTGTCAGCAAAAAACAGTTTTTTGGACCAAAAAGCACCTTTTCTCAGCCAAAACCCCATTTTTTTTCGCCAAAACGTCGTGTTTTTATCTTGTGAGGTCTTTTCAGGAGCAAAAAGTGGTGGTTTCAGCAAACAGGTCCTACCGTCAGCGAAAAACCTAGTTTTGAGAGCCAAAATGGCCATTTTCAGTTTTTTGGGCTAAAAAGGTTTTTTTTCTAGCAAAACAGTGTTTTTGACACCCAAAATGTGCTTTTCTCGCCCAAAAGGTGCGTTTAGCAGTGAAAAAGTGGTGTTTTGGGCCAAAGAAAATTCTCAGCAAAATTCCAATTTTGTCAGCAAAAAACAGTTTTTTGGACCAAAAAGCACCTTTTCTCAGCCAAAACCCCATTTTTTTTCGCCAAAACGTCGTGTTTTTATCTTGTGAGGTCTTTTCAGGAGCAAAAAGTGGTGGTTTCAGCAAACAGGTCCTACCGTCAGCGAAAAACCTAGTTTTGAGAGCCAAAATGGCCATTTTTCAGTTTTTTGGGCTAAAAAGGTTTTTTTTCTAGCAAAACAGTGTTTTTGACACCCAAAATGTGCTTTTCTCGCCCAAAAGGTGCGTTTAGCAGTGAAAAAGTGGTGTTTTGGGCCAAAGAAAATTCTCAGCAAAATTCCAATTTTGTCAGCAAAAAACAGTTTTTTGACCAAAAAGCACCTTTTCTCAGCCAAAACCCCATTTTTTTTCGCCAAAACGTCGTGTTTTTATCTTGTGAGGTCTTTTCAGGAGCAAAAAGTGGTGGTTTCAGCAAACAGGTCCTACCGTCAGCGAAAAACCTAGTTTTGAGAGCCAAAATGGCCATTTTTCAGTTTTTTGGGCTAAAAAGGTTTTTTTTCTAGCAAAACAGTGTTTTTGACACCCAAAATGTGCTTTTCTCGCCCAAAAGGTGCGTTTAGCAGTGAAAAAGTGGTGTTTTGGGCCAAAGAAAATTCTCAGCAAAATTCCAATTTTGTCAGCAAAAAACAGTTTTTTTGACCAAAAAGCACCTTTTCTCAGCCAAAACCCCATTTTTTTTCGCCAAAACGTCGTGTTTTTATCTTGTGAGGTCTTTTCAGGAGCAAAAAGTGGTGGTTTCAGCAAACAGGTCCTACCGTCAGCGAAAAACCTAGTTTTGAGAGCCAAAATGGCCATTTTTCAGTTTTTTGGGCTAAAAAGGTTTTTTTTCTAGCAAAACAGTGTTTTTGACACCCAAAATGTGCTTTTCTCGCCCAAAAGGTGCGTTTAGCAGTGAAAAAGTGGTGTTTTGGGCCAAAGAAAATTCTCAGCAAAATTCCAATTTTGTCAGCAAAAAACAGTTTTTTTGGACCAAAAAGCACCTTTTCTCAGCCAAAACCCCATTTTTTTTCGCCAAAACGTCGTGTTTTTATCTTGTGAGGTCTTTTCAGGAGCAAAAAGTGGTGGTTTCAGCAAACAGGTCCTACCGTCAGCGAAAAACCTAGTTTTGAGAGCCAAAATGGCCATTTTTCAGTTTTTTGGGCTAAAAAGGTTTTTTTTCTAGCAAAACAGTGTTTTTGACACCCAAAATGTGCTTTTCTCGCCCAAAAGGTGCGTTTAGCAGTGAAAAAGTGGTGTTTTGGGCCAAAGAAAATTCTCAGCAAAATTCCAATTTTGTCAGCAAAAAACAGTTTTTTGGACCAAAAAGCACCTTTTCTCAGCCAAAACCCCATTTTTTTTCGCCAAAACGTCGTGTTTTTATCTTGTGAGGTCTTTTCAGGAGCAAAAAGTGGTGGTTTCAGCAAACAGGTCCTACCGTCAGCGAAAAACCTAGTTTTGAGAGCCAAAATGGCCATTTTTCAGTTTTTTGGGCTAAAAAGGTTTTTTTTCTAGCAAAACAGTGTTTTTGACACCCAAAATGTGCTTTTCTCGCCCAAAAGGTGCGTTTAGCAGTGAAAAAGTGGTGTTTTGGGCCAAAGAAAATTCTCAGCAAAATTCCAATTTTGTCAGCAAAAAACAGTTTTTTGGACCAAAAAGCACCTTTTCTCAGCCAAAACCCCATTTTTTTTCGCCAAAACGTCGTGTTTTTATCTTGTGAGGTCTTTTCAGGAGCAAAAAGTGGTGGTTTCAGCAAACAGGTCCTACCGTCAGCGAAAAACCTAGTTTTGAGAGCCAAAATGGCCATTTTTCAGTTTTTTGGGCTAAAAAGGTTTTTTTTCTAGCAAAACAGTGTTTTTGACACCCAAAATGTGCTTTTCTCGCCCAAAAGGTGCGTTTAGCAGTGAAAAAGTGGTGTTTTGGGCCAAAGAAAATTCTCAGCAAAATTCCAATTTTGTCAGCAAAAAACAGTTTTTTGGACCAAAAAGCACCTTTTCTCAGCCAAAACCCCATTTTTTTTCGCCAAAACGTCGTGTTTTTATCTTGTGAGGTCTTTTCAGGAGCAAAAAGTGGTGGTTTCAGCAAACAGGTCCTACCGTCAGCGAAAAACCTAGTTTTGAGAGCCAAAATGGCCATTTTTCAGTTTTTTGGGCTAAAAAGGTTTTTTTTTCTAGCAAAACAGTGTTTTTGACACCCAAAATGTGCTTTTCTCGCCCAAAAGGTGCGTTTAGCAGTGAAAAAGTGGTGTTTTGGGCCAAAGAAAATTCTCAGCAAAATTCCAATTTTGTCAGCAAAAAACAGTTTTTTGGACCAAAAAGCACCTTTTCTCAGCCAAAACCCCATTTTTTTTTCGCCAAAACGTCGTGTTTTTATCTTGTGAGGTCTTTTCAGGAGCAAAAAGTGGTGGTTTCAGCAAACAGGTCCTACCGTCAGCGAAAAACCTAGTTTTGAGAGCCAAAATGGCCATTTTTCAGTTTTTTGGGCTAAAAAGGTTTTTTTTCTAGCAAAACAGTGTTTTTGACACCCAAAATGTGCTTTTCTCGCCCAAAAGGTGCGTTTAGCAGTGAAAAAGTGGTGTTTTGGGCCAAAGAAAATTCTCAGCAAAATTCCAATTTTGTCAGCAAAAAACAGTTTTTTGGACCAAAAAGCACCTTTTCTCAGCCAAAACCCCATTTTTTTTCGCCAAAACGTCGTGTTTTTATCTTGTGAGGTCTTTTCAGGAGCAAAAAGTGGTGGTTTCAGCAAACAGGTCCTACCGTCAGCGAAAAACCTAGTTTTGAGAGCCAAAATGGCCATTTTTCAGTTTTTTGGGCTAAAAAGGTTTTTTTTCTAGCAAAACAGTGTTTTTGACACCCAAAATGTGCTTTTCTCGCCCAAAAGGTGCGTTTAGCAGTGAAAAAGTGGTGTTTTGGGCCAAAGAAAATTCTCAGCAAAATTCCAATTTTGTCAGCAAAAAACAGTTTTTTGGACCAAAAAGCACCTTTTCTCAGCCAAAACCCCATTTTTTTTCGCCAAAACGTCGTGTTTTTATCTTGTGAGGTCTTTTCAGGAGCAAAAAGTGGTGGTTTCAGCAAACAGGTCCTACCGTCAGCGAAAAACCTAGTTTTGAGAGCCAAAATGGCCATTTTTCAGTTTTTTGGGCTAAAAAGGTTTTTTTTCTAGCAAAACAGTGTTTTTGACACCCAAAATGTGCTTTTCTCGCCCAAAAGGTGCGTTTAGCAGTGAAAAAGTGGTGTTTTGGGCCAAAGAAAATTCTCAGCAAAATTCCAATTTTGTCAGCAAAAAACAGTTTTTTGGACCAAAAAGCACCTTTTCTCAGCCAAAACCCCATTTTTTTTCGCCAAAACGTCGTGTTTTTATCTTGTGAGGTCTTTTCAGGAGCAAAAAGTGGTGGTTTCAGCAAACAGGTCCTACCGTCAGCGAAAAACCTAGTTTTGAGAGCCAAAATGGCCATTTTTCAGTTTTTTGGGCTAAAAAGGTTTTTTTTCTAGCAAAACAGTGTTTTTGACACCCAAAATGTGCTTTTCTCGCCCAAAAGGTGCGTTTAGCAGTGAAAAAGTGGTGTTTTGGGCCAAAGAAAATTCTCAGCAAAATTCCAATTTTGTCAGCAAAAAACAGTTTTTTTGGACCAAAAAGCACCTTTTCTCAGCCAAAACCCCATTTTTTTTCGCCAAAACGTCGTGTTTTTATCTTGTGAGGTCTTTTCAGGAGCAAAAAGTGGTGGTTTCAGCAAACAGGTCCTACCGTCAGCGAAAAACCTAGTTTTGAGAGCCAAAATGGCCATTTTTCAGTTTTTTGGGCTAAAAAGGTTTTTTTTCTAGCAAAACAGTGTTTTTGACACCCAAAATGTGCTTTTCTCGCCCAAAAGGTGCGTTTAGCAGTGAAAAAGTGGTGTTTTGGGCCAAAGAAAATTCTCAGCAAAATTCCAATTTTGTCAGCAAAAAACAGTTTTTTTGGACCAAAAAGCACCTTTTCTCAGCCAAAACCCCATTTTTTTTCGCCAAAACGTCGTGTTTTTATCTTGTGAGGTCTTTTCAGGAGCAAAAAGTGGTGGTTTCAGCAAACAGGTCCTACCGTCAGCGAAAAACCTAGTTTTGAGAGCCAAAATGGCCATTTTTCAGTTTTTTGGGCTAAAAAGGTTTTTTTTCTAGCAAAACAGTGTTTTTGACACCCAAAATGTGCTTTTCTCGCCCAAAAGGTGCGTTTAGCAGTGAAAAAGTGGTGTTTTGGGCCAAAGAAAATTCTCAGCAAAATTCCAATTTTGTCAGCAAAAAACAGTTTTTTGGACCAAAAAGCACCTTTTCTCAGCCAAAACCCCATTTTTTTTCGCCAAAACGTCGTGTTTTTATCTTGTGAGGTCTTTTCAGGAGCAAAAAGTGGTGGTTTCAGCAAACAGGTCCTACCGTCAGCGAAAAACCTAGTTTTGAGAGCCAAAATGGCCATTTTTCAGTTTTTTGGGCTAAAAAGGTTTTTTTTCTAGCAAAACAGTGTTTTTGACACCCAAAATGTGCTTTTCTCGCCCAAAAGGTGCGTTTAGCAGTGAAAAAGTGGTGTTTTGGGCCAAAGAAAATTCTCAGCAAAATTCCAATTTTGTCAGCAAAAAACAGTTTTTTGGACCAAAAAGCACCTTTTCTCAGCCAAAACCCCATTTTTTTTCGCCAAAACGTCGTGTTTTTATCTTGTGAGGTCTTTTCAGGAGCAAAAAGTGGTGGTTTCAGCAAACAGGTCCTACCGTCAGCGAAAAACCTAGTTTTGAGAGCCAAAATGGCCATTTTTCAGTTTTTTGGGCTAAAAAGGTTTTTTTTCTAGCAAAACAGTGTTTTTGACACCCAAAATGTGCTTTTCTCGCCCAAAAGGTGCGTTTAGCAGTGAAAAAGTGGTGTTTTGGGCCAAAGAAAATTCTCAGCAAAATTCCAATTTTGTCAGCAAAAAACAGTTTTTTGGACCAAAAAGCACCTTTTCTCAGCCAAAACCCCATTTTTTTTCGCCAAAACGTCGTGTTTTTATCTTGTGAGGTCTTTTCAGGAGCAAAAAGTGGTGGTTTCAGCAAACAGGTCCTACCGTCAGCGAAAAACCTAGTTTTGAGAGCCAAAATGGCCATTTTTCAGTTTTTTGGGCTAAAAAGGTTTTTTTTCTAGCAAAACAGTGTTTTTGACACCCAAAATGTGCTTTTCTCGCCCAAAAGGTGCGTTTAGCAGTGAAAAAGTGGTGTTTTGGGCCAAAGAAAATTCTCAGCAAAATTCCAATTTTGTCAGCAAAAAACAGTTTTTTGGACCAAAAAGCACCTTTTCTCAGCCAAAACCCCATTTTTTTTCGCCAAAACGTCGTGTTTTTATCTTGTGAGGTCTTTTCAGGAGCAAAAAGTGGTGGTTTCAGCAAACAGGTCCTACCGTCAGCGAAAAACCTAGTTTTGAGAGCCAAAATGGCCATTTTTCAGTTTTTTGGGCTAAAAAGGTTTTTTTTCTAGCAAAACAGTGTTTTTGACACCCAAAATGTGCTTTTCTCGCCCAAAAGGTGCGTTTAGCAGTGAAAAAGTGGTGTTTTGGGCCAAAGAAAATTCTCAGCAAAATTCCAATTTTGTCAGCAAAAAACAGTTTTTTGGACCAAAAAGCACCTTTTCTCAGCCAAAACCCCATTTTTTTTCGCCAAAACGTCGTGTTTTTATCTTGTGAGGTCTTTTCAGGAGCAAAAAGTGGTGGTTTCAGCAAACAGGTCCTACCGTCAGCGAAAAACCTAGTTTTGAGAGCCAAAATGGCCATTTTTCAGTTTTTTGGGCTAAAAAGGTTTTTTTTCTAGCAAAACAGTGTTTTTGACACCCAAAATGTGCTTTTCTCGCCCAAAAGGTGCGTTTAGCAGTGAAAAAGTGGTGTTTTGGGCCAAAGAAAATTCTCAGCAAAATTCCAATTTTGTCAGCAAAAAACAGTTTTTTGGACCAAAAAGCACCTTTTCTCAGCCAAAACCCCATTTTTTTTCGCCAAAACGTCGTGTTTTTATCTTGTGAGGTCTTTTCAGGAGCAAAAAGTGGTGGTTTCAGCAAACAGGTCCTACCGTCAGCGAAAAACCTAGTTTTGAGAGCCAAAATGGCCATTTTTCAGTTTTTTGGGCTAAAAAGGTTTTTTTTCTAGCAAAACAGTGTTTTTGACACCCAAAATGTGCTTTTCTCGCCCAAAAGGTGCGTTTAGCAGTGAAAAAGTGGTGTTTTGGGCCAAAGAAAATTCTCAGCAAAATTCCAATTTTGTCAGCAAAAAACAGTTTTTTGGACCAAAAAGCACCTTTTCTCAGCCAAAACCCCATTTTTTTTCGCCAAAACGTCGTGTTTTTATCTTGTGAGGTCTTTTCAGGAGCAAAAAGTGGTGGTTTCAGCAAACAGGTCCTACCGTCAGCGAAAAACCTAGTTTTGAGAGCCAAAATGGCCATTTTTCAGTTTTTTGGGCTAAAAAGGTTTTTTTTCTAGCAAAACAGTGTTTTTGACACCCAAAATGTGCTTTTCTCGCCCAAAAGGTGCGTTTAGCAGTGAAAAAGTGGTGTTTTGGGCCAAAGAAAATTCTCAGCAAAATTCCAATTTTGTCAGCAAAAAACAGTTTTTTGGACCAAAAAGCACCTTTTCTCAGCCAAAACCCCATTTTTTTCGCCAAAACGTCGTGTTTTTATCTTGTGAGGTCTTTTCAGGAGCAAAAAGTGGTGGTTTCAGCAAACAGGTCCTACCGTCAGCGAAAAACCTAGTTTTGAGAGCCAAAATGGCCATTTTTCAGTTTTTTGGGCTAAAAAGGTTTTTTTTCTAGCAAAACAGTGTTTTTGACACCCAAAATGTGCTTTTCTCGCCCAAAAGGTGCGTTTAGCAGTGAAAAAGTGGTGTTTTGGGCCAAAGAAAATTCTCAGCAAAATTCCAATTTTGTCAGCAAAAAACAGTTTTTTGGACCAAAAAGCACCTTTTCTCAGCCAAAACCCCATTTTTTTTCGCCAAAACGTCGTGTTTTTATCTTGTGAGGTCTTTTCAGGAGCAAAAAGTGGTGGTTTCAGCAAACAGGTCCTACCGTCAGCGAAAAACCTAGTTTTGAGAGCCAAAATGGCCATTTTTCAGTTTTTTGGGCTAAAAAGGTTTTTTTTCTAGCAAAACAGTGTTTTTGACACCCAAAATGTGCTTTTCTCGCCCAAAAGGTGCGTTTAGCAGTGAAAAAGTGGTGTTTTGGGCCAAAGAAAATTCTCAGCAAAATTCCAATTTTGTCAGCAAAAAACAGTTTTTTGGACCAAAAAGCACCTTTTCTCAGCCAAAACCCCATTTTTTTTCGCCAAAACGTCGTGTTTTTATCTTGTGAGGTCTTTTCAGGAGCAAAAAGTGGTGGTTTCAGCAAACAGGTCCTACCGTCAGCGAAAAACCTAGTTTTGAGAGCCAAAATGGCCATTTTTCAGTTTTTTGGGCTAAAAAGGTTTTTTTTCTAGCAAAACAGTGTTTTTGACACCCAAAATGTGCTTTTCTCGCCCAAAAGGTGCGTTTAGCAGTGAAAAAGTGGTGTTTTGGGCCAAAGAAAATTCTCAGCAAAATTCCAATTTTGTCAGCAAAAAACAGTTTTTTTGACCAAAAAGCACCTTTTCTCAGCCAAAACCCCATTTTTTTTCGCCAAAACGTCGTGTTTTTATCTTGTGAGGTCTTTTCAGGAGCAAAAAGTGGTGGTTTCAGCAAACAGGTCCTACCGTCAGCGAAAAACCTAGTTTTGAGAGCCAAAATGGCCATTTTTCAGTTTTTTGGGCTAAAAAGGTTTTTTTTCTAGCAAAACAGTGTTTTTGACACCCAAAATGTGCTTTTCTCGCCCAAAAGGTGCGTTTAGCAGTGAAAAAGTGGTGTTTTGGGCCAAAGAAAATTCTCAGCAAAATTCCAATTTTGTCAGCAAAAAACAGTTTTTTGGACCAAAAAGCACCTTTTCTCAGCCAAAACCCCATTTTTTTTCGCCAAAACGTCGTGTTTTTATCTTGTGAGGTCTTTTCAGGAGCAAAAAGTGGTGGTTTCAGCAAACAGGTCCTACCGTCAGCGAAAAACCTAGTTTTGAGAGCCAAAATGGCCATTTTTCAGTTTTTTGGGCTAAAAAGGTTTTTTTTCTAGCAAAACAGTGTTTTTGACACCCAAAATGTGCTTTTCTCGCCCAAAAGGTGCGTTTAGCAGTGAAAAAGTGGTGTTTTGGGCCAAAGAAAATTCTCAGCAAAATTCCAATTTTGTCAGCAAAAAACAGTTTTTTGGACCAAAAAGCACCTTTTCTCAGCCAAAACCCCATTTTTTTTCGCCAAAACGTCGTGTTTTTATCTTGTGAGGTCTTTTCAGGAGCAAAAAGTGGTGGTTTCAGCAAACAGGTCCTACCGTCAGCGAAAAACCTAGTTTTGAGAGCCAAAATGGCCATTTTTCAGTTTTTTGGGCTAAAAAGGTTTTTTTTCTAGCAAAACAGTGTTTTTGACACCCAAAATGTGCTTTTCTCGCCCAAAAGGTGCGTTTAGCAGTGAAAAAGTGGTGTTTTGGGCCAAAGAAAATTCTCAGCAAAATTCCAATTTTGTCAGCAAAAAACAGTTTTTTGGACCAAAAAGCACCTTTTCTCAGCCAAAACCCCATTTTTTTTCGCCAAAACGTCGTGTTTTTATCTTGTGAGGTCTTTTCAGGAGCAAAAAGTGGTGGTTTCAGCAAACAGGTCCTACCGTCAGCGAAAAACCTAGTTTTGAGAGCCAAAATGGCCATTTTTCAGTTTTTTGGGCTAAAAAGGTTTTTTTTCTAGCAAAACAGTGTTTTTGACACCCAAAATGTGCTTTTCTCGCCCAAAAGGTGCGTTTAGCAGTGAAAAAGTGGTGTTTTGGGCCAAAGAAAATTCTCAGCAAAATTCCAATTTTGTCAGCAAAAAACAGTTTTTTTGGACCAAAAAGCACCTTTTCTCAGCCAAAACCCCATTTTTTTTCGCCAAAACGTCGTGTTTTTATCTTGTGAGGTCTTTTCAGGAGCAAAAAGTGGTGGTTTCAGCAAACAGGTCCTACCGTCAGCGAAAAACCTAGTTTTGAGAGCCAAAATGGCCATTTTTCAGTTTTTTGGGCTAAAAAGGTTTTTTTTCTAGCAAAACAGTGTTTTTGACACCCAAAATGTGCTTTTCTCGCCCAAAAGGTGCGTTTAGCAGTGAAAAAGTGGTGTTTTGGGCCAAAGAAAATTCTCAGCAAAATTCCAATTTTGTCAGCAAAAAACAGTTTTTTTGACCAAAAAGCACCTTTTCTCAGCCAAAACCCCATTTTTTTTCGCCAAAACGTCGTGTTTTTATCTTGTGAGGTCTTTTCAGGAGCAAAAAGTGGTGGTTTCAGCAAACAGGTCCTACCGTCAGCGAAAAACCTAGTTTTGAGAGCCAAAATGGCCATTTTCAGTTTTTTGGGCTAAAAAGGTTTGAGGTCTTTTCAGCGAGCCAAAATGGCCATTTTTCAGTTTTTTGGGCTAAAAGGTTTTTTTCCTAGCAGTGAAAAAGTGGTGTTTTGGGGCCAAAGAAAATTCTCAGCAAAATTCCAATTTTGTCAGCAAAAAACAGTTTTTTTGACCAAAAAGCACCTTTTCTCAGCCAAAACCCCATTTTTTTCGCCAAAACGTCGTGTTTTTATCTTGTGAGGTCTTTTCAGGAGCAAAAAGTGGTGGTTTCAGCAAACAGGTCCTACCGTCAGCGAAAAACCTAGTTTTGAGAGCCAAAATGGCCATTTTTCAGTTTTTTGGGCTAAAAAGGTTTTTTTTCTAGCAAAACAGTGTTTTTGACACCCAAAATGTGCTTTTCTCGCCCAAAAGGTGCGTTTAGCAGTGAAAAAGTGGTATTTTGGGCCAAAGAAAATTCTCAGCAAAATTCCAATTTTGTCAGCAAAAAACAGTTTTTTTGACCAAAAAGCACCTTTTCTCAGCCAAAACCCCATTTTTTTTCGCCAAAACGTCGTGTTTTATCTTGTGAGGTCTTTTCAGGAGCAAAAAGTGGTGGTTTCAGCAAACAGGTCCTACCGTCAGCGAAAACCTAGTTTTGAGAGCCAAAATGGCCATTTTTCAGTTTTTTGGGCTAAAAAGGTTTTTTTTCTAGCAAAACAGTGTTTTTGACACCCAAAATGTGCTTTTCTCGCCCAAAAGGTGCGTTTAGCAGTGAAAAAGTGGTGTTTTGGGCCAAAGAAAATTCTCAGCAAAATTCCAATTTTGTCAGCAAAAAACAGTTTTTTTGACCAAAAAGCACCTTTTCTCAGCCAAAACCCCATTTTTTTTCGCCAAAACGTCGTGTTTTTATCTTGTGAGGTCTTTTCAGGAGCAAAAAGTGGTGGTTTCAGCAAACAGGTCCTACCGTCAGCGAAAAACCTAGTTTTGAGAGCCAAAATGGCCATTTTTCAGTTTTTTGGGCTAAAAAGGTTTTTTTTCTAGCAAAACAGTGTTTTTGACACCCAAAATGTGCTTTTCTCGCCCAAAAGGTGCGTTTAGCAGTGAAAAAGTGGTGTTTTGGGCCAAAGAAAATTCTCAGCAAAATTCCAATTTTGTCAGCAAAAAACAGTTTTTTGGACCAAAAAGCACCTTTTCTCAGCCAAAACCCCATTTTTTTTCGCCAAAACGTCGTGTTTTTATCTTGTGAGGTCTTTTCAGGAGCAAAAAGTGGTGGTTTCAGCAAACAGGTCCTACCGTCAGCGAAAAACCTAGTTTTGAGAGCCAAAATGGCCATTTTTCAGTTTTTTGGGCTAAAAAGGTTTTTTTTCTAGCAAAACAGTGTTTTTGACACCCAAAATGTGCTTTTCTCGCCCAAAAGGTGCGTTTAGCAGTGAAAAAGTGGTGTTTTGGGCCAAAGAAAATTCTCAGCAAAATTCCAATTTTGTCAGCAAAAAACAGTTTTTTTGACCAAAAAGCACCTTTTCTCAGCCAAAACCCCATTTTTTTTCGCCAAAACGTCGTGTTTTTATCTTGTGAGGTCTTTTCAGGAGCAAAAAGTGGTGGTTTCAGCAAACAGGTCCTACCGTCAGCGAAAAACCTAGTTTTGAGAGCCAAAATGGCCATTTTTCAGTTTTTTGGGCTAAAAAGGTTTTTTTTCTAGCAAAACAGTGTTTTTGACACCCAAAATGTGCTTTTCTCGCCCAAAAGGTGCGTTTAGCAGTGAAAAAGTGGTGTTTTGGGCCAAAGAAAATTCTCAGCAAAATTCCAATTTTGTCAGCAAAAAACAGTTTTTTGGACAAAAAAGCACCTTTTCTCAGCCAAAACCCCATTTTTTTTCGCCAAAACGTCGTGTTTTTATCTTGTGAGGTCTTTTCAGGAGCAAAAAGTGGTGGTTTCAGCAAACAGGTCCTACCGTCAGCGAAAAACCTAGTTTTGAGAGCCAAAATGGCCATTTTTTCAGTTTTTTGGGCTAAAAAGGTTTTTTTTCTAGCAAAACAGTGTTTTTGACACCCAAAATGTGCTTTTCTCGCCCAAAAGGTGCGTTTAGCAGTGAAAAAGTGGTGTTTTGGGCCAAAGAAAATTCTCAGCAAAATTCCAATTTTGTCAGCAAAAAACAGTTTTTTTGACCAAAAAGCACCTTTTCTCAGCCAAAACCCCATTTTTTTTCGCCAAAACGTCGTGTTTTTATCTTGTGAGGTCTTTTCAGGAGCAAAAAGTGGTGGTTTCAGCAAACAGGTCCTACCGTCAGCGAAAAACCTAGTTTTGAGAGCCAAAATGGCCATTTTTCAGTTTTTTGGGCTAAAAAGGTTTTTTTTCTAGCAAAACAGTGTTTTTGACACCCAAAATGTGCTTATCTCGCCCAAAAGGTGCGTTTAGCAGTGAAAAAGTGGTGTTTTGGGCCAAAGAAAATTCTCAGCAAAATTCCAATTTTGTCAGCAAAAAACAGTTTTTTTGACCAAAAAGCACCTTTTCTCAGCCAAAACCCCATTTTTTTTCGCCAAAACGTCGTGTTTTTATCTTGTGAGGTCTTTTCAGGAGCAAAAAGTGGTGGTTTCAGCAAACAGGTCCTACCGTCAGCGAAAAACCTAGTTTTGAGAGCCAAAATGGCCATTTTTCAGTTTTTTGGGCTAAAAAGGTTTTTTTTCTAGCAAAACAGTGTTTTTGACACCCAAAATGTGCTTATCTCGCCCAAAAGGTGCGTTTAGCAGTGAAAAAGTGGTGTTTTGGGCCAAAGAAAATTCTCAGCAAAATTCCAATTTTGTCAGCAAAAAACAGTTTTTTTGACCAAAAAGCACCTTTTCTCAGCCAAAACCCCATTTTTTTTCGCCAAAACGTCGTGTTTTTATCTTGTGAGGTCTTTTCAGGAGCAAAAAGTGGTGGTTTCAGCAAACAGGTCCTACCGTCAGCGAAAAACCTAGTTTTGAGAGCCAAAATGGCCATTTTTCAGTTTTTTGGGCTAAAAAGGTTTTTTTTCTAGCAAAACAGTGTTTTTGACACCCAAAATGTGCTTTTCTCGCCCAAAAGGTGCGTTTAGCAGTGAAAAAGTGGTGTTTTGGGCCAAAGAAAATTCTCAGCAAAATTCCAATTTTGTCAGCAAAAAACAGTTTTTTTGACCAAAAAGCACCTTTTCTCAGCCAAAACCCCATTTTTTTTCGCCAAAACGTCGTGTTTTTATCTTGTGAGGTCTTTTCAGGAGCAAAAAGTGGTGGTTTCAGCAAACAGGTCCTACCGTCAGCGAAAAACCTAGTTTTGAGAGCCAAAATGGCCATTTTTCAGTTTTTTGGGCTAAAAAGGTTTTTTTTCTAGCAAAACAGTGTTTTTGACACCCAAAATGTGCTTTTCTCGCCCAAAAGGTGCGTTTAGCAGTGAAAAAGTGGTGTTTTGGGCCAAAGAAAATTCTCAGCAAAATTCCAATTTTGTCAGCAAAAAACAGTTTTTTTGACCAAAAAGCACCTTTTCTCAGCCAAAACCCCATTTTTTTTCGCCAAAACGTCGTGTTTTTATCTTGTGAGGTCTTTTCAGGAGCAAAAAGTGGTGGTTTCAGCAAACAGGTCCTACCGTCAGCGAAAAACCTAGTTTTGAGGGCCAAAATGGCCATTTTTCAGTTTTTTGGGCTAAAAAGGTTTTTTTTCTAGCAAAACAGTGTTTTTGACACCCAAAATGTGCTTTTCTCGCCCAAAAGGTGCGTTTAGCAGTGAAAAAGTGGTGTTTTGGGCCAAAGAAAATTCTCAGCAAAATTCCAATTTTGTCAGCAAAAACAGTTTTTTTGACCAAAAAGCACCTTTTCTCAGCCAAAACCCCATTTTTTTTCGCCAAAACGTCGTGTTTTTATCTTGTGAGGTCTTTTCAGGAGCAAAAAGTGGTGGTTTCAGCAAACAGGTCCTACCGTCAGCGAAAAACCTAGTTTTGAGAGCCAAAATGGCCATTTTTCAGTTTTTTGGGCTAAAAAGGTTTTTTTTCTAGCAAAACAGTGTTTTTGACACCCAAAATGTGCTTTTCTCGCCCAAAAGGTGCGTTTAGCAGTGAAAAAGTGGTGTTTTGGGCCAAAGAAAATTCTCAGCAAAATTCCAATTTTGTCAGCAAAAAACAGTTTTTTTGACCAAAAAGCACCTTTTCTCAGCCAAAACCCCATTTTTTTTCGCCAAAACGTCGTGTTTTTATCTTGTGAGGTCTTTTCAGGAGCAAAAAGTGGTGGTTTCAGCAAACAGGTCCTACCGTCAGCGAAAAACCTAGTTTTGAGAGCCAAAATGGCCATTTTTCAGTTTTTTGGGCTAAAAAGGTTTTTTTTCTAGCAAAACAGTGTTTTTGACACCCAAAATGTGCTTTTCTCGCCCAAAAGGTGCGTTTAGCAGTGAAAAAGTGGTGTTTTGGGCCAAAGAAAATTCTCAGCAAAATTCCAATTTTGTCAGCAAAAAACAGTTTTTTTGACCAAAAAGCACCTTTTCTCAGCCAAAACCCCATTTTTTTTCGCCAAAACGTCGTGTTTTTATCTTGTGAGGTCTTTTCAGGAGCAAAAAGTGGTGGTTTCAGCAAACAGGTCCTACCGTCGGCGAAAAACCTAGTTTTGAGAGCCAAAATGGCCATTTTTCAGTTTTTTGGGCTAAAAAGGTTTTTTTTTCTAGCAAAACAGTGTTTTTGACACCCAAAATGTGCTTTTCTCGCCCAAAAGGTGCGTTTAGCAGTGAAAAAGTGGTGTTTTGGGCCAAAGAAAATTCTCAGCAAAATTCCAATTTTGTCAGCAAAAAACAGTTTTTTTGACCAAAAAGCACCTTTTCTCAGCCAAAACCCCATTTTTTTTCGCCAAAACGTCGTGTTTTTATCTCGTGAGGTCTTTTCAGGAGCAAAAAGTGGTGGTTTCAGCAAACAGGTCCTACCGTCAGCGAAAAACCTAGTTTTGAGAGCCAAAATGGCCATTTTTCAGTTTTTTGGGCTAAAAAGGTTTTTTTTCTAGCAAAACAGTGTTTTTGACACCCAAAATGTGCTTTTCTCGCCCAAAAGGTGCGTTTAGCAGTGAAAAAGTGGTGTTTTGGGCCAAAGAAAATTCTCAGCAAAATTCCAATTTTGTCAGCAAAAAACAGTTTTTTTGACCAAAAAGCACCTTTTCTCAGCCAAAACCCCATTTTTTTTCGCCAAAACGTCGTGTTTTATCTTGTGAGGTCTTTTCAGGAGCAAAAAGTGGTGGTTTCAGCAAACAGGTCCTACCGTCAGCGAAAAACCTAGTTTTGAGAGCCAAAATGGCCATTTTTCAGTTTTTTGGGCTAAAAAGGTTTTTTTTCTAGCAAAACAGTGTTTTTGACACCCAAAATGTGCTTTTCTCGCCCAAAAGGTGCGTTTAGCAGTGAAAAAGTGGTGTTTTGGGCCAAAGAAAATTCTCAGCAAAATTCCAATTTTGTCAGCAAAAAAATAGTTTTTTGGACCAAAAAGCACCTTTTCTCAGCCAAAACCCCATTTTTTTTCGCCAAAACGTCGTGTTTTTATCTTGTGAGGTCTTTTCAGGAGCAAAAAGTGGTGGTTTCAGCAAACAGGTCCTACCGTCAGCGAAAAACCTAGTTTTGAGAGCCAAAATGGCCATTTTTCAGTTTTTTGGGCTAAAAAGGTTTTTTTTCTAGCAAAACAGTGTTTTTGACACCCAAAATGTGCTTTTCTCGCCCAAAAGGTGCGTTTAGCAGTGAAAAAGTGGTGTTTTGGGCCAAAGAAAATTCTCAGCAAAATTCCAATTTTGTCAGCAAAAAACAGTTTTTTTGACCAAAAAGCACCTTTTCTCAGCCAAAACCCCATTTTTTTTCGCCAAAACGTCGTGTTTTTATCTTGTGAGGTCTTTTCAGGAGCAAAAAGTGGTGGTTTCAGCAAACAGGTCCTACCGTCAGCGAAAAACCTAGTTTTGAGAGCCAAAATGGCCATTTTTCAGTTTTTTGGGCTAAAAAGGTTTTTTTTCTAGCAAAACAGTGTTTTTGACACCCAAAATGTGCTTTTCTCGCCCAAAAGGTGCGTTTAGCAGTGAAAAAGTGGTGTTTTGGGCCAAAGAAAATTCTCAGCAAAATTCCAATTTTGTCAGCAAAAAACAGTTTTTTTGACCAAAAAGCACCTTTTCTCAGCCAAAACCCCATTTTTTTTCGCCAAAACGTCGTGTTTTTATCTTGTGAGGTCTTTTCAGGAGCAAAAAGTGGTGGTTTCAGCAAACAGGTCCTACCGTCAGCGAAAAACCTAGTTTTGAGAGCCAAAATGGCCATTTTTCAGTTTTTTGGGCTAAAAAGGTTTTTTTTCTAGCAAAACAGTGTTTTTGACACCCAAAATGTGCTTTTCTCGCCCAAAAGGTGCGTTAAGCAGTGAAAAAGTGGTGTTTTGGGCCAAAGAAAATTCTCAGCAAAATTCCAATTTTGTCAGCAAAAAACAGTTTTTTTGACCAAAAAGCACCTTTTCTCAGCCAAAACCCCATTTTTTTTCGCCAAAACGTCGTGTTTTTATCTTGTGAGGTCTTTTCAGGAGCAAAAAGTGGTGGTTTCAGCAAACAGGTCCTACCGTCAGCGAAAAACCTAGTTTTGAGAGCCAAAATGGCCATTTTTCAGTTTT
Source organism: Anthopleura xanthogrammica (assembly GCA_964019055.1). Taxonomy (NCBI): domain Eukaryota; kingdom Metazoa; phylum Cnidaria; class Anthozoa; order Actiniaria; family Actiniidae; genus Anthopleura; species Anthopleura xanthogrammica. The sequence continues at coordinate 27,385 of CAXHSA010000070.1, forward strand.
TTGGGCTAAAAAGGTTTTTTTTCTAGCAAAACAGTGTTTTTGACACCCAAAATGTGCTTTTCTCGCCCAAAAGGTGCGTTTAGCAGTGAAAAAGTGGTGTTTTGGGCCAAAGAAAATTCTCAGCAAAATTCCAATTTTGTCAGCAAAAAACAGTTTTTTGGACCAAAAAGCACCTTTTCTCAGCCAAAACCCCATTTTTTTTCGCCAAAACGTCGTGTTTTTATCTTGTGAGGTCTTTTCAGGAGCAAAAAGTGGTGGTTTCAGCAAACAGGTCCTACCGTCAGCGAAAAACCTAGTTTTGAGAGCCAAAATGGCCATTTTTCAGTTTTTTGGGCTAAAAAGGTTTTTTTTCTAGCAAAACAGTGTTTTTGACACCCAAAATGTGCTTTTCTCGCCCAAAAGGTGCGTTTAGCAGTGAAAAAGTGGTGTTTTGGGCCAAAGAAAATTCTCAGCAAAATTCCAATTTTGTCAGCAAAAAACAGTTTTTTTGACCAAAAAGCACCTTTTCTCAGCCAAAACCCCATTTTTTTTCGCCAAAACGTCGTGTTTTTATCTTGTGAGGTCTTTTCAGGAGCAAAAAGTGGTGGTTTCAGCAAACAGGTCCTACCGTCAGCGAAAAACCTAGTTTTGAGAGCCAAAATGGCCATTTTTCAGTTTTTTGGGCTAAAAAGGTTTTTTTTCTAGCAAAACAGTGTTTTTGACACCCAAAATGTGCTTTTCTCGCCCAAAAGGTGCGTTTAGCAGTGAAAAAGTGGTGTTTTGGGCCAAAGAAAATTCTCAGCAAAATTCCAATTTTGTCAGCAAAAAACAGTTTTTTTGACCAAAAAGCACCTTTTCTCAGCCAAAACCCCATTTTTTTTCGCCAAAACGTCGTGTTTTTATCTCGTGAGGTCTTTTCAGGAGCAAAAAGTGGTGGTTTCAGCAAACAGGTCCTACCGTCAGCGAAAAACCTAGTTTTGAGAGCCAAAATGGCCATTTTTCAGTTTTATGGGCTAAAAAGGTTTTTTTTCTAGCAAAACAGTGTTTTTGACACCCAAAATGTGCTTTTCTCGCCCAAAAGGTGCGTTTAGCAGTGAAAAAGTGGTGTTTTGGGCCAAAGAAAATTCTCAGCAAAATTCCAATTTTGTCAGCAAAAAACAGTTTTTTTGACCAAAAAGCACCTTTTCTCAGCCAAAACCCCATTTTTTTTCGCCAAAACGTCGTGTTTTTATCTTGTGAGGTCTTTTCAGGAGCAAAAAGTGGTGGTTTCAGCAAACAGGTCCTACCGTCAGCGAAAAACCTAGTTTTGAGAGCCAAAATGGCCATTTTTCAGTTTTTTGGGCTAAAAAGGTTTTTTTTCTAGCAAAACAGTGTTTTTGACACCCAAAATGTGCTTTTCTCGCCCAAAAGGTGCGTTTAGCAGTGAAAAAGTGGTGTTTTGGGCCAAAGAAAATTAGCAAAATTCCAATTTTGTCAGCAAAAAACAGTTTTTTTGACCAAAAAGCACCTTTTCTCAGCCAAAACCCCATTTTTTTTCGCCAAAACGTCGTGTTTTTATCTTGTGAGGTCTTTTCAGGAGCAAAAAGTGGTGGTTTCAGCAAACAGGTCCTACCGTCAGCGAAAAACCTAGTTTTGAGAGCCAAAATGGCCATTTTTCAGTTTTTTGGGCTAAAAAGGTTTTTTTTTCTAGCAAAACAGTGTTTTTGACACCCAAAATGTGCTTTTCTCGCCCAAAAGGTGCGTTTAGCAGTGAAAAAGTGGTGTTTTGGGCCAAAGAAAATTCTCAGCAAAATTCCAATTTTGTCAGCAAAAAACAGTTTTTTGGACCAAAAAGCACCTTTTCTCAGCCAAAACCCCATTTTTTTTCGCCAAAACGTCGTGTTTTTATCTTGTGAGGTCTTTTCAGGAGCAAAAAGTGGTGGTTTCAGCAAACAGGTCCTACCGTCAGCGAAAAACCTAGTTTTGAGAGCCAAAATGGCCATTTTTCAGTTTTTTGGGCTAAAAAGGTTTTTTTTCTAGCAAAACAGTGTTTTTGACACCCAAAATGTGCTTTTCTCGCCCAAAAGGTGCGTTTAGCAGTGAAAAAGTGGTGTTTTGGGCCAAAGAAAATTCTCAGCAAAATTCCAATTTTGTCAGCAAAAAACAGTTTTTTTGACCAAAAAGCACCTTTTCTCAGCCAAAACCCCATTTTTTTTCGCCAAAACGTCGTGTTTTTATCTTGTGAGGGGTCTTTTCAGGAGCAAAAAGTGGTGGTTTCAGCAAACAGGTCCTACCGTCAGCGAAAAACCTAGTTTTGAGAGCCAAAATGGCCATTTTTCAGTTTTTTGGGCTAAAAAGGTTTTTTTTCTAGCAAAACAGTGTTTTTGACACCCAAAATGTGCTTTTCTCGCCCAAAAGGTGCGTTTAGCAGTGAAAAAGTGGTGTTTTGGGCCAAAGAAAATTCTCAGCAAAATTCCAATTTTGTCAGCAAAAAACAGTTTTTTTGACCAAAAAGCACCTTTTCTCAGCCAAAACCCCATTTTTTTTCGCCAAAACGTCGTGTTTTTATCTTGTGAGGTCTTTTCAGGAGCAAAAAGTGGTGGTTTCAGCAAACAGGTCCTACCGTCAGCGAAAAACCTAGTTTTGAGAGCCAAAATGGCCATTTTTCAGTTTTTTGGGCTAAAAAGGTTTTTTTTCTAGCAAAACAGTGTTTTTGACACCCAAAATGTGCTTTTCTCGCCCAAAAGGTGCGTTTAGCAGTGAAAAAGTGGTGTTTTGGGCCAAAGAAAATTCTCAGCAAAATTCCAATTTTGTCAGCAAAAAACAGTTTTTTTGACCAAAAAGCACCTTTTCTCAGCCAAAACCCCATTTTTTTTCGCCAAAACGTCGTGTTTTTATCTTGTGAGGTCTTTTCAGGAGCAAAAAGTGGTGGTTTCAGCAAACAGGTCCTACCGTCAGCGAAAAACCTAGTTTTGAGAGCCAAAATGGCCATTTTTCAGTTTTTTGGGCTAAAAAGGTTTTTTTTCTAGCAAAACAGTGTTTTTGACACCCAAAATGTGCTTTTCTCGCCCAAAAGGTGCGTTTAGCAGTGAAAAAGTGGTGTTTTGGGCCAAAGAAAATTCTCAGCAAAATTCCAATTTTGTCAGCAAAAAACAGTTTTTTTGACCAAAAAGCACCTTTTCTCAGCCAAAACCCCATTTTTTTTCGCCAAAACGTCGTGTTTTTATCTTGTGAGGTCTTTTCAGGAGCAAAAAGTGGTGGTTTCAGCAAACAGGTCCTACCGTCAGCGAAAAACCTAGTTTTGAGAGCCAAAATGGCCATTTTTCAGTTTTTTGGGCTAAAAAGGTTTTTTTTCTAGCAAAACAGTGTTTTTGACACCCAAAATGTGCTTTTCTCGCCCAAAAGGTGCGTTTAGCAGTGAAAAAGTGGTGTTTTGGGCCAAAGAAAATTCTCAGCAAAATTCCAATTTTGTCAGCAAAAAACAGTTTTTTTGACCAAAAAGCACCTTTTCTCAGCCAAAACCCCATTTTTTTTCGCCAAAACGTCGTGTTTTTATCTTGTGAGGTCTTTTCAGGAGCAAAAAGTGGTGGTTTCAGCAAACAGGTCCTACCGTCAGCGAAAAACCTAGTTTTGAGAGCCAAAATGGCCATTTTTCAGTTTTTTGGGCTAAAAAGGTTTTTTTTCTAGCAAAACAGTGTTTTTGACACCCAAAATGTGCTTTTCTCGCCCAAAAGGTGCGTTTAGCAGTGAAAAAGTGGTGTTTTGGGCCAAAGAAAATTCTCAGCAAAATTCCAATTTTGTCAGCAAAAAACAGTTTTTTTGACCAAAAAGCACCTTTTCTCAGCCAAAACCCCATTTTTTTTCGCCAAAACGTCGTGTTTTTATCTTGTGAGGTCTTTTCAGGAGCAAAAAGTGGTGGTTTCAGCAAACAGGTCCTACCGTCAGCGAAAAACCTAGTTTTGAGAGCCAAAATGGCCATTTTTCAGTTTTTTGGGCTAAAAAGGTTTTTTTTCTAGCAAAACAGTGTTTTTGACACCCAAAATGTGCTTTTCTCGCCCAAAAGGTGCGTTTAGCAGTGAAAAAGTGGTGTTTTGGGCCAAAGAAAATTCTCAGCAAAATTCCAATTTTGTCAGCAAAAAACAGTTTTTTTGACCAAAAAGCACCTTTTCTCAGCCAAAACCCCATTTTTTTTCGCCAAAACGTCGTGTTTTTATCTTGTGAGGTCTTTTCAGGAGCAAAAAGTGGTGGTTTCAGCAAACAGGTCCTACCGTCAGCGAAAAACCTAGTTTTGAGAGCCAAAATGGCCATTTTTCAGTTTTTTGGGCTAAAAAGGTTTTTTTTCTAACAAAACAGTGTTTTTGACACCCAAAATGTGCTTTTCTCGCCCAAAAGGTGCGTTTAGCAGTGAAAAAGTGGTGTTTTGGGCCAAAGAAAATTCTCAGCAAAATTCCAATTTTGTCAGCAAAAAACAGTTTTTTTGACCAAAAAGCACCTTTTCTCAGCCAAAACCCCATTTTTTTTCGCCAAAACGTCGTGTTTTTATCTTGTGAGGTCTTTTCAGGAGCAAAAAGTGGTGGTTTCAGCAAACAGGTCCTACCGTCAGCGAAAAACCTAGTTTTGAGAGCCAAAATGGCCATTTTTCAGTTTTTTGGGCTAAAAAGGTTTTTTTTCTAGCAAAACAGTGTTTTTGACACCCAAAATGTGCTTTTCTCGCCCAAAAGGTGCGTTTAGCAGTGAAAAAGTGGTGTTTTGGGCCAAAGAAAATTCTCAGCAAAATTCCAATTTTGTCAGCAAAAAACAGTTTTTTTGACCAAAAAGCACCTTTTCTCAGCCAAAACCCCATTTTTTTTCGCCAAAACGTCGTGTTTTTATCTTGTGAGGTCTTTTCAGGAGCAAAAAGTGGTGGTTTCAGCAAACAGGTCCTACCGTCAGCGAAAAACCTAGTTTTGAGAGCCAAAATGGCCATTTTTCAGTTTTTTGGGCTAAAAAGGTTTTTTTTCTAGCAAAACAGTGTTTTTGACACCCAAAATGTGCTTTTCTCGCCCAAAAGGTGCGTTTAGCAGTGAAAAAGTGGTGTTTTGGGCCAAAGAAAATTCTCAGCAAAATTCCAATTTTATCAGCAAAAAACAGTTTTTTTGACCAAAAAGCACCTTTTCTCAGCCAAAACCCCATTTTTTTTCGCCAAAACGTCGTGTTTTTATCTTGTGAGGTCTTTTCAGGAGCAAAAAGTGGTGGTTTCAGCAAACAGGTCCTACCGTCAGCGAAAAACCTAGTTTTGAGAGCCAAAATGGCCATTTTTCAGTTTTTTGGGCTAAAAAGGTTTTTTTTCTAGCAAAACAGTGTTTTTGACACCCAAAATGTGCTTTTCTCGCCCAAAAGGTGCGTTTAGCAGTGAAAAAGTGGTGTTTTGGGCCAAAGAAAATTCTCAGCAAAATTCCAATTTTGTCAGCAAAAAACAGTTTTTTTGACCAAAAAGCACCTTTTCTCAGCCAAAACCCCATTTTTTTTCGCCAAAACGTCGTGTTTTTATCTTGTGAGGTCTTTTCAGGAGCAAAAAGTGGTGGTTTCAGCAAACAGGTCCTACCGTCAGCGAAAAACCTAGTTTTGAGAGCCAAAATGGCCATTTTTCAGTTTTTTGGGCTAAAAAGGTTTTTTTTCTAGCAAAACAGTGTTTTTGACACCCAAAATGTGCTTTTCTCGCCCAAAAGGTGCGTTTAGCAGTGAAAAAGTGGTGTTTTGGGCCAAAGAAAATTCTCAGCAAAATTCCAATTTTGTCAGCAAAAAACAGTTTTTTTGACCAAAAAGCACCTTTTCTCAGCCAAAACCCCATTTTTTTTCGCCAAAACGTCGTGTTTTTATCTTGTGAGGTCTTTTCAGGAGCAAAAAGTGGTGGTTTCAGCAAACAGGTCCTACCGTCAGCGAAAAACCTAGTTTTGAGAGCCAAAATGGCCATTTTTCAGTTTTTTGGGCTAAAAAGGTTTTTTTTCTAGCAAAACAGTGTTTTTGACACCCAAAATGTGCTTTTCTCGCCCAAAAGGTGCGTTTAGCAGTGAAAAAGTGGTGTTTTGGGCCAAAGAAAATTCTCAGCAAAATTCCAATTTTGTCAGCAAAAAACAGTTTTTTTGACCAAAAAGCACCTTTTCTCAGCCAAAACCCCATTTTTTTTCGCCAAAACGTCGTGTTTTTATCTTGTGAGGTCTTTTCAGGAGCAAAAAGTGGTGGTTTCAGCAAACAGGTCCTACCGTCAGCGAAAAACCTAGTTTTGAGAGCCAAAATGGCCATTTTTCAGTTTTTTGGGCTAAAAAGGTTTTTTTTCTAGCAAAACAGTGTTTTTGACACCCAAAATGTGCTTTTCTCGCCCAAAAGGTGCGTTTAGCAGTGAAAAAGTGGTGTTTTGGGCCAAAGAAAATTCTCAGCAAAATTCCAATTTTGTCAGCAAAAAACAGTTTTTTTGACCAAAAAGCACCTTTTCTCAGCCAAAACCCCATTTTTTTTCGCCAAAACGTCGTGTTTTTATCTTGTGAGGTCTTTTCAGGAGCAAAAAGTGGTGGTTTCAGCAAACAGGTCCTACCGTCAGCGAAAAACCTAGTTTTGAGAGCCAAAATGGCCATTTTTCAGTTTTTTGGGCTAAAAAGGTTTTTTTTCTAGCAAAACAGTGTTTTTGACACCCAAAATGTGCTTTTCTCGCCCAAAAGGTGCGTTTAGCAGTGAAAAAGTGGTGTTTTGGGCCAAAGAAAATTCTCAGCAAAATTCCAATTTTGTCAGCAAAAAACAGTTTTTTTGACCAAAAAGCACCTTTTCTCAGCCAAAACCCCATTTTTTTTCGCCAAAACGTCGTGTTTTTATCTTGTGAGGTCTTTTCAGGAGCAAAAAGTGGTGGTTTCAGCAAACAGGTCCTACCGTCAGCGAAAAACCTAGTTTTGAGAGCCAAAATGGCCATTTTTCAGTTTTTTGGGCTAAAAAGGTTTTTTTTCTAGCAAAACAGTGTTTTTGACACCCAAAATGTGCTTTTCTCGCCCAAAAGGTGCGTTTAGCAGTGAAAAAGTGGTGTTTTGGGCCAAAGAAAATTCTCAGCAAAATTCCAATTTTGTCAGCAAAAAACAGTTTTTTTGACCAAAAAGCACCTTTTCTCAGCCAAAACCCCATTTTTTTTCGCCAAAACGTCGTGTTTTTATCTTGTGAGGTCTTTTCAGGAGCAAAAAGTGGTGGTTTCAGCAAACAGGTCCTACCGTCAGCGAAAAACCTAGTTTTGAGAGCCAAAATGGCCATTTTTCAGTTTTTTGGGCTAAAAAGGTTTTTTTTCTAGCAAAACAGTGTTTTTGACACCCAAAATGTGCTTTTCTCGCCCAAAAGGTGCGTTTAGCAGTGAAAAAGTGGTGTTTTGGGCCAAAGAAAATTCTCAGCAAAATTCCAATTTTGTCAGCAAAAAACAGTTTTTTTGACCAAAAAGCACCTTTTCTCAGCCAAAACCCCATTTTTTTTCGCCAAAACGTCGTGTTTTTATCTTGTGAGGTCTTTTCAGGAGCAAAAAGTGGTGGTTTCAGCAAACAGGTCCTACCGTCAGCGAAAAACCTAGTTTTGAGAGCCAAAATGGCCATTTTTCAGTTTTTTGGGCTAAAAAGGTTTTTTTTCTAGCAAAACAGTGTTTTTGACACCCAAAATGTGCTTTTCTCGCCCAAAAGGTGCGTTTAGCAGTGAAAAAGTGGTGTTTTGGGCCAAAGAAAATTCTCAGCAAAATTCCAATTTTGTCAGCAAAAAACAGTTTTTTTGACCAAAAAGCACCTTTTCTCAGCCAAAACCCCATTTTTTTTCGCCAAAACGTCGTGTTTTTATCTTGTGAGGTCTTTTCAGGAGCAAAAAGTGGTGGTTTCAGCAAACAGGTCCTACCGTCAGCGAAAAACCTAGTTTTGAGAGCCAAAATGGCCATTTTTCAGTTTTTTGGGCTAAAAAGGTTTTTTTTCTAGCAAAACAGTGTTTTTGACACCCAAAATGTGCTTTTCTCGCCCAAAAGGTGCGTTTAGCAGTGAAAAAGTGGTGTTTTGGGCCAAAGAAAATTCTCAGCAAAATTCCAATTTTGTCAGCAAAAAACAGTTTTTTTGACCAAAAAGCACCTTTTCTCAGCCAAAACCCCATTTATTTTCGCCAAAACGTCGTGTTTTTATCTTGTGAGGTCTTTTCAGGAGCAAAAAGTGGTGGTTTCAGCAAACAGGTCCTACCGTCAGCGAAAAACCTAGTTTTGAGAGCCAAAATGGCCATTTTTCAGTTTTTTGGGCTAAAAAGGTTTTTTTTCTAGCAAAACAGTGTTTTTGACACCCAAAATGTGCTTTTCTCGCCCAAAAGGTGCGTTTAGCAGTGAAAAAGTGGTGTTTTGGGCCAAAGAAAATTCTCAGCAAAATTCCAATTTTGTCAGCAAAAAACAGTTTTTTTGACCAAAAAGCACCTTTTCTCAGCCAAAACCCCATTTTTTTTCGCCAAAACGTCGTGTTTTTATCTTGTGAGGTCTTTTCAGGAGCAAAAAGTGGTGGTTTCAGCAAACAGGTCCTACCGTCAGCGAAAAACCTAGTTTTGAGAGCCAAAATGGCCATTTTTCAGTTTTTTGGGCTAAAAAGGTTTTTTTTCTAGCAAAACAGTGTTTTTGACACCCAAAATGTGCTTTTCTCGCCCAAAAGGTGCGTTTAGCAGTGAAAAAGTGGTGTTTTGGGCCAAAGAAAATTCTCAGCAAAATTCCAATTTTGTCAGCAAAAAACAGTTTTTTTTTGACCAAAAAGCACCTTTTCTCAGCCAAAACCCCATTTTTTTTCGCCAAAACGTCGTGTTTTTATCTTGTGAGGTCTTTTCAGGAGCAAAAAGTGGTGGTTTCAGCAAACAGGTCCTAACGTCAGCGAAAACCTAGTTTTGAGAGCCAAAATGGCCATTTTTCAGTTTTTTGGGCTAAAAAGGTTTTTTTTCTAGCAAAACAGTGTTTTTGACACCCAAAATGTGCTTTTCTCGCCCAAAAGGTGCGTTTAGCAGTGAAAAAGTGGTGTTTTGGGCCAAAGAAAATTCTCAGCAAAATTCCAATTTTGTCAGCAAAAAACAGTTTTTTTGACCAAAAAGCACCTTTTCTCAGCCAAAACCCCATTTTTTTTCGCCAAAACGTCGTGTTTTTATCTTGTGAGGTCTTTTCAGGAGCAAAAAGTGGTGGTTTCAGCAAACAGGTCCTACCGTCAGCGAAAAACCTAGTTTTGAGAGCCAAAATGGCCATTTTTCAGTTTTTTGGGCTAAAAAGGTTTTTTTTCTAGCAAAACAGTGTTTTTGACACCCAAAATGTGCTTTTCTCGCCAAAAGGTGCGTTTAGCAGTGAAAAAGTGGTGTTTTGGGCCAAAGAAAATTCTCAGCAAAATTCCAATTTTGTCAGCAAAAAACAGTTTTTTTGACCAAAAAGCACCTTTTCTCAGCCAAAACCCCATTTTTTTTCGCCAAAACGTCGTGTTTTTATCTTGTGAGGTCTTTTCAGGAGCAAAAAGTGGTGGTTTCAGCAAACAGGTCCTACCGTCAGCGAAAAACCTAGTTTTGAGAGCCAAAATGGCCATTTTTCAGTTTTTTGGGCTAAAAAGGTTTTTTTTCTAGCAAAACAGTGTTTTTGACACCCAAAATGTGCTTTTCTCGCCCAAAAGGTGCGTTTAGCAGTGAAAAAGTGGTGTTTTGGGCCAAAGAAAATTCTCAGCAAAATTCCAATTTTGTCAGCAAAAACAGTTTTTTTGACCAAAAAGCACCTTTTCTCAGCCAAAACCCCATTTTTTTTTCGCCAAAACGTCGTGTTTTTATCTTGTGAGGTCTTTTCAGGAGCAAAAAGTGGTGGTTTCAGCAAACAGGTCCTACCGTCAGCGAAAAACCTAGTTTTGAGAGCCAAAATGGCCATTTTTCAGTTTTTTGGGCTAAAAAGGTTTTTTTTCTAGCAAAACAGTGTTTTTGACACCCAAAATGTGCTTTTCTCGCCCAAAAGGTGCGTTTAGCAGTGAAAAAGTGGTGTTTTGGGCCAAAGAAAATTCTCAGCAAAATTCCAATTTTGTCAGCAAAAAACAGTTTTTTTGACCAAAAAGCACCTTTTCTCAGCCAAAACCCCATTTTTTTTCGCCAAAACGTCGTGTTTTTATCTTGTGAGGTCTTTTCAGGAGCAAAAAGTGGTGGTTTCAGCAAACAGGTCCTACCGTCAGCGAAAAACCTAGTTTTGAGAGCCAAAATGGCCATTTTTCAGTTTTTTGGGCTAAAAAGGTTTTTTTTCTAGCAAAACAGTGTTTTTGACACCCAAAATGTGCTTTTCTCGCCCAAAAGGTGCGTTTAGCAGTGAAAAAGTGGTGTTTTGGGCCAAAGAAAATTCTCAGCAAAATTCCAATTTTGTCAGCAAAAAACAGTTTTTTTGACCAAAAAGCACCTTTTCTCAGCCAAAACCCCATTTTTTTTCGCCAAAACGTCGTGTTTTTATCTTGTGAGGTCTTTTCAGGAGCAAAAAGTGGTGGTTTCAGCAAACAGGTCCTACCGTCAGCGAAAAACCTAGTTTTGAGAGCCAAAATGGCCATTTTTCAGTTTTTTGGGCTAAAAAGGTTTTTTTTCTAGCAAAACAGTGTTTTTGACACCCAAAATGTGCTTTTCTCGCCCAAAAGGTGCGTTTAGCAGTGAAAAAGTGGTGTTTTGGGCCAAAGAAAATTCTCAGCAAAATTCCAATTTTGTCAGCAAAAAACAGTTTTTTTGACCAAAAAGCACCTTTTCTCAGCCAAAACCCCATTTTTTTTCGCCAAAACGTCGTGTTTTTATCTTGTGAGGTCTTTTCAGGAGCAAAAAGTGGTGGTTTCAGCAAACAGGTCCTACCGTCAGCGAAAAACCTAGTTTTGAGAGCCAAAATGGCCATTTTTCAGTTTTTTGGGCTAAAAAGGTTTTTTTTCTAGCAAAACAGTGTTTTTGACACCCAAAATGTGCTTTTCTCGCCCAAAAGGTGCGTTTAGCAGTGAAAAAGTGGTGTTTTGGGCCAAAGAAAATTCTCAGCAAAATTCCAATTTTGTCAGCAAAAAACAGTTTTTTTGACCAAAAAGCACCTTTTCTCAGCCAAAACCCCATTTTTTTTCGCCAAAACGTCGTGTTTTTATCTTGTGAGGTCTTTTCAGGAGCAAAAAGTGGTGGTTTCAGCAAACAGGTCCTACCGTCAGCGAAAAACCTAGTTTTGAGAGCCAAAATGGCCATTTTTCAGTTTTTTGGGCTAAAAAGGTTTTTTTTCTAGCAAAACAGTGTTTTTGACACCCAAAATGTGCTTTTCTCGCCCAAAAGGTGCGTTTAGCAGTGAAAAAGTGGTGTTTTGGGCCAAAGAAAATTCTCAGCAAAATTCCAATTTTGTCAGCAAAAAACAGTTTTTTTGACCAAAAAGCACCTTTTCTCAGCCAAAACCCCATTTTTTTTCGCCAAAACGTCGTGTTTTTATCTTGTGAGGTCTTTTCAGGAGCAAAAAGTGGTGGTTTCAGCAAACAGGTCCTACCGTCAGCGAAAAACCTAGTTTTGAGAGCCAAAATGGCCATTTTTCAGTTTTTTGGGCTAAAAAGGTTTTTTTTCTAGCAAAACAGTGTTTTTGACACCCAAAATGTGCTTTTCTCGCCCAAAAGGTGCGTTTAGCAGTGAAAAAGTGGTGTTTTGGGCCAAAGAAAATTCTCAGCCAAATTCCAATTTTGTCAGCAAAAAACAGTTTTTTTGACCAAAAAGCACCTTTTCTCAGCCAAAACCCCATTTTTTTTCGCCAAAACGTCGTGTTTTTATCTTGTGAGGTCTTTTCAGGAGCAAAAAGTGGTGGTTTCAGCAAACAGGTCCTACCGTCAGCGAAAAACCTAGTTTTGAGAGCCAAAATGGCCATTTTTCAGTTTTTTGGGCTAAAAAGGTTTTTTTTCTAGCAAAACAGTGTTTTTGACACCCAAAATGTGCTTTTCTCGCCCAAAAGGTGCGTTTAGCAGTGAAAAAGTGGTGTTTTGGGCCAAAGAAAATTCTCAGCAAAATTCCAATTTTGTCAGCAAAAAACAGTTTTTTTGACCAAAAAGCACCTTTTCTCAGCCAAAACCCCATTTTTTTTCGCCAAAACGTCGTGTTTTTATCTTGTGAGGTCTTTTCAGGAGCAAAAAGTGGTGGTTTCAGCAAACAGGTCCTACCGTCAGCGAAAAACCTAGTTTTGAGAGCCAAAATGGCCATTTTTCAGTTTTTTGGGCTAAAAAGGTTTTTTTTCTAGCAAAACAGTGTTTTTGACACCCAAAATGTGCTTTTCTCGCCCAAAAGGTGCGTTTAGCAGTGAAAAAGTGGTGTTTTGGGCCAAAGAAAATTCTCAGCAAAATTCCAATTTTGTCAGCAAAAAACAGTTTTTTTGACCAAAAAGCACCTTTTCTCAGCCAAAACCCCATTTTTTTTCGCCAAAACGTCGTGTTTTTATCTTGTGAGGTCTTTTCAGGAGCAAAAAGTGGTGGTTTCAGCAAACAGGTCCTACCGTCAGCGAAAAACCTAGTTTTGAGAGCCAAAATGGCCATTTTTCAGTTTTTTGGGCTAAAAAGGTTTTTTTTCTAGCAAAACAGTGTTTTTGACACCCAAAATGTGCTTTTCTCGCCCAAAAGGTGCGTTTAGCAGTGAAAAAGTGGTGTTTTGGGCCAAAGAAAATTCTCAGCCAAATTCCAATTTTGTCAGCAAAAAACAGTTTTTTTGACCAAAAAGCACCTTTTCTCAGCCAAAACCCCATTTTTTTTCGCCAAAACGTCGTGTTTTTATCTTGTGAGGTCTTTTCAGGAGCAAAAAGTGGTGGTTTCAGCAAACAGGTCCTACCGTCAGCGAAAAACCTAGTTTTGAGAGCCAAAATGGCCATTTTTCAGTTTTTTGGGCTAAAAAGGTTTTTTTTCTAGCAAAACAGTGTTTTTGACACCCAAAATGTGCTTTTCTCGCCCAAAAGGTGCGTTTAGCAGTGAAAAAGTGGTGTTTTGGGCCAAAGAAAATTCTCAGCAAAATTCCAATTTTGTCAGCAAAAAACAGTTTTTTTGACCAAAAAGCACCTTTTCTCAGCCAAAACCCCATTTTTTTTCGCCAAAACGTCGTGTTTTTATCTTGTGAGGTCTTTTCAGGAGCAAAAAGTGGTGGTTTCAGCAAACAGGTCCTACCGTCAGCGAAAAACCTAGTTTTGAGAGCCAAAATGGCCATTTTTCAGTTTTTTGGGCTAAAAAGGTTTTTTTTCTAGCAAAACAGTGTTTTTGACACCCAAAATGTGCTTTTCTCGCCCAAAAGGTGCGTTTAGCAGTGAAAAAGTGGTGTTTTGGGCCAAAGAAAATTCTCAGCAAAATTCCAATTTTGTCAGCAAAAAACAGTTTTTTTGACCAAAAAGCACCTTTTCTCAGCCAAAACCCCATTTTTTTTCGCCAAAACGTCGTGTTTTTATCTTGTGAGGTCTTTTCAGGAGCAAAAAGTGGTGGTTTCAGCAAACAGGTCCTACCGTCAGCGAAAAACCTAGTTTTGAGAGCCAAAATGGCCATTTTTCAGTTTTTTGGGCTAAAAAGGTTTTTTTTCTAGCAAAACAGTGTTTTTGACACCCAAAATGTGCTTTTCTCGCCCAAAAGGTGCGTTTAGCAGTGAAAAAGTGGTGTTTTGGGCCAAAGAAAATTCTCAGCAAAATTCCAATTTTGTCAGCAAAAAACAGTTTTTTTGACCAAAAAGCACCTTTTCTCAGCCAAAACCCCATTTTTTTTCGCCAAAACGTCGTGTTTTTATCTTGTGAGGTCTTTTCAGGAGCAAAAAGTGGTGGTTTCAGCAAACAGGTCCTACCGTCAGCGAAAAACCTAGTTTTGAGAGCCAAAATGGCCATTTTTCAGTTTTTTGGGCTAAAAAGGTTTTTTTTCTAGCAAAACAGTGTTTTTGACACCTAAAATGTGCTTTTCTCGCCCAAAAGGTGCGTTTAGCAGTGAAAAAGTGGTGTTTTGGGCCAAAGAAAATTCTCAGCAAAATTCCAATTTTGTCAGCAAAAAACAGTTTTTTGGACCAAAAAGCACCTTTTCTCAGCCAAAACCCCATTTTTTTTCGCCAAAACGTCGTGTTTTTATCTTGTGAGGTCTTTTCAGGAGCAAAAAGTGGTGGTTTCAGCAAACAGGTCCTACCGTCAGCGAAAAACCTAGTTTTGAGAGCCAAAATTACGGTGGCCCAGGAGGCTCACGCCTTCCGTAGAAAAAAATAGATATTCCGTACAAATTATTGGGTCTTTTCTTTGGAAACTGAGCATCGTTCCTCAGAAATCGAACTCTTCCGTAGAAATTACGTTGACTCTTCCGTAGAAATTACGTTGACTTTTCCGTAGAAATTACGTTGACTCTTCCGTGGAAATATGAACGACTTCCGTAGAAATCTCAAATGCATGCGCGAGCATGTGCCCCAACGGAGAGTACTAGTGGGACTGGATACCAGTCGTGGACAAGATGGCGGACGAGGATGAACTAAGAAATGTTGTCAGCCATTATTTCCATAACGGGTATCAAAATGACGTTATCCTACAATTTTTGAGCGAGTACCACGGAATATATATAAGTTTGAGCACATTGAAAGACGACTGAAAGATTATGGTCTTCCATAACTTGGACTCCACATTCTTTACAAAACGCCATCTTGTCCACGACTGGTATCACACTCTCCACCGTTATATAAAAACCTATGTATACTACAATTTAAGGATGTTGTCTTTAGCCAAATTGCACTCTTGATGTACGACTACTACAACAATACACTCCCTCCTGCTTTTCTCAACTACTTCCAACCTGTATGTAATGTACACTCTTACCAAACACGTCACTCTCTCTTTAATTTTGCAGTTCCACGCATTTCCACTAATTATGGTAGATATTCTTTGAGTTATCATGGCACTAAAGTCTGGAACTCATTGGAAAATTCGATAAAAAATCTTCCCAGAAAAGAGTTTCAGAAAAAAATTAAAAGCAATTGTTTTCTTACCTATACTTAATTCGACTTACTAAAATAATCTTCTGTTAAATGTTCTTTACTCCATTTTGCTGTTTAGAGAAATGGGTCTTTTCCAAAATACTCATTTCTCTTTTAAAAACCTAATGGTGAGCTGGCTCGATAACGTAAGTTCCCCTAGCTCGCCGGCACTATTTACATATATTTTCTTTAGTTATTTTCATACTAAAAATCTAGTTAAATCTTTTGATATTAAGTATAATAATATTAGTAACAATATATCAAATGTATCAAATGTATATTTAACAGCGAATGTATTTACAGTTTTTTTGACCAAAAAGCACCTTTTCTCAGCCAAAACCCCATTTTTTTTCGCCAAAACGTCGTGTTTTTATCTTGTGAGGTCTTTTCAGGAGCAAAAAGTGGTGGTTTCAGCAAACAGGTCCTACCGTCAGCGAAAAACCTAGTTTTGAGAGCCAAAATGGCCATTTTTCAGTTTTTTGGGCTAAAAAGGTTTTTTTTCTAGCAAAACAGTGTTTTTGACACCCAAAATGTGCTTTTCTCGCCCAAAAGGTGCGTTTAGCAGTGAAAAAGTGGTGTTTTGGGCCAAAGAAAATTCTCAGCAAAATTCCAATTTTGTCAGCAAAAAACAGTTTTTTTGACCAAAAAGCACCTTTTCTCAGCCAAAACCCCATTTTTTTTCGCCAAAACGTCGTGTTTTTATCTTGTGAGGTCTTTTCAGGAGCAAAAAGTGGTGGTTTCAGCAAACAGGTCCTACCGTCAGCGAAAAACCTAGTTTTGAGAGCCAAAATGGCCATTTTTCAGTTTTTTGGGCTAAAAAGGTTTTTTTTCTAGCAAAACAGTGTTTTTGACACCCAAAATGTGCTTTTCTCGCCCAAAAGGTGCGTTTAGCAGTGAAAAAGTGGTGTTTTGGGCCAAAGAAAATTCTCAGCAAAATTCCAATTTTGTCAGCAAAAAACAGTTTTTTGGACCAAAAAGCACCTTTTCTCAGCCAAAACCCCATTTTTTTTCGCCAAAACGTCGTGTTGTTATCTTGTGAGGTCTTTTCAGGAGCAAAAAGTGGTGGTTTCAGCAAACAGGTCCTACCGTCAGCGAAAAACCTAGTTTTGAGAGCCAAAATGGCCATTTTTCAGTTTTTTGGGCTAAAAAGGTTTTTTTTCTAGCAAAACAGTGTTTTTGACACCCAAAATGTGCTTTTCTCGCCCAAAAGGTGCGTTTAGCAGTGAAAAAGTGGTGTTTTGGGCCAAAGAAAATTCTCAGCAAAATTCCAATTTTGTCAGCAAAAAACAGTTTTTTGGACCAAAAAGCACCTTTTCTCAGCCAAAACCCCATTTTTTTTCGCCAAAACGTCGTGTTTTTATCTTGTGAGGTATTTTCAGGAGCAAAAAGTGGTGGTTTCAGCAAACAGGTCCTACCGTCAGCGAAAAACCTAGTTTTGAGAGCCAAAATGGCCATTTTTCAGTTTTTTGGGCTAAAAAGGTTTTTTTTCTAGCAAAACAGTGTTTTTGACACCCAAAATGTGCTTTTCTCGCCCAAAAGGTGCGTTTAGCAGTGAAAAAGTGGTGTTTTGGGCCAAAGAAAATTCTCAGCAAAATTCCAATTTTGTCAGCAAAAAACAGTTTTTTGGACCAAAAAGCACCTTTTCTCAGCCAAAACCCCATTTTTTTTCGCCAAAACGTCGTGTTTTTATCTTGTGAGGTCTTTTCAGGAGCAAAAAGTGGTGGTTTCAGCAAACAGGTCCTACCGTCAGCGAAAAACCTAGTTTTGAGAGCCAAAATGGCCATTTTTCAGTTTTTTGGGCTAAAAAGGTTTTTTTTCTAGCAAAACAGTGTTTTTGACACCCAAAATGTGCTTTTCTCGCCCAAAAGGTGCGTTTAGCAGTGAAAAAGTGGTGTTTTGGGCCAAAGAAAATTCTCAGCAAAATTCCAATTTTGTCAGCAAAAAACAGTTTTTTGGACCAAAAAGCACCTTTTCTCAGCCAAAACCCCATTTTTTTTCGCCAAAACGTCGTGTTTTTATCTTGTGAGGTCTTTTCAGGAGCAAAAAGTGGTGGTTTCAGCAAACAGGTCCTACCGTCAGCGAAAAACCTAGTTTTGAGAGCCAAAATGGCCATTTTTCAGTTTTTTGGGCTAAAAAGGTTTTTTTTCTAGCAAAACAGTGTTTTTGACACCCAAAATGTGCTTTTCTCGCCCAAAAGGTGCGTTTAGCAGTGAAAAAGTGGTGTTTTGGGCCAAAGAAAATTCTCAGCAAAATTCCAATTTTGTCAGCAAAAAACAGTTTTTTGGACCAAAAAGCACCTTTTCTCAGCCAAAACCCCATTTTTTTTCGCCAAAACGTCGTGTTTTTATCTTGTGAGGTCTTTTCAGGAGCAAAAAGTGGTGGTTTCAGCAAACAGGTCCTACCGTCAGCGAAAAACCTAGTTTTGAGAGCCAAAATGGCCATTTTTCAGTTTTTTGGGCTAAAAAGGTTTTTTTTCTAGCAAAACAGTGTTTTTGACACCCAAAATGTGCTTTTCTCGCCCAAAAGGTGCGTTTAGCAGTGAAAAAGTGGTGTTTTGGGCAAAAGAAAATTCTCAGCAAAATTCCAATTTTGTCAGCAAAAAACAGTTTTTTGGACCAAAAAGCACCTTTTCTCAGCCAAAACCCCATTTTTTTTCGCCAAAACGTCGTGTTTTTATCTTGTGAGGTCTTTTCAGGAGCAAAAAGTGGTGGTTTCAGCAAACAGGTCCTACCGTCAGCGAAAAACCTAGTTTTGAGAGCCAAAATGGCCATTTTTCAGTTTTTTGGGCTAAAAAGGTTTTTTTTCTAGCAAAACAGTGTTTTTGACACCCAAAATGTGCTTTTCTCGCCCAAAAGGTGCGTTTAGCAGTGAAAAAGTGGTGTTTTGGGCCAAAGAAAATTCTCAGCAAAATTCCAATTTTGTCAGCAAAAAACAGTTTTTTGGACCAAAAAGCACCTTTTCTCAGCCAAAACCCCATTTTTTTTCGCCAAAACGTCGTGTTTTTATCTTGTGAGGTCTTTTCAGGAGCAAAAAGTGGTGGTTTCAGCAAACAGGTCCTACCGTCAGCGAAAAACCTAGTTTTGAGAGCCAAAATGGCCATTTTTCAGTTTTTTGGGCTAAAAAGGTTTTTTTTCTAGCAAAACAGTGTTTTTGACACCCAAAATGTGCTTTTCTCGCCCAAAAGGTGCGTTTAGCAGTGAAAAAGTGGTGTTTTGGGCCAAAGAAAATTCTCAGCAAAATTCCAATTTTGTCAGCAAAAAACAGTTTTTTGGACCAAAAAGCACCTTTTCTCAGCCAAAACCCCATTTTTTTTCGCCAAAACGTCGTGTTTTTCTCTTGTGAGGTCTTTTCAGGAGCAAAAAGTGGTGGTTTCAGCAAACAGGTCCTACCGTCAGCGAAAAACCTAGTTTTGAGAGCCAAAATGGCCATTTTTCAGTTTTTTGGGCTAAAAAGGTTTTTTTTCTAGCAAAACAGTGTTTTTGACACCCAAAATGTGCTTTTCTCGCCCAAAAGGTGCGTTTAGCAGTGAAAAAGTGGTGTTTTGGGCCAAAGAAAATTCTCAGCAAAATTCCAATTTTGTCAGCAAAAAACAGTTTTTTGGACCAAAAAGCACCTTTTCTCAGCCAACACCCCATTTTTTTTCGCCAAAACGTCGTGTTTTTATCTTGTGAGGTCTTTTCAGGAGCAAAAAGTGGTGGTTTCAGCAAACAGGTCCTACCGTCAGCGAAAAACCTAGTTTTGAGAGCCAAAATGGCCATTTTTCAGTTTTTTGGGCTAAAAAGGTTTTTTTTCTAGCAAAACAGTGTTTTTGACACCCAAAATGTGCTTTTCTCGCCCAAAAGGTGCGTTTAGCAGTGAAAAAGTGGTGTTTTGGGCCAAAGAAAATTCTCAGCAAAATTCCAATTTTGTCAGCAAAAAACAGTTTTTTGGACCAAAAAGCACCTTTTCTCAGCCAAAACCCCATTTTTTTTCGCCAAAACGTCGTGTTTTTATCTTGTGAGGTCTTTTCAGGAGCAAAAAGTGGTGGTTTCAGCAAACAGGTCCTACCGTCAGCGAAAAACCTAGTTTTGAGAGCCAAAATGGCCATTTTTCAGTTTTTTGGGCTAAAAAGGTTTTTTTTCTAGCAAAACAGTGTTTTTGACACCCAAAATGTGCTTTTCTCGCCCAAAAGGTGCGTTTAGCAGTGAAAAAGTGGTGTTTTGGGCCAAAGAAAATTCTCAGCAAAATTCCAATTTTGTCAGCAAAAAACAGTTTTTTGGACCAAAAAGCACCTTTCCTCAGCCAAAACCCCATTTTTTTTCGCCAAAACGTCGTGTTTTTATCTTGTGAGGTCTTTTCAGGAGCAAAAAGTGGTGGTTTCAGCAAACAGGTCCTACCGTCAGCGAAAAACCTAGTTTTGAGAGCCAAAATGGCCATTTTTCAGTTTTTTGGGCTAAAAAGGTTTTTTTTCTAGCAAAACAGTGTTTTTGACACCCAAAATGTGCTTTTCTCGCCCAAAAGGTGCGTTTAGCAGTGAAAAAGTGGTGTTTTGGGCCAAAGAAAATTCTCAGCAAAATTCCAATTTTGTCAGCAAAAAACAGTTTTTTGGACCAAAAAGCACCTTTTCTCAGCCAAAACCCCATTTTTTTTCGCCAAAACGTCGTGTTTTTATCTTGTGAGGTCTTTTCAGGAGCAAAAAGTGGTGGTTTCAGCAAACAGGTCCTACCGTCAGCGAAAAACCTAGTTTTGAGAGCCAAAATGGCCATTTTTCAGTTTTTTGGGCTAAAAAGGTTTTTTTTCTAGCAAAACAGTGTTTTTGACACCCAAAATGTGCTTTTCTCGCCCAAAAGGTGCGTTTAGCAGTGAAAAAGTGGTGTTTTGGGCCAAAGAAAATTCTCAGCAAAATTCCAATTTTGTCAGCAAAAAACAGTTTTTTGGACCAAAAAGCACCTTTTCTCAGCCAAAACCCCATTTTTTTTCGCCAAAACGTCGTGTTTTTATCTTGTGAGGTCTTTTCAGGAGCAAAAAGTGGTGGTTTCAGCAAACAGGTCCTACCGTCAGCGAAAAACCTAGTTTTGAGAGCCAAAATGGCCATTTTTCAGTTTTTTGGGCTAAAAAGGTTTTTTTTCTAGCAAAACAGTGTTTTTGACACCCAAAATGTGCTTTTCTCGCCCAAAAGGTGCGTTTAGCATTGAAAAAGTGGTGTTTTGGGCCAAAGAAAATTCTCAGCAAAATTCCAATTTTGTCAGCAAAAAACAGTTTTTTGGACCAAAAAGCACCTTTTCTCAGCCAAAACCCCATTTTTTTTCGCCAAAACGTCGTGTTTTTATCTTGTGAGGTCTTTTCAGGAGCAAAAAGTGGTGGTTTCAGCAAACAGGTCCTACCGTCAGCGAAAAACCTAGTTTTGAGAGCCAAAATGGCCATTTTTCAGTTTTTTGGGCTAAAAAGGTTTTTTTTCTAGCAAAACAGTGTTTTTGACACCCAAAATGTGCTTTTCTCGCCCAAAAGGTGCGTTTAGCAGTGAAAAAGTGGTGTTTTGGGCCAAAGAAAATTCTCAGCAAAATTCCAATTTTGTCAGCAAAAAACAGTTTTTTGGACCAAAAAGCACCTTTTCTCAGCCAAAACCCCATTTTTTTTCGCCAAAACGTCGTGTTTTTCTCTTGTGAGGTCTTTTCAGGAGCAAAAAGTGGTGGTTTCAGCAAACAGGTCCTACCGTCAACGAAAAACCTAGTTTTGAGAGCCAAAATGGCCATTTTTCAGTTTTTTGGGCTAAAAAGGTTTTTTTTCTAGCAAAACAGTGTTTTTGACACCCAAAATGTGCTTTTCTCGCCCAAAAGGTGCGTTTAGCAGTGAAAAAGTGGTGTTTTGGGCCAAAGAAAATTCTCAGCAAAATTCCAATTTTGTCAGCAAAAAACAGTTTTTTGGACCAAAAAGCACCTTTTCTCAGCCAAAACCCCATTTTTTTTCGCCAAAACGTCGTGTTTTTATCTTGTGAGGTCTTTTTTCAGGAGCAAAAAGTGGTGGTTTCAGCAAACAGGTCCTACCGTCAGCGAAAAACCTAGTTTTGAGAGCCAAAATGGCCATTTTTCAGTTTTTTGGGCTAAAAAGGTTTTTTTTCTAGCAAAACAGTGTTTTTGACACCCAAAATGTGCTTTTCTCGCCCAAAAGGTGCGTTTAGCAGTGAAAAAGTGGTGTTTTGGGCCAAAGAAAATTCTCAGCAAAATTCCAATTTTGTCAGCAAAAAAAAGTTTTTTTGACCAAAAAGCACCTTTTCTCAGCCAAAACCCCATTTTTTTTCGCCAAAACGTCGTGTTTTTATCTTGTGAGGTCTTTTCAGGAGCAAAAAGTGGTGGTTTCAGCAAACAGGTCCTACCGTCAGCGAAAAACCTAGTTTTGAGAGCCAAAATGGCCATTTTTCAGTTTTTTGGGCTAAAAAGGTTTTTTTTCTAGCAAAACAGTGTTTTTGACACCCAAAATGTGCTTTTCTCGCCCAAAAGGTGCGTTTAGCAGTGAAAAAGTGGTATTTTGGGCCAAAGAAAATTCTCAGCAAAATTCCAATTTTGTCAGCAAAAAACAGTTTTTTGGACCAAAAAGCACCTTTTCTCAGCCAAAACCCCATTTTTTTTCGCCAAAACGTCGTGTTTTTATCTTGTGAGGTCTTTTCAGGAGCAAAAAGTGGTGGTTTCAGCAAACAGGTCCTACCGTCAGCGAAAAACCTAGTTTTGAGAGCCAAAATGGCCATTTTTCAGTTTTTTGGGCTAAAAAGGTTTTTTTTCTAGCAAAACAGTGTTTTTGACACCCAAAATGTGCTTTTCTCGCCCAAAAGGTGCGTTTAGCAGTGAAAAAGTGGTGTTTTGGGCCAAAGAAAATTCTCAGCAAAATTCCAATTTTGTCAGCAAAAAACAGTTTTTTGGACCAAAAAGCACCTTTTCTCAGCCAAAACCCCATTTTTTTTCGCCAAAACGTCGTGTTTTTATCTTGTGAGGTCTTTTCAGGAGCAAAAAGTGGTGGTTTCAGCAAACAGGTCCTACCGTCAGCGAAAAACCTAGTTTTGAGAGCCAAAATGGCCATTTTTCAGTTTTTTGGGCTAAAAAGGTTTTTTTTCTAGCAAAACAGTGTTTTTGACACCCAAAATGTGCTTTTCTCGCCCAAAAGGTGCGTTTAGCAGTGAAAAAGTGGTGTTTTGGGCCAAAGAAAATTCTCAGCAAAATTCCAATTTTGTCAGCAAAAAACAGTTTTTTGGACCAAAAAGCACCTTTTCTCAGCCAAAACCCCATTTTTTTTCGCCAAAACGTCGTGTTTTTCTCTTGTGAGGTCTTTTCAGGAGCAAAAAGTGGTGGTTTCAGCAAACAGGTCCTACCGTCAGCGAAAAACCTAGTTTTGAGAGCCAAAATGGCCATTTTTCAGTTTTTTGGGCTAAAAAGGTTTTTTTTCTAGCAAAACAGTGTTTTTGACACCCAAAATGTGCTTTTCTCGCCCAAAAGGTGCGTTTAGCAGTGAAAAAGTGGTGTTTTGGGCCAAAGAAAATTCTCAGCAAAATTCCAATTTTGTCAGCAAAAAACAGTTTTTTGGACCAAAAAGCACCTTTTCTCAGCCAAAACCCCATTTTTTTTCGCCAAAACGTCGTGTTTTTATCTTGTGAGGTCTTTTCAGGAGCAAAAAGTGGTGGTTTCAGCAAACAGGTCCTACCGTCAGCGAAAAACCTAGTTTTGAGAGCCAAAATGGCCATTTTTCAGTTTTTTGGGCTAAAAAGGTTTTTTTTCTAGCAAAACAGTGTTTTTGACACCCAAAATGTGCTTTTCTCGCCCAAAAGGTGCGTTTAGCAGTGAAAAAGTGGTGTTTTGGGCCAAAGAAAATTCTCAGCAAAATTCCAATTTTGTCAGCAAAAAACAGTTTTTTGGACCAAAAAGCACCTTTTCTCAGCCAAAACCCCATTTTTTTTCGCCAAAACGTCGTGTTTTTATCTTGTGAGGTCTTTTCAGGAGCAAAAAGTGGTGGTTTCAGCAAACAGGTCCTATCGTCAGCGAAAAACCTAGTTTTGAGAGCCAAAATGGCCATTTTTCAGTTTTTTGGGCTAAAAAGGTTTTTTTTCTAGCAAAACAGTGTTTTTGACACCCAAAATGTGCTTTTCTCGCCCAAAAGGTGCGTTTAGCAGTGAAAAAGTGGTGTTTTGGGCCAAAGAAAATTCTCAGCAAAATTCCAATTTTGTCAGCAAAAAACAGTTTTTTGGACCAAAAAGCACCTTTTCTCAGCTAAAACCCCATTTTTTTTGCCAACACGTCGTGTTTTTATCTTGTGAGGTCTTTTCAGGAGCAAAAAGTGGTGGTTTCACCAAACAGGTCCTACCGTCAGCGAAAAACCTAGTTTTGAGAGCCAAAATGGCCATTTTTCAGTTTTTTGGGCTAAAAAGGTTTTTTTTCTAGCAAAACAGTGTTTTTGACACCCAAAATGTGCTTTTCTCGCCCAAAAGGTGCGTTTAGCAGTGAAAAAGTGGTGTTTTGGGCCAAAGAAAATTCTCAGCAAAATTCCAATTTTGTCAGCAAAAAACAGTTTTTTGGACCAAAAAGCACCTTTTCTCAGCTAAAACCCCATTTTTTTTGCCAACACGTCGTGTTTTTATCTTGTGAGGTCTTTTCAGGAGCAAAAAGTGGTGGTTTCAGCAAACAGGTCCTACCGTCAGCGAAAAACCTAGTTTTGAGAGCCAAAATGGCCATTTTTCAGTTTTTTGGGCTAAAAAGGTTTTTTTTTCTAGCAAAACAGTGTTTTTGACACCCAAAATGTGCTTTTCTCGCCCAAAAGGTGCGTTTAGCAGTGAAAGAGTGGTGTTTTGGGCCAAAGAAAATTCTCAGCAAAATTCCAATTTTGTCAGCAAAAAACAGTTTTTTGGACCAAAAAGCACCTTTTCTCAGCCAAAACCCCATTTTTTTTCGCCGAAACGTCGTGTTTTTATCTTGTGAGGTCTTTTCAGGAGCAAAAAGTGGTGGTTTCAGCAAACAGGTCCTACCGTCAGCGAAAAACCTAGTTTTGAGAGCCAAAATGGCCATTTTTCAGTTTTTTGGGCTAAAAAGGTTTTTTTTCTAGCAAAACAGTGTTTTTGACACCCAAAATGTGCTTTTCTCGCCCAAAAGGTGCGTTTAGCAGTGAAAAAGTGGTGTTTTGGGCCAAAGAAAATTCTCAGCAAAATTCCAATTTTGTCAGCAAAAAACAGTTTTTTGGACCAAAAAGCACCTTTTCTCAGCCAAAACCCCATTTTTTTTCGCCAAAACGTCGTGTTTTTATCTTGTGAGGTCTTTTCAGGAGCAAAAAGTGGTGGTTTCAGCAAACAGGTCCTACCGTCAGCGAAAAACCTAGTTTTGAGAGCCAAAATGGCCATTTTTCAGTTTTTTGGGCTAAAAAGGTTTTTTTTCTAGCAAAACAGTGTTTTTGACACCCAAAATGTGCTTTTCTCGCCCAAAAGGTGCGCTTAGCATTGAAAAAGTGGTGTTTTGGGCCAAAGAAAATTCTCAGCAAAATTCCAATTTTGTCAGCAAAAAACAGTTTTTTGGACCAAAAAGCACCTTTTCTCAGCCAAAACCCCATTTTTTTTCGCCAAAACGTCGTGTTTTTATCTTGTGAGGTGTTTTCAGGAGCAAAAAGTGGTGGTTTCAGCAAACAGGTCCTACCGTCAGCGAAAAACCTAGTTTTGAGAGCCAAAATGGCCATTTTTCAGTTTTTTGGGCTAAAAAGGATTTTTTTCTAGCAAAACAGTGTTTTTGACACCCAAAATGTGCTTTTCTCGCCCAAAAGGTGCGTTTAGCAGTGAAAAAGTGGTGTTTTGGGCCAAAGAAAATTCTCAGCAAAATTCCAATTTTGTCAGCAAAAAACAGTTTTTTGGACCAAAAAGCACCTTTTCTCAGCCAAAACCCCATTTTTTTTCGCCAAAACGTCGTGTTTTTATCTTGTGAGGTCTTTTCAGGAGCAAAAAGTGGTGGTTTCAGCAAACAGGTCCTACCGTCAGCGAAAAACCTAGTTTTGAGAGCCAAAATGGCCATTTTTCAGTTTTTTGGGCTAAAAAGGTTTTTTTTCTAGCAAAACAGTGTTTTTGACACCCAAAATGTGCTTTTCTCGCCCAAAAGGTGCGTTTAGCAGTGAAAAAGTGGTGTTTTGGGCCAAAGAAAATTCTCAGCAAAATTCCAATTTTGTCAGCAAAAAACAGTTTTTTGGACCAAAAAGCACCTTTTCTCAGCCAAAACCCCATTTTTTTTCGCCAAAACGTCGTGTTTTTATCTTGTGAGGTCTTTTCAGGAGCAAAAAGTGGTGGTTTCAGCAAACAGGTCCTACCGTCAGCGAAAAACCTAGTTTTGAGAGCCAAAATGGCCATTTTTCAGTTTTTTGGGCTAAAAAGGTTTTTTTTCTAGCAAAACAGTGTTTTTGACACCCAAAATGTGCTTTTCTCGCCCAAAAGGTGCGTTTAGCAGTGAAAAAGTGGTGTTTTGGGCCAAAGAAAATTCTCAGCAAAATTCCAATTTTGTCAGCAAAAAACAGTTTTTTGGACCAAAAAGCACCTTTTCTCAGCCAAAACCCCATTTTTTTTCGCCAAAACGTCGTGTTTTTATCTTGTGAGGTCTTTTCAGGAGCAAAAAGTGGTGGTTTCAGCAAACAGGTCCTACCGTCAGCGAAAAACCTAGTTTTGAGGGCCAAAATGGCCATTTTTCAGTTTTTTGGGCTAAAAAGGTTTTTTTTCTAGCAAAACAGTGTTTTTGACACCCAAAATGTGCTTTTCTCGCCCAAAAGGTGCGTTTAGCAGTGAAAAAGTGGTGTTTTGGGCCAAAGAAAATTCTCAGCAAAATTCCAATTTTGTCAGCAAAAAACAGTTTTTTGGACCAAAAAGCACCTTTTCTCAGCCAAAACCCCATTTTTTTTCGCCAAAACGTCGTGTTTTTATCTTGTGAGGTCTTTTCAGGAGCAAAAAGTGGTGGTTTCAGCAAACAGGTCCTACCGTCAGCGAAAAACCTAGTTTTGAGAGCCAAAATGGCCATTTTTCAGTTTTTTGGGCTAAAAAGGTTTTTTTTCTAGCAAAACAGTGTTTTTGACACCCAAAATGTGCTTTTCTCGCCCAAAAGGTGCGTTTAGCAGTGAAAAAGTGGTGTTTTGGGCCAAAGAAAATTCTCAGCAAAATTCCAATTTTGTCAGCAAAAAACAGTTTTTTTGACCAAAAAGCACCTTTTCTCAGCCAAAACCCCATTTTTTTTCGCCAAAACGTCGTGTTTTTATCTTGTGAGGTCTTTTCAGGAGCAAAAAGTGGTGGTTTCAGCAAACAGGTCCTACCGTCAGCGAAAAACCTAGTTTTGAGAGCCAAAATGGCCATTTTTCAGTTTTTTGGGCTAAAAAGGTTTTTTTTCTAGCAAAACAGTGTTTTTGACACCCAAAATGTGCTTTTCTCGCCCAAAAGGTGCGTTTAGCAGTGAAAAAGTGGTGTTTTGGGCCAAAGAAAATTCTCAGCAAAATTCCAATTTTGTCAGCAAAAAACAGTTTTTTTGACCAAAAAGCACCTTTTCTCAGCCAAAACCCCATTTTTTTTCGCCAAAACGTCGTGTTTTTATCTTGTGAGGTCTTTTCAGGAGCAAAAAGTGGTGGTTTCAGCAAACAGGTCCTACCGTCAGCGAAAAACCTAGTTTTGAGAGCCAAAATGGCCATTTTTCAGTTTTTTGGGCTAAAAAGGTTTTTTTTCTAGCAAAACAGTGTTTTTGACACCCAAAATGTGCTTTTCTCGCCCAAAAGGTGCGTTTAGCAGTGAAAAAGTGGTGTTTTGGGCCAAAGAAAATTCTCAGCAAAATTCCAATTTTGTCAGCAAAAAACAGTTTTTTGGACCAAAAAGCACCTTTTCTCAGCCAAAACCCCATTTTTTTTCGCCAAAACGTCGTGTTTTTATCTTGTGAGGTCTTTTCAGGAGCAAAAAGTGGTGGTTTCAGCAAACAGGTCCTACCGTCAGCGAAAAACCTAGTTTTGAGAGCCAAAATGGCCATTTTTCAGTTTTTTGGGCTAAAAAGGTTTTTTTTCTAGCAAAACAGTGTTTTTGACACCCAAAATGTGCTTTTCTCGCCCAAAAGGTGCGTTTAGCAGTGAAAAAGTGGT
Organism: Anthopleura xanthogrammica; assembly: GCA_964019055.1. Classification (NCBI taxonomy): domain Eukaryota; kingdom Metazoa; phylum Cnidaria; class Anthozoa; order Actiniaria; family Actiniidae; genus Anthopleura; species Anthopleura xanthogrammica. Next base: position 54,406 of record CAXHSA010000070.1, read on the forward strand.
GTTTTGGGCCAAAGAAAATTCTCAGCAAAATTCCAATTTTGTCAGCAAAAAACAGTTTTTTGGACCAAAAAGCACCTTTTCTCAGCCAAAACCCCATTTTTTTTCGCCAAAACGTCGTGTTTTTATCTTGTGAGGTCTTTTCAGGAGCAAAAAGTGGTGGTTTCAGCAAACAGGTCCTACCGTCAGCGAAAAACCTAGTTTTGAGAGCCAAAATGGCCATTTTTCAGTTTTTTGGGCTAAAAAGGTTTTTTTTCTAGCAAAACAGTGTTTTTGACACCCAAAATGTGCTTTTCTCGCCCAAAAGGTGCGTTTAGCAGTGAAAAAGTGGTGTTTTGGGCCAAAGAAAATTCTCAGCAAAATTCCAATTTTGTCAGCAAAAAACAGTTTTTTGGACCAAAAAGCACCTTTTCTCAGCCAAAACCCCATTTTTTTTCGCCAAAACGTCGTGTTTTTATCTTGTGAGGTCTTTTCAGGAGCAAAAAGTGGTGGTTTCAGCAAACAGGTCCTACCGTCAGCGAAAAACCTAGTTTTGAGAGCCAAAATGGCCATTTTTCAGTTTTTTGGGCTAAAAAGGTTTTTTTTCTAGCAAAACAGTGTTTTTGACACCCAAAATGTGCTTTTCTCGCCCAAAAGGTGCGTTTAGCAGTGAAAAAGTGGTGTTTTGGGCCAAAGAAAATTCTCAGCAAAATTCCAATTTTGTCAGCAAAAAACAGTTTTTTTGACCAAAAAGCACCTTTTCTCAGCCAAAACCCCATTTTTTTTCGCCAAAACGTCGTGTTTTTATCTTGTGAGGTCTTTTCAGGAGCAAAAAGTGGTGGTTTCAGCAAACAGGTCCTACCGTCAGCGAAAAACCTAGTTTTGAGAGCCAAAATGGCCATTTTTCAGTTTTTTGGGCTAAAAAGGTTTTTTTTCTAGCAAAACAGTGTTTTTGACACCCAAAATGTGCTTTTCTCGCCCAAAAGGTGCGTTTAGCAGTGAAAAAGTGGTGTTTTGGGCCAAAGAAAATTCTCAGCAAAATTCCAATTTTGTCAGCAAAAAACAGTTTTTTTGACCAAAAAGCACCTTTTCTCAGCCAAAACCCCATTTTTTTTCGCCAAAACGTCGTGTTTTTATCTTGTGAGGTCTTTTCAGGAGCAAAAAGTGGTGGTTTCAGCAAACAGGTCCTACCGTCAGCGAAAAACCTAGTTTTGAGAGCCAAAATGGCCATTTTTCAGTTTTTTGGGCTAAAAAGGTTTTTTTTCTAGCAAAACAGTGTTTTTGACACCCAAAATGTGCTTTTCTCGCCCAAAAGGTGCGTTTAGCAGTGAAAAAGTGGTGTTTTGGGCCAAAGAAAATTCTCAGCAAAATTCCAATTTTGTCAGCAAAAAACAGTTTTTTGGACCAAAAAGCACCTTTTCTCAGCCAAAACCCCATTTTTTTTCGCCAAAACGTCGTGTTTTTATCTTGTGAGGTCTTTTCAGGAGCAAAAAGTGGTGGTTTCAGCAAACAGGTCCTACCGTCAGCGAAAAACCTAGTTTTGAGAGCCAAAATGGCCATTTTTCAGTTTTTTGGGCTAAAAAGGTTTTTTTTCTAGCAAAACAGTGTTTTTGACACCCAAAATGTGCTTTTCTCGCCCAAAAGGTGCGTTTAGCAGTGAAAAAGTGGTGTTTTGGGCCAAAGAAAATTCTCAGCAAAATTCCAATTTTGTCAGCAAAAAACAGTTTTTTGGACCAAAAAGCACCTTTTCTCAGCCAAAACCCCATTTTTTTTCGCCAAAACGTCGTGTTTTTATCTTGTGAGGTCTTTTCAGGAGCAAAAAGTGGTGGTTTCAGCAAACAGGTCCTACCGTCAGCGAAAAACCTAGTTTTGAGAGCCAAAATGGCCATTTTTCAGTTTTTTGGGCTAAAAAGGTTTTTTTTCTAGCAAAACAGTGTTTTTGACACCCAAAATGTGCTTTTCTTGCCCAAAAGGTGCGTTTAGCAGTGAAAAAGTGGTGTTTTGGGCCAAAGAAAATTCTCAGCAAAATTCCAATTTTGTCAGCAAAAAACAGTTTTTTTGACCAAAAAGCACCTTTTCTCAGCCAAAACCCCATTTTTTTTCGCCAAAACGTCGTGTTTTTATCTTGTGAGGTCTTTTCAGGAGCAAAAAGTGGTGGTTTCAGCAAACAGGTCCTACCGTCAGCGAAAAACCTAGTTTTGAGAGCCAAAATGGCCATTTTTCAGTTTTTTGGGCTAAAAAGGTTTTTTTTCTAGCAAAACAGTGTTTTTGACACCCAAAATGTGCTTTTCTCGCCCAAAAGGTGCGTTTAGCAGTGAAAAAGTGGTGTTTTGGGCCAAAGAAAATTCTCAGCAAAATTCCAATTTTGTCAGCAAAAAACAGTTTTTTGGACCAAAAAGCACCTTTTCTCAGCCAAAACCCCATTTTTTTTCGCCAAAACGTCGTGTTTTTATCTTGTGAGGTCTTTTCAGGAGCAAAAAGTGGTGGTTTCAGCAAACAGGTCCTACCGTCAGCGAAAAACCTAGTTTTGAGAGCCAAAATGGCCATTTTTCAGTTTTTTGGGCTAAAAAGGATTTTTTTTCTAGCAAAACAGTGTTTTTGACACCCAAAATGTGCTTTTCTCGCCCAAAAGGTGCGTTTAGCAGTGAAAAAGTGGTGTTTTGGGCCAAAGAAAATTCTCAGCAAAATTCCAATTTTGTCAGCAAAAAACAGTTTTTTGGACCAAAAAGCACCTTTTCTCAGCCAAAACCCCATTTTTTTTCGCCAAAACGTCGTGTTTTTATCTTGTGAGGTCTTTTCAGGAGCAAAAAGTGGTGGTTTCAGCAAACAGGTCCTACCGTCAGCGAAAAACCTAGTTTTGAGAGCCAAAATGGCCATTTTTCAGTTTTTTGGGCTAAAAAGGTTTTTTTTCTAGCAAAACAGTGTTTTTGACACCCAAAATGTGCTTTTCTTGCCCAAAAGGTGCGTTTAGCAGTGAAAAAGTGGTGTTTTGGGCCAAAGAAAATTCTCAGCAAAATTCCAATTTTGTCAGCAAAAAACAGTTTTTTTGACCAAAAAGCACCTTTTCTCAGCCAAAACCCCATTTTTTTTCGCCAAAACGTCGTGTTTTTATCTTGTGAGGTCTTTTCAGGAGCAAAAAGTGGTGGTTTCAGCAAACAGGTCCTACCGTCAGCGAAAAACCTAGTTTTGAGAGCCAAAATGGCCATTTTTCAGTTTTTTGGGCTAAAAAGGTTTTTTTTCTAGCAAAACAGTGTTTTTGACACCCAAAATGTGCTTTTCTCGCCCAAAAGGTGCGTTTAGCAGTGAAAAAGTGGTGTTTTGGGCCAAAGAAAATTCTCAGCAAAATTCCAATTTTGTCAGCAAAAAACAGTTTTTTGGACCAAAAAGCACCTTTTCTCAGCCAAAACCCCATTTTTTTTCGCCAAAACGTCGTGTTTTTATCTTGTGAGGTCTTTTCAGGAGCAAAAAGTGGTGGTTTCAGCAAACAGGTCCTACCGTCAGCGAAAAACCTAGTTTTGAGAGCCAAAATGGCCATTTTTCAGTTTTTTGGGCTAAAAAGGTTTTTTTTCTAGCAAAACAGTGTTTTTGACACCCAAAATGTGCTTTTCTCGCCCAAAAGGTGCGTTTAGCAGTGAAAAAGTGGTGTTTTGGGCCAAAGAAAATTCTCAGCAAAATTCCAATTTTGTCAGCAAAAAACAGTTTTTTTGACCAAAAAGCACCTTTTCTCAGCCAAAACCCCATTTTTTTTCGCCAAAACGTCGTGTTTTTATCTTGTGAGGTCTTTTCAGGAGCAAAAAGTGGTGGTTTCAGCAAACAGGTCCTACCGTCAGCGAAAAACCTAGTTTTGAGAGCCAAAATGGCCATTTTTCAGTTTTTTGGGCTAAAAAGGTTTTTTTTCTAGCAAAACAGTGTTTTTGACACCCAAAATGTGCTTTTCTCGCCCAAAAGGTGCGTTTAGCAGTGAAAAAGTGGTGTTTTGGGCCAAAGAAAATTCTCAGCAAAATTCCAATTTTGTCAGCAAAAAACAGTTTTTTGGACCAAAAAGCACCTTTTCTCAGCCAAAACCCCATTTTTTTTCGCCAAAACGTCGTGTTTTTATCTTGTGAGGTCTTTTCAGGAGCAAAAAGTGGTGGTTTCAGCAAACAGGTCCTACCGTCAGCGAAAAACCTAGTTTTGAGAGCCAAAATGGCCATTTTTCAGTTTTTTGGGCTAAAAAGGTTTTTTTTCTAGCAAAACAGTGTTTTTGACACCCAAAATGTGCTTTTCTCGCCCAAAAGGTGCGTTTAGCAGTGAAAAAGTGGTGTTTTGGGCCAAAGAAAATTCTCAGCAAAATTCCAATTTTGTCAGCAAAAAACAGTTTTTTGGACCAAAAAGCACCTTTTCTCAGCCAAAACCCCATTTTTTTTCGCCAAAACGTCGTGTTTTTATCTTGTGAGGTCTTTTCAGGAGCAAAAAGTGGTGGTTTCAGCAAACAGGTCCTACCGTCAGCGAAAAACCTAGTTTTGAGAGCCAAAATGGCCATTTTTCAGTTTTTTGGGCTAAAAAGGTTTTTTTTCTAGCAAAACAGTGTTTTTGACACCCAAAATGTGCTTTTCTCGCCCAAAAGGTGCGTTTAGCAGTGAAAAAGTGGTGTTTTGGGCCAAAGAAAATTCTCAGAAAATTCCAATTTTGTCAGCAAAAAACAGTTTTTTTGACCAAAAAGCACCTTGTCTCAGCCAAAACCCCATTTTTTTTCGCCAAAACGTCGTGTTTTTATCTTGTGAGGTCTTTTCAGGAGCAAAAAGTGGTGGTTTCAGCAAACAGGTCCTACCGTCAGCGAAAAACCTAGTTTTGAGAGCCAAAATGGCCATTTTTCAGTTTTTTGGGCTAAAAAGGTTTTTTTTCTAGCAAAACAGTGTTTTTGACACCCAAAATGTGCTTTTCTCGCCCAAAAGGTGCGTTTAGCAGTGAAAAAGTGGTGTTTTGGGCCAAAGAAAATTCTCAGAAAATTCCAATTTTGTCAGCAAAAAACAGTTTTTTTGACCAAAAAGCACCTTGTCTCAGCCAAAACCCCATTTTTTTTCGCCAAAACGTCGTGTTTTTATCTTGTGAGGTCTTTTCAGGAGCAAAAAGTGGTGGTTTCAGCAAACAGGTCCTACCGTCAGCGAAAAACCTAGTTTTGAGAGCCAAAATGGCCATTTTTCAGTTTTTTGGGCTAAAAAGGTTTTTTTTCTAGCAAAACAGTGTTTTTGACACCCAAAATGTGCTTTTCTCGCCCAAAAGGTGCGTTTAGCAGTGAAAAAGTGGTGTTTTGGGCCAAAGAAAATTCTCAGCAAAATTCCAATTTTGTCAGCAAAAAACAGTTTTTTTTGACCAAAAAGCACCTTTTCTCAGCCAAAACCCCATTTTTTTTCGCCAAAACGTCGTGTTTTTATCTTGTGAGGTCTTTTCAGGAGCAAAAAGTGGTGGTTTCAGCAAACAGGTCCTACCGTCAGCGAAAAACCTAGTTTTGAGAGCCAAAATGGCCATTTTTCAGTTTTTTGGGCTAAAAAGGTTTTTTTTCTAGCAAAACAGTGTTTTTGACACCCAAAATGTGCTTTTCTCGCCCAAAAGGTGCGTTTAGCAGTGAAAAAGTGGTGTTTTGGGCCAAAGAAAATTCTCAGCAAAATTCCAATTTTGTCAGCAAAAAACAGTTTTTTGGACCAAAAAGCACCTTGTCTCAGCCAAAACCCCATTTTTTTTCGCCAAAACGTCGTGTTTTTATCTTGTGAGGTCTTTTCAGGAGCAAAAAGTGGTGGTTTCAGCAAACAGGTCCTACCGTCAGCGAAAAACCTAGTTTTGAGAGCCAAAATGGCCATTTTTCAGTTTTTTGGGCTAAAAAGGTTTTTTTTCTAGCAAAACAGTGTTTTTGACACCCAAAATGTGCTTTTCTCGCCCAAAAGGTGCGTTTAGCAGTGAAAAAGTGGTGTTTTGGGCCAAAGAAAATTCTCAGCAAAATTCCAATTTTGTCAGCAAAAAACAGTTTTTTGGACCAAAAAGCACCTTTTCTCAGCCAAAACCCCATTTTTTTTCGCCAAAACGTCGTGTTTTTATCTTGTGAGGTCTTTTCAGGAGCAAAAAGTGGTGGTTTCAGCAAACAGGTCCTACCGTCAGCGAAAAACCTAGTTTTGAGAGCCAAAATGGTTATTTTTCAGTTTTTTGGGCTAAAAAGGTTTTTTTTCTAGCAAAACAGTGTTTTTGACACCCAAAATGTGCTTTTCTCGCCCAAAAGGTGCGTTTAGCAGTGAAAAAGTGGTGTTTTGGGCCAAAGAAAATTCTCAGAAAATTCCAATTTTGTCAGCAAAAAACAGTTTTTTTGACCAAAAAGCACCTTGTCTCAGCCAAAACCCCATTTTTTTTCGCCAAAACGTCGTGTTTTTATCTTGTGAGGTCTTTTCAGGAGCAAAAAGTGGTGGTTTCAGCAAACAGGTCCTACCGTCAGCGAAAAACCTAGTTTTGAGAGCCAAAATGGCCATTTTTCAGTTTTTTGGGCTAAAAAGGTTTTTTTTCTAGCAAAACAGTGTTTTTGACACCCAAAATGTGCTTTTCTCGCCCAAAAGGTGCGTTTAGCAGTGAAAAAGTGGTGTTTTGGGCCAAAGAAAATTCTCAGAAAATTCCAATTTTGTCAGCAAAAAACAGTTTTTTTGACCAAAAAGCACCTTGTCTCAGCCAAAACCCCATTTTTTTTCGCCAAAACGTCGTGTTTTTATCTTGTGAGGTCTTTTCAGGAGCAAAAAGTGGTGGTTTCAGCAAACAGGTCCTACCGTCAGCGAAAAACCTAGTTTTGAGAGCCAAAATGGCCATTTTTCAGTTTTTTGGGCTAAAAAGGTTTTTTTTCTAGCAAAACAGTGTTTTTGACACCCAAAATGTGCTTTTCTCGCCCAAAAGGTGCGTTTAGCAGTGAAAAAGTGGTGTTTTGGGCCAAAGAAAATTCTCAGCAAAATTCCAATTTTGTCAGCAAAAAACAGTTTTTTTGACCAAAAAGCACCTTTTCTCAGCCAAAACCCCATTTTTTTTCGCCAAAACGTCGTGTTTTTATCTTGTGAGGTCTTTTCAGGAGCAAAAAGTGGTGGTTTCAGCAAACAGGTCCTACCGTCAGCGAAAAACCTAGTTTTGAGAGCCAAAATGGCCATTTTTCAGTTTTTTGGGCTAAAAAGGTTTTTTTTCTAGCAAAACAGTGTTTTTGACACCCAAAATGTGCTTTTCTCGCCCAAAAGGTGCGTTTAGCAGTGAAAAAGTGGTGTTTTGGGCCAAAGAAAATTCTCAGCAAAATTCCAATTTTGTCAGCAAAAAACAGTTTTTTGGACCAAAAAGCACCTTGTCTCAGCCAAAACCCCATTTTTTTTCGCCAAAACGTCGTGTTTTTATCTTGTGAGGTCTTTTCAGGAGCAAAAAGTGGTGGTTTCAGCAAACAGGTCCTACCGTCAGCGAAAAACCTAGTTTTGAGAGCCAAAATGGCCATTTTTCAGTTTTTTGGGCTAAAAAGGTTTTTTTTCTAGCAAAACAGTGTTTTTGACAACCAAAATGTGCTTTTCTCGCCCAAAAGGTGCGTTTAGCAGTGAAAAAGTGGTGTTTTGGGCCAAAGAAAATTCTCAGCAAAATTCCAATTTTGTCAGCAAAAAACAGTTTTTTGGACCAAAAAGCACCTTTTCTCAGCCAAAACCCCATTTTTTTTCGCCAAAACGTCGTGTTTTTATCTTGTGAGGTCTTTTCAGGAGCAAAAAGTGGTGGTTTCAGCAAACAGGTCCTACCGTCAGCGAAAAACCTAGTTTTGAGAGCCAAAATGGCCATTTTTCAGTTTTTTGGGCTAAAAAGGTTTTTTTTCTAGCAAAACAGTGTTTTTGACACCCAAAATGTGCTTTTCTCGCCCAAAAGGTGCGTTTAGCAGTGAAAAAGTGGTGTTTTGGGCCAAAGAAAATTCTCAGCAAAATTCCAATTTTGTCAGCAAAAAACAGTTTTTTTGACCAAAAAGCACCTTTTCTCAGCCAAAACCCCATTTTTTTTCGCCAAAACGTCGTGTTTTTATCTTGTGAGGTCTTTTCAGGAGCAAAAAGTGGTGGTTTCAGCAAACAGGTCCTACCGTCAGCGAAAAACCTAGTTTTGAGAGCCAAAATGGCCATTTTTCAGTTTTTTGGGCTAAAAAGGTTTTTTTTCTAGCAAAACAGTGTTTTTGACACCCAAAATGTGCTTTTCTCGCCCAAAAGGTGCGTTTAGCAGTGAAAAAGTGGTGTTTTGGGCCAAAGAAAATTCTCAGCAAAATTCCAATTTTGTCAGCAAAAAACAGTTTTTTTGACCAAAAAGCACCTTTTCTCAGCCAAAACCCCATTTTTTTTCGCCAAAACGTCGTGTTTTTATCTTGTGAGGTCTTTTCAGGAGCAAAAAGTGGTGGTTTCAGCAAACAGGTCCTACCGTCAGCGAAAAACCTAGTTTTGAGAGCCAAAATGGCCATTTTTCAGTTTTTTGGGCTAAAAAGGTTTTTTTTCTAGCAAAACAGTGTTTTTGACACCCAAAATGTGCTTTTCTCGCCCAAAAGGTGCGTTTAGCAGTGAAAAAGTGGTGTTTTGGGCCAAAGAAAATTCTCAGCAAAATTCCAATTTTGTCAGCAAAAAAACAGTTTTTTGGACCAAAAAGCACCTTTTCTCAGCCAAAACCCCATTTTTTTTCGCCAAAACGTCGTGTTTTTATCTTGTGAGGTCTTTTCAGGAGCAAAAAGTGGTGGTTTCAGCAAACAGGTCCTACCGTCAGCGAAAAACCTAGTTTTGAGAGCCAAAATGGCCATTTTTCAGTTTTTTGGGCTAAAAAGGTTTTTTTTCTAGCAAAACAGTGTTTTTGACACCCAAAATGTGCTTTTCTCGCCCAAAAGGTGCGTTTAGCAGTGAAAAAGTGGTGTTTTGGGCCAAAGAAAATTCTCAGCAAAATTCCAATTTTGTCAGCAAAAAACAGTTTTTTTGACCAAAAAGCACCTTTTCTCAGCCAAAACCCCATTTTTTTTCGCCAAAACGTCGTGTTTTTATCTTGTGAGGTCTTTTCAGGAGCAAAAAGTGGTGGTTTCAGCAAACAGGTCCTACCGTCAGCGAAAAACCTAGTTTTGAGAGCCAAAATGGCCATTTTTCAGTTTTTTGGGCTAAAAAGGTTTTTTTTCTAGCAAAACAGTGTTTTTGACACCCAAAATGTGCTTTTCTCGCCCAAAAGGTGCGTTTAGCAGTGAAAAAGTGGTGTTTTGGGCCAAAGAAAATTCTCAGCAAAATTCCAATTTTGTCAGCAAAAAACAGTTTTTTGGACCAAAAAGCACCTTTTCTCAGCCAAAACCCCATTTTTTTTCGCCAAAACGTCGTGTTTTTATCTTGTGAGGTCTTTTCAGGAGCAAAAAGTGGTGGTTTCAGCAAACAGGTCCTACCGTCAGCGAAAAACCTAGTTTTGAGAGCCAAAATGGCCATTTTTCAGTTTTTTGGGCTAAAAAGGTTTTTTTTCTAGCAAAACAGTGTTTTTGACACCCAAAATGTGCTTTTCTCGCCCAAAAGGTGCGTTTAGCAGTGAAAAAGTGGTGTTTTGGGCCAAAGAAAATTCTCAGCAAAATTCCAATTTTGTCAGCAAAAAACAGTTTTTTTGACCAAAGAGCATCTTTTCTCAGCCAAAACCCCATTTTTTTTCGCCAAAACGTCGTGTTTTTATCTTGTGAGGTCTTTTCAGGAGCAAAAAGTGGTGGTTTCAGCAAACAGGTCCTACCGTCAGCGAAAAACCTAGTTTTGAGAGCCAAAATGGCCATTTTTCAGTTTTTTGGGCTAAAAAGGTTTTTTTTCTAGCAAAACAGTGTTTTTGACACCCAAAATGTGCTTTTCTCGCCCAAAAGGTGCGTTTAGCAGTGAAAAAGTGGTGTTTTGGGCCAAAGAAAATTCTCAGCAAAATTCCAATTTTGTCAGCAAAAAACAGTTTTTTGGACCAAAAAGCACCTTTTCTCAGCCAAAACCCCAATTTTTTTCGCCAAAACGTCGTGTTTTTATCTTGTGAGGTCTTTTCAGGAGCAAAAAGTGGTGGTTTCAGCAAACAGGTCCTACCGTCAGCGAAAAACCTAGTTTTGAGAGCCAAAATGGCCATTTTTCAGTTTTTTGGGCTAAAAAGGTTTTTTTTCTAGCAAAACAGTGTTTTTGACACCCAAAATGTGCTTTTCTCGCCCAAAAGGTGCGTTTAGCAGTGAAAAAGTGGTGTTTTGGGCCAAAGAAAATTCTCAGCAAAATTCCAATTTTGTCAGCAAAAAACAGTTTTTTTTGACCAAAAAGCACCTTTTCTCAGCCAAAACCCCATTTTTTTTCGCCAAAACGTCGTGTTTTTATCTTGTGAGGTCTTTTCAGGAGCAAAAAGTGGTGGTTTCAGCAAACAGGTCCTACCGTCAGCGAAAAACCTAGTTTTGAGAGCCAAAATGGCCATTTTTCAGTTTTTTGGGCTAAAAAGGTTTTTTTTCTAGCAAAACAGTGTTTTTGACACCCAAAATGTGCTTTTCTCGCCCAAAAGGTGCGTTTAGCAGTGAAAAAGTGGTGTTTTGGGCCAAAGAAAATTCTCAGCAAAATTCCAATTTTGTCAGCAAAAAACAGTTTTTTTGACCAAAGAGCATCTTTTCTCAGCCAAAACCCCATTTTTTTTCGCCAAAACGTCGTGTTTTTATCTTGTGAGGTCTTTTCAGGAGCAAAAAGTGGTGGTTTCAGCAAACAGGTCCTACCGTCAGCGAAAAACCTAGTTTTGAGAGCCAAAATGGCCATTTTTCAGTTTTTTGGGCTAAAAAGGTTTTTTTTCTAGCAAAACAGTGTTTTTGACACCCAAAATGTGCTTTTCTCGCCCAAAAGGTGCGTTTAGCAGTGAAAAAGTGGTGTTTTGGGCCAAAGAAAATTCTCAGCAAAATTCCAATTTTGTCAGCAAAAAACAGTTTTTTGGACCAAAAAGCACCTTTTCTCAGCCAAAACCCCATTTTTTTTCGCCAAAACGTCGTGTTTTTCTCTTGTGAGGTCTTTTCAGGAGCAAAAAGTGGTGGTTTCAGCAAACAGGTCCTACCGTCAGCGAAAAACCTAGTTTTGAGAGCCAAAATGGCCATTTTTCAGTTTTTTGGGCTAAAAAGGTTTTTTTTCTAGCAAAACAGTGTTTTTGACACCCAAAATGTGCTTTTCTCGCCCAAAAGGTGCGTTTAGCAGTGAAAAAGTGGTGTTTTGGGCCAAAGAAAATTCTCAGCAAAATTCCAATTTTGTCAGCAAAAAACAGTTTTTTTGACCAAAGAGCATCTTTTCTCAGCCAAAACCCCATTTTTTTTCGCCAAAACGTCGTGTTTTTATCTTGTGAGGTCTTTTCAGGAGCAAAAAGTGGTGGTTTCAGCAAACAGGTCCTACCGTCAGCGAAAAACCTAGTTTTGAGAGCCAAAATGGCCATTTTTCAGTTTTTTGGGCTAAAAAGGTTTTTTTTCTAGCAAAACAGTGTTTTTGACACCCAAAATGTGCTTTTCTCGCCCAAAAGGTGCGTTTAGCAGTGAAAAAGTGGTGTTTTGGGCCAAAGAAAATTCTCAGCAAAATTCCAATTTTGTCAGCAAAAAACAGTTTTTTGGACCAAAAAGCACCTTTTCTCAGCCAAAACCCCATTTTTTTTCGCCAAAACGTCGTGTTTTTATCTTGTGAGGTCTTTTCAGGAGCAAAAAGTGGTGGTTTCAGCAAACAGGTCCTACCGTCAGCGAAAAACCTAGTTTTGAGAGCCAAAATGGCCATTTTTCAGTTTTTTGGGCTAAAAAGGTTTTTTTTCTAGCAAAACAGTGTTTTTGACACCCAAAATGTGCTTTTCTCGCCCAAAAGGTGCGTTTAGCAGTGAAAAAGTGGTGTTTTGGGCCAAAGAAAATTCTCAGCAAAATTCCAATTTTGTCAGCAAAAAACAGTTTTTTGGACCAAAAAGCACCTTTTCTCAGCCAAAACCCCATTTTTTTTCGCCAAAACGTCGTGTTTTTATCTTGTGAGGTCTTTTCAGGAGCAAAAAGTGGTGGTTTCAGCAAACAGGTCCTACCGTCAGCGAAAAACCTAGTTTTGAGAGCCAAAATGGCCATTTTTCAGTTTTTTGGGCTAAAAAGGTTTTTTTTCTAGCAAAACAGTGTTTTTGACACCCAAAATGTGCTTTTCTCGCCCAAAAGGTGCGTTTAGCAGTGAAAAAGTGGTGTTTTGGGCCAAAGAAAATTCTCAGCAAAATTCCAATTTTGTCAGCAAAAAACAGTTTTTTGGACCAAAAAGCACCTTTTCTCAGCCAAAACCCCATTTTTTTTCGCCAAAACGTCGTGTTTTTATCTTGTGAGGTCTTTTCAGGAGCAAAAAGTGGTGGTTTCAGCAAACAGGTCCTACCGTCAGCGAAAAACCCTAATTTTGTGAACCAAAATGGCCATTTTTCAGTTTTTTGGGCTAAAAAGGTTTTTTTTCTAGCAAAACAGTGTTTTTGACACCCAAAATGTGCTTTTCTCGCCCAAAAGGTGCGTTTAGCAGTGAAAAAGTGGTGTTTTGGGCCAAAGAAAATTCTCAGCAAAATTCCAATTTTGTCAGCAAAAAACAGTTTTTTTGACCAAAGAGCATCTTTTCTCAGCCAAAACCCCATTTTTTTTCGCCAAAACGTCGTGTTTTTATCTTGTGAGGTCTTTTCAGGAGCAAAAAGTGGTGGTTTCAGCAAACAGGTCCTACCGTCAGCGAAAAACCTAGTTTTGAGAGCCAAAATGGCCATTTTTCAGTTTTTTGGGCTAAAAAGGTTTTTTTTTCTAGCAAAACAGTGTTTTTGACACCCAAAATGTGCTTTTCTCGCCCAAAAGGTGCGTTTAGCAGTGAAAAAGTGGTGTTTTGGGCCAAAGAAAATTCTCAGCAAAATTCCAATTTTGTCAGCAAAAAACAGTTTTTTGGACCAAAAAGCACCTTTTCTCAGCCAAAACCCCATTTTTTTTCGCCAAAACGTCGTGTTTTTATCTTGTGAGGTCTTTTCAGGAGCAAAAAGTGGTGGTTTCAGCAAACAGGTCCTACCGTCAGCGAAAAACCTAGTTTTGAGAGCCAAAATGGCCATTTTTCAGTTTTTTGGGCTAAAAAGGTTTTTTTTCTAGCAAAACAGTGTTTTTGACACCCAAAATGTGCTTTTCTCGCCCAAAAGGTGCGTTTAGCAGTGAAAAAGTGGTGTTTTGGGCCAAAGAAAATTCTCAGCAAAATTCCAATTTTGTCAGCAAAAAACAGTTTTTTGGACCAAAAAGCACCTTTTCTCAGCCAAAACCCCAATTTTTTTCGCCAAAACGTCGTGTTTTTATCTTGTGAGCTCTTTTCAGGAGCAAAAAGTGGTGGTTTCAGCAAACAGGTCCTACCGTCAGCGAAAAACCTAGTTTTGAGAGCCAAAATGGCCATTTTTCAGGTTTTTGGGCTAAAAAGGTTTTTTTTCTAGCAAAACAGTGTTTTTGACACCCAAAATGTGCTTTTCTCGCCCAAAAGGTGCGTTTAGCAGTGAAAAAGTGGTGTTTTGGGCCAAAGAAAATTCTCAGCAAAATTCCAATTTTGTCAGCAAAAAACAGTTTTTTGGACCAAAAAGCACCTTTTCTCAGCCAAAACCCCATTTTTTTTCGCCAAAACGTCGTGTTTTTATCTTGTGAGGTCTTTTCAGGAGCAAAAAGTGGTGGTTTCAGCAAACAGGTCCTACCGTCAGCGAAAAACCTAGTTTTGAGAGCCAAAATGGCCATTTTTCAGTTTTTTGGGCTAAAAAGGTTTTTTTTCTAGCAAAACAGTGTTTTTGACACCCAAAATGTGCTTTTCTCGCCCAAAAGGTGCGTTTAGCAGTGAAAAAGTGGTGTTTTGGGCCAAAGAAAATTCTCAGCAAAATTCCAATTTTGTCAGCAAAAAACAGTTTTTTGGACCAAAAAGCACCTTTTCTCAGCCAAAACCCCATTTTTTTTCGCCAAAACGTCGTGTTTTTATCTTGTGAGGTCTTTTCAGGAGCAAAAAGTGGTGGTTTCAGCAAACAGGTCCTACCGTCAGCGAAAAACCTAGTTTTGAGAGCCAAAATGGCCATTTTTCAGTTTTTTGGGCTAAAAAGGTTTTTTTTCTAGCAAAACAGTGTTTTTGACACCCAAAATGTGCTTTTCTCGCCCAAAAGGTGCGTTTAGCAGTGAAAAAGTGGTGTTTTGGGCCAAAGAAAATTCTCAGCAAAATTCCAATTTTGTCAGCAAAAAACAGTTTTTTTGACCAAAAAGCACCTTTTCTCAGCCAAAACCCCATTTTTTTTCGCCAAAACGTCGTGTTTTTATCTTGTGAGGTCTTTTCAGGAGCAAAAAGTGGTGGTTTCAGCAAACAGGTCCTACCGTCAGCGAAAAACCTAGTTTTGAGAGCCAAAATGGCCATTTTTCAGTTTTTTGGGCTAAAAAGGTTTTTTTTCTAGCAAAACAGTGTTTTTGACACCCAAAATGTGCTTTTCTCGCCCAAAAGGTGCGTTTAGCAGTGAAAAAGTGGTGTTTTGGGCCAAAGAAAATTCTCAGCAAAATTCCAATTTTGTCAGCAAAAAACAGTTTTTTTGACCAAAAAGCACCTTTTCTCAGCCAAAACCCCATTTTTTTTCGCCAAAACGTCGTGTTTTTATCTTGTGAGGTCTTTTCAGGAGCAAAAAGTGGTGGTTTCAGCAAACAGGTCCTACCGTCAGCGAAAAACCTAGTTTTGAGAGCCAAAATGGCCATTTTTCAGTTTTTTGGGCTAAAAAGGTTTTTTTTCTAGCAAAACAGTGTTTTTGACACCCAAAATGTGCTTTTCTCGCCCAAAAGGTGCGTTTAGCAGTGAAAAAGTGGTGTTTTGGGCCAAAGAAAATTCTCAGCAAAATTCCAATTTTGTCAGCAAAAAACAGTTTTTTGGACCAAAAAGCACCTTTTCTCAGCCAAAACCCCATTTTTTTTCGCCAAAACGTCGTGTTTTTATCTTGTGAGGTCTTTTCAGGAGCAAAAAGTGGTGGTTTCAGCAAACAGGTCCTACCGTCAGCGAAAAACCTAGTTTTGAGAGCCAAAATGGCCATTTTTCAGTTTTTTGGGCTAAAAAGGTTTTTTTTCTAGCAAAACAGTGTTTTTGACACCCAAAATGTGCTTTTCTCGCCCAAAAGGTGCGTTTAGCAGTGAAAAAGTGGTGTTTTGGGCCAAAGAAAATTCTCAGCAAAATTCCAATTTTGTCAGCAAAAAACAGTTTTTTTGACCAAAGAGCATCTTTTCTCAGCCAAAACCCCATTTTTTTTCGCCAAAACGTCGTGTTTTTATCTTGTGAGGTCTTTTCAGGAGCAAAAAGTGGTGGTTTCAGCAAACAGGTCCTACCGTCAGCGAAAAACCTAGTTTTGAGAGCCAAAATGGCCATTTTTCAGTTTTTTGGGCTAAAAAGGTTTTTTTTCTAGCAAAACAGTGTTTTTGACACCCAAAATGTGCTTTTCTCGCCCAAAAGGTGCGTTTAGCAGTGAAAAAGTGGTGTTTTGGGCCAAAGAAAATTCTCAGCAAAATTCCAATTTTGTCAGCAAAAAACAGTTTTTTGGACCAAAAAGCACCTTTTCTCAGCCAAAACCCCATTTTTTTTCGCCAAAACGTCGTGTTTTTATCTTGTGAGGTCTTTTCAGGAGCAAAAAGTGGTGGTTTCAGCAAACAGGTCCTACCGTCAGCGAAAAACCTAGTTTTGAGAGCCAAAATGGCCATTTTTCAGTTTTTTGGGCTAAAAAGGTTTTTTTTCTAGCAAAACAGTGTTTTTGACACCCAAAATGTGCTTTTCTCGCCCAAAAGGTGCGTTTAGCAGTGAAAAAGTGGTGTTTTGGGCCAAAGAAAATTCTCAGCAAAATTCCAATTTTGTCAGCAAAAAACAGTTTTTTTGACCAAAGAGCATCTTTTCTCAGCCAAAACCCCATTTTTTTTCGCCAAAACGTCGTGTTTTTATCTTGTGAGGTCTTTTCAGGAGCAAAAAGTGGTGGTTTCAGCAAACAGGTCCTACCGTCAGCGAAAAACCTAGTTTTGAGAGCCAAAATGGCCATTTTTCAGTTTTTTGGGCTAAAAAGGTTTTTTTCTAGCAAAACAGTGTTTTTGACACCCAAAATGTGCTTTTCTCGCCCAAAAGGTGCGTTTAGCAGTGAAAAAGTGGTGTTTTGGGCCAAAGAAAATTCTCAGCAAAATTCCAATTTTGTCAGCAAAAAACAGTTTTTTGGACCAAAAAGCACCTTTTCTCAGCCAAAACCCCATTTTTTTTCGCCAAAACGTCGTGTTTTTATCTTGTGAGGTCTTTTCAGGAGCAAAAAGTGGTGGTTTCAGCAAACAGGTCCTACCGTCAGCGAAAAACCTAGTTTTGAGAGCCAAAATGGCCATTTTTCAGTTTTTTGGGCTAAAAAGGTTTTTTTTCTAGCAAAACAGTGTTTTTGACACCCAAAATGTGCTTTTCTCGCCCAAAAGGTGCGTTTAGCAGTGAAAAAGTGGTGTTTTGGGCCAAAGAAAATTCTCAGCAAAATTCCAATTTTGTCAGCAAAAAACAGTTTTTTGGACCAAAAAGCACCTTTTCTCAGCCAAAACCCCATTTTTTTTCGCCAAAACGTCGTGTTTTTATCTTGTGAGGTCTTTTCAGGAGCAAAAAGTGGTGGTTTCAGCAAACAGGTCCTACCGTCAGCGAAAAACCTAGTTTTGAGAGCCAAAATGGCCATTTTTCAGTTTTTTGGGCTAAAAAGGTTTTTTTTCTAGCAAAACAGTGTTTTTGACACCCAAAATGTGCTTTTCTCGCCCAAGGTGCGTTTAGCAGTGAAAAAGTGGTGTTTTGGGCCAAAGAAAATTCTCAGCAAAATTCCAATTTTGTCAGCAAAAAACAGTTTTTTGGACCAAAGAGCACCTTTTCTCAGCCAAAACCCCATTTTTTTTCGCCAAAACGTCGTGTTTTTATCTTGTGAGGTCTTTTCAGGAGCAAAAAGTGGTGGTTTCAGCAAACAGGTCCTACCGTCAGCGAAAAACCTAGTTTTGAGAGCCAAAATGGCCATTTTTCAGTTTTTTGGGCTAAAAAGGTTTTTTTTCTAGCAAAACAGTGTTTTTGACACCCAAAATGTGCTTTTCTCGCCCAAAAGGTGCGTTTAGCAGTGAAAAAGTGGTGTTTTGGGCCAAAGAAAATTCTCAGCAAAATTCCAATTTTGTCAGCAAAAAACAGTTTTTTGGACCAAAAAGCACCTTTTCTCAGCCAAAACCCCATTTTTTTCGCCAAAACGTCGTGTTTTTATCTTGTGAGGTCTTTTCAGGAGCAAAAAGTGGTGGTTTCAGCAAACAGGTCCTACCGTCAGCGAAAAACCTAGTTTTGAGAGCCAAAATGGCCATTTTTCAGTTTTTTGGGCTAAAAAGGTTTTTTTTTCTAGCAAAACAGTGTTTTTGACACCCAAAATGTGCTTTTCTCGCCCAAAAGGTGCGTTTAGCAGTGAAAAAGTGGTGTTTTGGGCCAAAGAAAATTCTCAGCAAAATTCCAATTTTGTCAGCAAAAAACAGTTTTTTGGACCAAAAAGCACCTTTTCTCAGCCAAAACCCCATTTTTTTTCGCCAAAACGTCGTGTTTTTATCTTGTGAGGTCTTTTCAGGAGCAAAAAGTGGTGGTTTCAGCAAACAGGTCCTACCGTCAGCGAAAAACCTAGTTTTGAGAGCCAAAATGGCCATTTTTCAGTTTTTTGGGCTAAAAAGGTTTTTTTCTAGCAAAACAGTGTTTTTGACACCCAAAATGTGCTTTTCTCGCCCAAAAGGTGCGTTTAGCAGTGAAAAAGTGGTGTTTTGGGCCAAAGAAAATTCTCAGCAAAATTCCAATTTTGTCAGCAAAAAACAGTTTTTTGGACCAAAAAGCACCTTTTCTCAGCCAAAACCCCATTTTGTTTCGCCAAAACGTCGTGTTTTTATCTTGTGAGGTCTTTTCAGGAGCAAAAAGTGGTGGTTTCAGCAAACAGGTCCTACCGTCAGCGAAAAACCTAGTTTTGAGAGCCAAAATGGCCATTTTTCAGTTTTTTGGGCTAAAAAGGTTTTTTTTCTAGCAAAACAGTGTTTTTGACACCCAAAATGTGCTTTTCTCGCCCAAAAGGTGCGTTTAGCAGTGAAAAAGTGGTGTTTTGGGCCAAAGAAAATTCTCAGCAAAATTCCAATTTTGTCAGCAAAAAACAGTTTTTTGGACCAAAAAGCACCTTTTCTCAGCCAAAACCCCATTTTGTTTCGCCAAAACGTCGTGTTTTTATCTTGTGAGGTCTTTTCAGGAGCAAAAAGTGGTGGTTTCAGCAAACAGGTCCTACCGTCAGCGAAAAACCTAGTTTTGAGAGCCAAAATGGCCATTTTTCAGTTTTTTGGGCTAAAAAGGTTTTTTTTCTAGCAAAACAGTGTTTTTGACACCCAAAATGTGCTTTTCTCGCCCAAAAGGTGCGTTTAGCAGTGAAAAAGTGGTGTTTTGGGCCAAAGAAAATTCTCAGCAAAATTCCAATTTTGTCAGCAAAAAACAGTTTTTTGGACCAAAAAGCACCTTTTCTCAGCCAAAACCCCATTTTGTTTCGCCAAAACGTCGTGTTTTTATCTTGTGAGGTCTTTTCAGGAGCAAAAAGTGGTGGTTTCAGCAAACAGGTCCTACCGTCAGCGAAAAACCTAGTTTTGAGAGCCAAAATGGCCATTTTTCAGTTTTTTGGGCTAAAAAGGTTTTTTTTCTAGCAAAACAGTGTTTTTGACACCCAAAATGTGCTTTTCTCGCCCAAAAGGTGCGTTTAGCAGTGAAAAAGTGGTGTTTTGGGCCAAAGAAAATTCTCAGCAAAATTCCAATTTTGTCAGCAAAAAACAGTTTTTTGGACCAAAAAGCACCTTTTCTCAGCCAAAACCCCATTTTGTTTCGCCAAAACGTCGTGTTTTTATCTTGTGAGGTCTTTTCAGGAGCAAAAAGTGGTGGTTTCAGCAAACAGGTCCTACCGTCAGCGAAAAACCTAGTTTTGAGAGCCAAAATGGCCATTTTTCAGTTTTTTGGGCTAAAAAGGTTTTTTTTCTAGCAAAACAGTGTTTTTGACACCCAAAATGTGCTTTTCTCGCCCAAAAGGTGCGTTTAGCAGTGAAAAAGTGGTGTTTTGGGTCAAAGAAAATTCTCAGCAAAATTCCAATTTTGTCAGCAAAAAACAGTTTTTTTGACCAAAAAGCACCTTTTCTCAGCCAAAACCCCATTTTTTTTCGCCAAAACGTCGTGTTTTTATCTTGTGAGGTCTTTTCAGGAGCAAAAAGTGGTGGTTTCAGCAAACAGGTCCTACCGTCAGCGAAAAACCTAGTTTTGAGAGCCAAAATGGCCATTTTTCAGTTTTTTGGGCTAAGAAGGTTTTTTTTCTAGCAAAACAGTGTTTTTGACATCCAAAATGTGCTTTTCTCGCCCAAAAGGTGCGTTTAGCAGTGAAAAAGTGGTGTTTTGGGTCAAAGAAAATTCTAAGCAAAATTCCAATTTTGTCAGCAAAAACAGTTTTTTTGACCAAAAAGCACCTTTTCTCAGCCAAAACCCCATTTTTTTTCGCCAAAACGTCGTGTTTTTATCTTGTGAGGTCTTTTCAGGAGCAAAAAGTGGTGGTTTCAGCAAACAGGTCCTACCGTCAGCGAAAAACCTAGTTTTGAGAGCCAAAATGGCCATTTTTCAGTTTTTTGGGCTAAAAAGGTTTTTTTTCTAGCAAAACAGTGTTTTTGACACCCAAAATGTGCTTTTCTCGCCCAAAAGGTGCGTTTAGCAGTGAAAAAGTGGTGTTTTGGGTCAAAGAAAATTCTCAGCAAAATTCCAATTTTGTCAGCAAAAAACAGTTTTTTGGACCAAAAAGCACCTTTTCTCAGCCAAAACCCCATTTTTTTTCGCCAAAACGTCGTGTTTTTATCTTGTGAGGTCTTTTCAGGAGCAAAAAGTGGTGGTTTCAGCAAACAGGTCCTACCGTCAGCGAAAAACCTAGTTTTGAGAGCCAAAATGGCCATTTTTCAGTTTTTTGGGCTAAAAAGGTTTTTTTTCTAGCAAAACAGTGTTTTTGACACCCAAAATGTGCTTTTCTCGCCCAAAAGGTGCGTTTAGCAGTGAAAAAGTGGTGTTTTGGGCCAAAGAAAATTCTCAGCAAAATTCCAATTTTGTCAGCAAAAAACAGTTTTTCGGACCAAAAAGCACCTTTTTCAGCCAAAACCCCATTTTTTTTCGCCAAAACGTCGTGTTTTTATCTTGTGAGGTCTTTTCAGGAGCAAAAAGTGGTGGTTTCAGCAAACAGGTCCTACCGTCAGCGAAAAACCTAGTTTTGAGAGCCAAAATGGCCATTTTTCAGTTTTTTGGGCTAAAAAGGTTTTTTTTCTAGCAAAACAGTGTTTTTGACACCCAAAATGTGCTTTTCTCGCCCAAAAGGTGCGTTTAGCAGTGAAAAAGTGGTGTTTTGGGCCAAAGAAAATTCTCAGCAAAATTCCAATTTTGTCAGCAAAAAACAGTTTTTTGGACCAAAAAGCACCTTTTTCAGACAAAACCCCATTTTTTTTCGCCAAAACGTCGTGTTTTTATCTTGTGAGGTCTTTTCAGGAGCAAAAAGTGGTGGTTTCAGCAAACAGGTCCTACCGTCAGCGAAAAACCTAGTTTTGAGAGCCAAAATGGCCATTTTTCAGTTTTTTGGGCTAAAAAGGTTTTTTTTCTAGCAAAACAGTGTTTTTGACACCCAAAATGTGCTTTTCTCGCCCAAAAGGTGCGTTTAGCAGTGAAAAAGTGGTGTTTTGGGCCAAAGAAAATTCTCAGCAAAATTCCAATTTTGTCAGCAAAAAACAGTTTTTTGGACCAAAAAGCACCTTTTCTCAGCCAAAACCCCATTTTTTTTCGCCAAAACGTCGTGTTTTTATCTTGTGAGGTCTTTTCAGGAGCAAAAAGTGGTGGTTTCAGCAAACAGGTCCTACCGTCAGCGAAAAACCTAGTTTTGAGAGCCAAAATGGCCATTTTTCAGTTTTTTGGGCTAAAAAGGTTTTTTTTCTAGCAAAACAGTGTTTTTGACACCCAAAATGTGCTTTTCTCGCCCAAAAGGTGCGTTTAGCAGTGAAAAAGTGGTGTTTTGGGCCAAAGAAAATTCTCAGCAAAATTCCAATTTTGTCAGCAAAAAACAGTTTTTTGGACCAAAAAGCACCTTTTCTCAGCCAAAACCCCATTTTTTTTCGCCAAAACGTCGTGTTTTTATCTTGTGAGGTCTTTTCAGGAGCAAAAAGTGGTGGTTTCAGCAAACAGGTCCTACCGTCAGCGAAAAACCTAGTTTTGAGAGCCAAAATGGCCATTTTTCAGTTTTTTGGGCTAAAAAGGTTTTTTTTCTAGCAAAACAGTGTTTTTGACATCCAAAATGTGCTTTTCTCGCCCAAAAGGTGCGTTTAGCAGTGAAAAAGTGGTGTTTTGGGCCAAAAAAAATTTTCAGCAAAATTCCAATTTTGTCAGCAAAAAACAGTTTTTTTGACCAAAAAGCACCTTTTCTCAGCCAAAACCCCATTTTTTTTCGCCAAAACGTCGTGTTTTTATCTTGTGAGGTCTTTTCAGGAGCAAAAAGTGGTGGTTTCAGCAAACAGGTCCTACCGTCAGCGAAAAACCTAGTTTTGAGAGCCAAAATGGCCATTTTTCAGTTTTTTGGGCTAAAAAGGTTTTTTTTCTAGCAAAACAGTGTTTTTGACACCCAAAATGTGCTTTTCTCGCCCAAAAGGTGCGTTTAGCAGTGAAAAAGTGGTGTTTTGGGCCAAAGAAAATTCTCAGCAAAATTCCAATTTTGTCAGCAAAAAACAGTTTTTTTGACCAAAAAGCACCTTTTCTCAGCCAAAACCCCATTTTTTTCGCCAAAACGTCGTGTTTTTATCTTGTGAGGTCTTTTCAGGAGCAAAAAGTGGTGGTTTCAGCAAACAGGTCCTACCGTCAGCGAAAAACCTAGTTTTGAGAGCCAAAATGGCCATTTTTCAGTTTTTTGGGCTAAAAAGGTTTTTTTTCTAGCAAAACAGTGTTTTTGACACCCAAAATGTGCTTTTCTCGCCCAAAAGGTGCGTTTAGCAGTGAAAAAGTGGTGTTTTGGGCCAAAGAAAATTCTCAGCAAAATTCCAATTTTGTCAGCAAAAAACAGTTTTTTGGACCAAAAAGCACCTTTTCTCAGCCAAAACCCCATTTTTTTTCGCCAAAACGTCGTGTTTTTATCTTGTGAGGTCTTTTCAGGAGCAAAAAGTGGTGGTTTCAGCAAACAGGTCCTACCGTCAGCGAAAAACCTAGTTTTGAGAGCCAAAATGGCCATTTTTCAGTTTTTTGGGCTAAAAAGGTTTTTTTTCTAGCAAAACAGTGTTTTTGACACCCAAAATGTGCTTTTCTCGCCCAAAAGGTGCGTTTAGCAGTGAAAAAGTGGTGTTTTGGGCCAAAGAAAATTCTCAGCAAAATTCCAATTTTGTCAGCAAAAAACAGTTTTTTTGGACCAAAAAGCACCTTTTCTCAGCCAAAACCCCATTTTTTTTTCGCCAAAACGTCGTGTTTTTATCTTGTGAGGTCTTTTCAGGAGCAAAAAGTGGTGGTTTCAGCAAACAGGTCCTACCGTCAGCGAAAAACCTAGTTTTGAGAGCCAAAATGGCCATTTTTCAGTTTTTTGGGCTAAAAAGGTTTTTTTTCTAGCAAAACAGTGTTTTTGACACCCAAAATGTGCTTTTCTCGCCCAAAAGGTGCGTTTAGCAGTGAAAAAGTGGTGTTTTGGGCCAAAGAAAATTCTCAGCAAAATTCCAATTTTGTCAGCAAAAAACAGTTTTTTTGACCAAAAAGCACCTTTTCTCAGCCAAAACCCCATTTTTTTTCGCCAAAACGTCGTGTTTTTATCTTGTGAGGTCTTTTCAGGAGCAAAAAGTGGTGGTTTCAGCAAACAGGTCCTACCGTCAGCGAAAAACCTAGTTTTGAGAGCCAAAATGGCCATTTTTCAGTTTTTTGGGCTAAAAAGGTTTTTTTTTCTAGCAAAACAGTGTTTTTGACACCCAAAATGTGCTTTTCTCGCCCAAAAGGTGCGTTTAGCAGTGAAAAAGTGGTGTTTTGGGCCAAAGAAAATTCTCAGCAAAATTCCAATTTTGTCAGCAAAAAACAGTTTTTTTGGACCAAAAAGCACCTTTTCTCAGCCAAAACCCCATTTTTTTTCGCCAAAACGTCGTGTTTTTATCTTGTGAGGTCTTTTCAGGAGCAAAAAGTGGTGGTTTCAGCAAACAGGTCCTACCGTCAGCGAAAAACCTAGTTTTGAGAGCCAAAATGGCCATTTTTCAGTTTTTTGGGCTAAAAAGGTTTTTTTTCTAGCAAAACAGTGTTTTTGACACCCAAAATGTGCTTTTCTCGCCCAAAAGGTGCGTTTAGCAGTGAAAAAGTGGTGTTTTGGGCCAAAGAAAATTCTCAGCAAAATTCCAATTTTGTCAGCAAAAAACAGTTTTTTTGACCAAAAAGCACCTTTTCTCAGCCAAAACCCCATTTTTTTTCGCCAAAACGTCGTGTTTTTATCTTGTGAGGTCTTTTCAGGAGCAAAAAGTGGTGGTTTCAGCAAACAGGTCCTACCGTCAGCGAAAAACCTAGTTTTGAGAGCCAAAATGGCCATTTTTCAGTTTTTTGGGCTAAAAAGGTTTTTTTTCTAGCAAAACAGTGTTTTTGACACCCAAAATGTGCTTTTCTCGCCCAAAAGGTGCGTTTAGCAGTGAAAAAGTGGTGTTTTGGGCCAAAGAAAATTCTCAGCAAAATTCCAATTTTGTCAGCAAAAAACAGTTTTTTTGGACCAAAAAGCACCTTTTCTCAGCCAAAACCCCATTTTTTTTCGCCAAAACGTCGTGTTTTTATCTTGTGAGGTCTTTTCAGGAGCAAAAAGTGGTGGTTTCAGCAAACAGGTCCTACCGTCAGCGAAAAACCTAGTTTTGAGAGCCAAAATGGCCATTTTTCAGTTTTTTGGGCTAAAAAGGTTTTTTTTCTAGCAAAACAGTGTTTTTGACACCCAAAATGTGCTTTTCTCGCCCAAAAGGTGCGTTTAGCAGTGAAAAAGTGGTGTTTTGGGCCAAAGAAAATTCTCAGCAAAATTCCAATTTTGTCAGCAAAAAACAGTTTTTTGGACCAAAAAGCACCTTTTCTCAGCCAAAACCCCATTTTTTTTCGCCAAAACGTCGTGTTTTTATCTTGTGAGGTCTTTTGAGGAGCAAAAAGTGGTGGTTTCAGCAAACAGGTCCTACCGTCAGCGAAAAACCTAGTTTTGAGAGCCAAAATGGCCATTTTTCAGTTTTTTGGGCTAAAAAGGTTTTTTTTCTAGCAAAACAGTGTTTTTGACACCCAAAATGTGCTTTTCTCGCCCAAAAGGTGCGTTTAGCAGTGAAAAAGTGGTGTTTTGGGCCAAAGAAAATTCTCAGCAAAATTCCAATTTTGTCAGCAAAAAACAGTTTTTTTGGACCAAAAAGCACCTTTTCTCAGCCAAAACCCCATTTTTTTTCGCCAAAACGTCGTGTTTTTATCTTGTGAGGTCTTTTCAGGAGCAAAAAGTGGTGGTTTCAGCAAACAGGTCCTACCGTCAGCGAAAAACCTAGTTTTGAGAGCCAAAATGGCCATTTTTCAGTTTTTTGGGCTAAAAAGGTTTTTTTTCTAGCAAAACAGTGTTTTTGACACCCAAAATGTGCTTTTCTCGCCCAAAAGGTGCGTTTAGCAGTGAAAAAGTGGTGTTTTGGGCCAAAGAAAATTCTCAGCAAAATTCCAATTTTGTCAGCAAAAAACAGTTTTTTGGACCAAAAAGCACCTTTTCTCAGCCAAAACCCCATTTTTTTTCGCCAAAACGTCGTGTTTTTATCTTGTGAGGTCTTTTCAGGAGCAAAAAGTGGTGGTTTCAGCAAACAGGTCCTACCGTCAGCGAAAAACCTAGTTTTGAGAGCCAAAATGGCCATTTTTCAGTTTTTTGGGCTAAAAAGGTTTTTTTTCTAGCAAAACAGTGTTTTTGACACCCAAAATGTGCTTTTCTCGCCCAAAAGGTGCGTTTAGCAGTGAAAAAGTGGTGTTTTGGGCCAAAGAAAATTCTCAGCAAAATTCCAATTTTGTCAGCAAAAAACAGTTTTTTTGACCAAAAAGCACCTTTTCTCAGCCAAAACCCCATTTTTTTTCGCCAAAACGTCGTGTTTTTATCTTGTGAGGTCTTTTCAGGAGCAAAAAGTGGTGGTTTCAGCAAACAGGTCCTACCGTCAGCGAAAAACCTAGTTTTGAGAGCCAAAATGGCCATTTTTCAGTTTTTTGGGCTAAAAAGGTTTTTTTTCTAGCAAAACAGTGTTTTTGACACCCAAAATGTGCTTTTCTCGCCCAAAAGGTGCGTTTAGCAGTGAAAAAGTGGTGTTTTGGGCCAAAGAAAATTCTCAGCAAAATTCCAATTTTGTCAGCAAAAAACAGTTTTTTGGACCAAAAAGCACCTTTTCTCAGCCAAAACCCCATTTTTTTTCGCCAAAACGTCGTGTTTTTATCTTGTGAGGTCTTTTCAGGAGCAAAAAGTGGTGGTTTCAGCAAACAGGTCCTACCGTCAGCGAAAAACCTAGTTTTGAGAGCCAAAATGGCCATTTTTCAGTTTTTTGGGCTAAAAAGGTTTTTTTTCTAGCAAAACAGTGTTTTTGACACCCAAAATGTGCTTTTCTCGCCCAAAAGGTGCGTTTAGCAGTGAAAAAGTGGTGTTTTGGGCCAAAGAAAATTCTCAGCAAAATTCCAATTTTGTCAGCAAAAAACAGTTTTTTGGACCAAAAAGCACCTTTTCTCAGCCAAAACCCCATTTTTTTTCGCCAAAACGTCGTGTTTTTATCTTGTGAGGTCTTTTCAGGAGCAAAAAGTGGTGGTTTCAGCAAACAGGTCCTACCGTCAGCGAAAAACCTAGTTTTGAGAGCCAAAATGGCCATTTTTCAGTTTTTTGGGCTAAAAAGGTTTTTTTTCTAGCAAAACAGTGTTTTTGACACCCAAAATGTGCTTTTCTCGCCCAAAAGGTGCGTTTAGCAGTGAAAAAGTGGTGTTTTGGGCCAAAGAAAATTCTCAGCAAAATTCCAATTTTGTCAGCAAAAAACAGTTTTTTTGGACCAAAAAGCACCTTTTCTCAGCCAAAACCCCATTTTTTTTCGCCAAAACGTCGTGTTTTTATCTTGTGAGGTCTTTTCAGGAGCAAAAAGTGGTGGTTTCAGCAAACAGGTCCTACCGTCAGCGAAAAACCTAGTTTTGAGAGCCAAAATGGCCATTTTTCAGTTTTTTGGGCTAAAAAGGTTTTTTTTCTAGCAAAACAGTGTTTTTGACACCCAAAATGTGCTTTTCTCGCCCAAAAGGTGCGTTTAGCAGTGAAAAAGTGGTGTTTTGGGCCAAAGAAAATTCTCAGCAAAATTCCAATTTTGTCAGCAAAAAACAGTTTTTTGGACCAAAAAGCACCTTTTCTCAGCCAAAACCCCATTTTTTTTCGCCAAAACGTCGTGTTTTTATCTTGTGAGGTCTTTTGAGGAGCAAAAAGTGGTGGTTTCAGCAAACAGGTCCTACCGTCAGCGAAAAACCTAGTTTTGAGAGCCAAAATGGCCATTTTTCAGTTTTTTGGGCTAAAAAGGTTTTTTTTCTAGCAAAACAGTGTTTTTGACACCCAAAATGTGCTTTTCTCGCCCAAAAGGTGCGTTTAGCAGTGAAAAAGTGGTGTTTTGGGCCAAAGAAAATTCTCAGCAAAATTCCAATTTTGTCAGCAAAAAACAGTTTTTTGGACCAAAAAGCACCTTTTCTCAGCCAAAACCCCATTTTTTTTCGCCAAAACGTCGTGTTTTTATCTTGTGAGGTCTTTTCAGGAGCAAAAAGTGGTGGTTTCAGCAAACAGGTCCTACCGTCAGCGAAAAACCTAGTTTTGAGAGCCAAAATGGCCATTTTTCAGTTTTTTGGGCTAAAAAGGTTTTTTTTCTAGCAAAACAGTGTTTTTGACACCCAAAATGTGCTTTTCTCGCCCAAAAGGTGCGTTTAGCAGTGAAAAAGTGGTGTTTTGGGCCAAAGAAAATTCTCAGCAAAATTCCAATTTTGTCAGCAAAAAACAGTTTTTTGGACCAAAAAGCACCTTTTCTCAGCCAAAACCCCATTTTTTTTCGCCAAAACGTCGTGTTTTTATCTTGTGAGGTCTTTTCAGGAGCAAAAAGTGGTGGTTTCAGCAAACAGGTCCTACCGTCAGCGAAAAACCTAGTTTTGAGAGCCAAAATGGCCATTTTTCAGTTTTTTGGGCTAAAAAGCTTTTTTTTCTAGCAAAACAGTGTTTTTGACACCCAAAATGTGCTTTTCTCGCCCAAAAGGTGCGTTTAGCACTGAAAAAGTGGTGTTTTGGGCCAAAGAAAATTCTCAGCAAAATTCCAATTTTGTCAGCAAAAAACAGTTTTTTGGACCAAAAAGCACCTTTTCTCAGCCAAAACCCCATTTTTTTTCGCCAAAACGTCGTGTTTTTATCTTGTGAGGTCTTTTCAGGAGCAAAAAGTGGTGGTTTCAGCAAACAGGTCCTACCGTCAGCGAAAAACCTAGTTTTGAGAGCCAAAATGGCCATTTTTCAGTTTTTTGGGCTAAAAAGCTTTTTTTTCTAGCAAAACAGTGTTTTTGACACCCAAAATGTGCTTTTCTCGCCCAAAAGGTGCGTTTAGCAGTGAAAAAGTGGTGTTTTGGGCCAAAGAAAATTCTCAGCAAAATTCCAATTTTGTCAGCAAAAAACAGTTTTTTTGACCAAAAAGCACCTTTTCTCAGCCAAAAACCCATTTTTTTTCGCCAAAACGTCGTGTTTTTATCTTGTGAGGTCTTTTCAGGAGCAAAAAGTGGTGGTTTCAGCAAACAGGTCCTACCGTCAGCGAAAAACCTAGTTTTGAGAGCCAAAATGGCCATTTTTCAGTTTTTTGGGCTAAAAAGGTTTTTTTTCTAGCAAAACAGTGTTTTTGACACCCAAAATGTGCTTTTCTCGCCCAAAAGGTGCGTTTAGCAGTGAAAAAGTGGTGTTTTGGGCCAAAGAAAATTCTCAGCAAAATTCCAATTTTGTCAGCAAAAAACAGTTTTTTGGACCAAAAAGCACCTTTTCTCAGCCAAAACCCCATTTTTTTTCGCCAAAACGTCGTGTTTTTATCTTGTGAGGTCTTTTCAGGAGCAAAAAGTGGTGGTTTCAGCAAACAGGTCCTACCGTCAGCGAAAAACCTAGTTTTGAGAGCCAAAATGGCCATTTTTCACTTTTTTGGGCTAAAAAGGTTTTTTTTCTAGCAAAACAGTGTTTTTGACACCCAAAATGTGCTTTTCTCGCCCAAAAGGTGCGTTTAGCAGTGAAAAAGTGGTGTTTTGGGCCAAAGAAAATTCTCAGCAAAATTCCAATTTTGTCAGCAAAAAACAGTTTTTTTGACCAAAAAGCACCTTTTCTCAGCCAAAAACCCATTTTTGTTCGCCAAAACGTCGTGTTTTTATCTTGTGAGGTCTTTTCAGGAGCAAAAAGTGGTGGTTTCAGCAAACAGGTCCTACCGTCAGCGAAAAACCTAGTTTTGAGAGCCAAAATGGCCATTGTTCAGTTTTTTGGGCTAAAAAGGTTTTTTTTCTAGCAAAACAGTGTTTTTGACACCCAAAATGTGCTTTTCTCGCCCAAAAGGTGCGTTTAGCAGTGAAAAAGTGGTGTTTTGGGCCAAAGAAAATTCTCAGCAAAATTCCAATTTTGTCAGCAAAAAACAGTTTTTTGGACCAAAAAGCACCTTTTCTCAGCCAAAACCCCATTTTTTTTTCGCCAAAACGTCGTGTTTTTATCTTGTGAGGTCTTTTCAGGAGCAAAAAGTGGTGGTTTCAGCAAACAGGTCCTACCGTCAGCGAAAAACCTAGTTTTGAGAGCCAAAATGGCCATTGTTCAGTTTTTTGGGCTAAAAAGGTTTTTTTTCTAGCAAAACAGTGTTTTTGACACCCAAAATGTGCTTTTCTCGCCCAAAAGGTGCGTTTAGCAGTGAAAAAGTGGTGTTTTGGGCCAAAGAAAATTCTCAGCAAAATTCCAATTTTGTCAGCAAAAAACAGTTTTTTGGACCAAAAAGCACCTTTTCTCAGCCAAAACCCCATTTTTTTTCGCCAAAACGTCGTGTTTTTATCTTGTGAGGTCTTTTCAGGAGCAAAAAGTGGTGGTTTCAGCAAACAGGTCCTACCGTCAGCGAAAAACCTAGTTTTGAGAGCCAAAATGGCCATTGTTCAGTTTTTTGGGCTAAAAAGGTTTTTTTTCTAGCAAAACAGTGTTTTTGACACCCAAAATGTGCTTTTCTCGCCCAAAAGGTGCGTTTAGCAGTGAAAAAGTGGTGTTTTGGGCCAAAGAAAATTCTCAGCAAAATTCCAATTTTGTCAGCAAAAAACAGTTTTTTGGACCAAAAAGCACCTTTTCTCAGCCAAAACCCCATTTTTTTTCGCCAAAACGTCGTGTTTTTATCTTGTGAGGTCTTTTCAGGAGCAAAAAGTGGTGGTTTCAGCAAACAGGTCCTACCGTCAGCGAAAAACCTAGTTTTGAGAGCCAAAATGGCCATTTTTCAGTTTTTTGGGCTAAAAAGGTTTTTTTTCTAGCAAAACAGTGTTTTTGACACCCAAAATGTGCTTTTCTCGCCCAAAAGGTGCGTTTAGCAGTGAAAAAGTGGTGTTTTGGGCCAAAGAAAATTCTCAGCAAAATTCCAATTTTGTCAGCAAAAAACAGTTTTTTGGACCAAAAAGCACCTTTTCTCAGCCAAAACCCCATTTTTTTTCGCCAAAACGTCGTGTTTTTATCTTGTGAGGTCTTTTCAGGAGCAAAAAGTGGTGGTTTCAGCAAACAGGTCCTACCGTCAGCGAAAAACCTAGTTTTGAGAGCCAAAATGGCCATTGTTCAGTTTTTTGGGCTAAAAAGGTTTTTTTTCTAGCAAAACAGTGTTTTTGACACCCAAAATGTGCTTTTCTCGCCCAAAAGGTGCGTTTAGCAGTGAAAAAGTGGTGTTTTGGGCCAAAGAAAATTCTCAGCAAAATTCCAATTTTGTCAGCAAAAAACAGTTTTTTTGACCAAAAAGCACCTTTTCTCAGCCAAAACCCCATTTTTTTTCGCCAAAACGTCGTGTTTTTATCTTGTGAGGTCTTTTCAGGAGCAAAAAGTGGTGGTTTCAGCAAACAGGTCCTACCGTCAGCGAAAAACCTAGTTTTGAGAGCCAAAATGGCCATTTTTCAGTTTTTTGGGCTAAAAAGCTTTTTTTTCTAGCAAAACAGTGTTTTTGACACCCAAAATGTGCTTTTCTCGCCCAAAAGGTGCGTTTAGCAGTGAAAAAGTGGTGTTTTGGGCCAAAGAAAATTCTCAGCAAAATTCCAATTTTGTCAGCAAAAAACAGTTTTTTGGACCAAAAAGCACCTTTTCTCAGCCAAAACCCCATTTTTTTTCGCCAAAACGTCGTGTTTTTATCTTGTGAGGTCTTTTCAGGAGCAAAAAGTGGTGGTTTCAGCAAACAGGTCCTACCGTCAGCGAAAAACCTAGTTTTGAGAGCCAAAATGGCCATTTTTCAGTTTTTTGGGCTAAAAAGGTTTTTTTTCTAGCAAAACAGTGTTTTTGACACCCAAAATGTGCTTTTCTCGCCCAAAAGGTGCGTTTAGCAGTGAAAAAGTGGTGTTTTGGGCCAAAGAAAATTCTCAGCAAAATTCCAATTTTGTCAGCAAAAAACAGTTTTTTTGACCAAAAAGCACCTTTTCTCAGCCAAAACCCCATTTTTTTTCGCCAAAACGTCGTGTTTTTATCTTGTGAGGTCTTTTCAGGAGCAAAAAGTGGTGGTTTCAGCAAACAGGTCCTACCGTCAGCGAAAAACCTAGTTTTGGGAGCCAAAATGGCCATTTTTCAGTTTTTTGGGCTAAAAAGGTTTTTTTTCTAGCAAAACAGTGTTTTTGACATCCAAAATGTGCTTTTCTCGCCCAAAAGGTGCGTTTAGCAGTGAAAAAGTGGTGTTTTGGGCCAAAGAAAATTCTCAGCAAAATTCCAATTTTGTCAGCAAAAAACAGTTTTTTTGACCAAAAAGCACCTTTTCTCAGCCAAAACCCCATTTTTTTTCGCCAAAACGTCGTGTTTTTATCTTGTGAGGTCTTTTGAGGAGCAAAAAGTGGTGGTTTCAGCAAACAGGTCCTACCGTCAGCGAAAAACCTAGTTTTGAGAGCCAAAATGGCCATTTTTCAGTTTTTTGGGCTAAAAAGGTTTTTTTTCTAGCAAAACAGTGTTTTTGACACCCAAAATGTGCTTTTCTCGCCCAAAAGGTGCGTTTAGCAGTGAAAAAGTGGTGTTTTGGGCCAAAGAAAATTCTCAGCAAAATTCCAATTTTGTCAGCAAAAAACAGTTTTTTGGACCAAAAAGCACCTTTTCTCAGCCAAAACCCCATTTTTTTTCGCCAAAACGTCGTGTTTTTATCTTGTGAGGTCTTTTCAGGAGCAAAAAGTGGTGGTTTCAGCAAACAGGTCCTACCGTCAGCGAAAAACCTAGTTTTGAGAGCCAAAATGGCCATTTTTCAGTTTTTTGGGCTAAAAAGCTTTTTTTTCTAGCAAAACAGTGTTTTTGACACCCAAAATGTGCTTTTCTCGCCCAAAAGGTGCGTTTAGCAGTGAAAAAGTGGTGTTTTGGGCCAAAGAAAATTCTCAGCAAAATTCCAATTTTGTCAGCAAAAAACAGTTTTTTTGACCAAAAAGCACCTTTTCTCAGCCAAAAACCCATTTTTTTTCGCCAAAACGTCGTGTTTTTATCTTGTGAGGTCTTTTCAGGAGCAAAAAGTGGTGGTTTCAGCAAACAGGTCCTACCGTCAGCGAAAAACCTAGTTTTGAGAGCCAAAATGGCCATTTTTCAGTTTTTTGGGCTAAAAAGGTTTTTTTTCTAGCAAAACAGTGTTTTTGACACCCAAAATGTGCTTTTCTCGCCCAAAAGGTGCGTTTAGCAGTGAAAAAGTGGTGTTTTGGGCCAAAGAAAATTCTCAGCAAAATTCCAATTTTGTCAGCAAAAAACAGTTTTTTTGACCAAAAAGCACCTTTTCTCAGCCAAAACCCCATTTTTTTTCGCCAAAACGTCGTGTTTTTATCTTGTGAGGTCTTTTCAGGAGCAAAAAGTGGTGGTTTCAGCAAACAGGTCCTACCGTCAGCGAAAAACCTAGTTTTGAGAGCCAAAATGGCCATTTTTCACTTTTTTGGGCTAAAAAGGTTTTTTTTCTAGCAAAACAGTGTTTTTGACACCCAAAATGTGCTTTTCTCGCCCAAAAGGTGCGTTTAGCAGTGAAAAAGTGGTGTTTTGGGCCAAAGAAAATTCTCAGCAAAATTCCAATTTTGTCAGCAAAAAACAGTTTTTTTGACCAAAAAGCACCTTTTCTCAGCCAAAAACCCATTTTTGTTCGCCAAAACGTCGTGTTTTTATCTTGTGAGGTCTTTTCAGGAGCAAAAAGTGGTGGTTTCAGCAAACAGGTCCTACCGTCAGCGAAAAACCTAGTTTTGAGAGCCAAAATGGCCATTGTTCAGTTTTTTGGGCTAAAAAGGTTTTTTTTCTAGCAAAACAGTGTTTTTGACACCCAAAATGTGCTTTTCTCGCCCAAAAGGTGCGTTTAGCAGTGAAAAAGTGGTGTTTTGGGCCAAAGAAAATTCTCAGCAAAATTCCAATTTTGTCAGCAAAAAACAGTTTTTTGGACCAAAAAGCACCTTTTCTCAGCCAAAACCCCATTTTTTTTTCGCCAAAACGTCGTGTTTTTATCTTGTGAGGTCTTTTCAGGAGCAAAAAGTGGTGGTTTCAGCAAACAGGTCCTACCGTCAGCGAAAAACCTAGTTTTGAGAGCCAAAATGGCCATTGTTCAGTTTTTTGGGCTAAAAAGGTTTTTTTTCTAGCAAAACAGTGTTTTTGACACCCAAAATGTGCTTTTCTCGCCCAAAAGGTGCGTTTAGCAGTGAAAAAGTGGTGTTTTGGGCCAAAGAAAATTCTCAGCAAAATTCCAATTTTGTCAGCAAAAAACAGTTTTTTGGACCAAAAAGCACCTTTTCTCAGCCAAAACCCCATTTTTTTTCGCCAAAACGTCGTGTTTTTATCTTGTGAGGTCTTTTCAGGAGCAAAAAGTGGTGGTTTCAGCAAACAGGTCCTACCGTCAGCGAAAAACCTAGTTTTGAGAGCCAAAATGGCCATTTTTCAGTTTTTTGGGCTAAAAAGCTTTTTTTTCTAGCAAAACAGTGTTTTTGACACCCAAAATGTGCTTTTCTCGCCCAAAAGGTGCGTTTAGCAGTGAAAAAGTGGTGTTTTGGGCCAAAGAAAATTCTCAGCAAAATTCCAATTTTGTCAGCAAAAAACAGTTTTTTTGACCAAAAAGCACCTTTTCTCAGCCAAAACCCCATTTTTTTTTCGCCAAAACGTCGTGTTTTTATCTTGTGAGGTCTTTTGAGGAGCAAAAAGTGGTGGTTTCAGCAAACAGGTCCTACCGTCAGCGAAAAACCTAGTTTTGAGAGCCAAAATGGCCATTTTTCAGTTTTTTGGGCTAAAAAGGTTTTTTTTCTAGCAAAACAGTGTTTTTGACACCCAAAATGTGCTTTTCTCGCCCAAAAGGTGCGTTTAGCAGTGAAAAAGTGGTGTTTTGGGCCAAAGAAAATTCTCAGCAAAATTCCAATTTTGTCAGCAAAAAACAGTTTTTTGGACCAAAAAGCACCTTTTCTCAGCCAAAACCCCATTTTTTTTCGCCAAAACGTCGTGTTTTTATCTTGTGAGGTCTTTTCAGGAGCAAAAAGTGGTGGTTTCAGCAAACAGGTCCTACCGTCAGCGAAAAACCTAGTTTTGAGAGCCAAAATGGCCATTTTTCAGTTTTTTGGGCTAAAAAGGTTTTTTTTCTAGCAAAACAGTGTTTTTGACACCCAAAATGTGCTTTTCTCGCCCAAAAGGTGCGTTTAGCAGTGAAAAAGTGGTGTTTTGGGCCAAAGAAAATTCTCAGCAAAATTCCAATTTTGTCAGCAAAAAACAGTTTTTTTGACCAAAAAGCACCTTTTCTCAGCCAAAACCCCATTTTTTTTCGCCAAAACGTCGTGTTTTTATCTTGTGAGGTCTTTTCAGGAGCAAAAAGTGGTGGTTTCAGCAAACAGGTCCTACCGTCAGCGAAAAACCTAGTTTTGAGAGCCAAAATGGCCATTTTTCAGTTTTTTGGGCTAAAAAGGTTTTTTTTCTAGCAAAACAGTGTTTTTGACACCCAAAATGTGCTTTTCTCGCCCAAAAGGTGCGTTTAGCAGTGAAAAAGTGGTGTTTTGGGCCAAAGAAAATTCTCAGCAAAATTCCAATTTTGTCAGCAAAAAACAGTTTTTTTGGACCAAAAAGCACCTTTTCTCAGCCAAAACCCCATTTTTTTTCGCCAAAACGTCGTGTTTTTATCTTGTGAGGTCTTTTCAGGAGCAAAAAGTGGTGGTTTCAGCAAACAGGTCCTACCGTCAGCGAAAAACCTAGTTTTGAGAGCCAAAATGGCCATTTTTCAGTTTTTTGGGCTAAAAAGGTTTTTTTTCTAGCAAAACAGTGTTTTTGACACCCAAAATGTGCTTTTCTCGCCCAAAAGGTGCGTTTAGCAGTGAAAAAGTGGTGTTTTGGGCCAAAGAAAATTCTCAGCAAAATTCCAATTTTGTCAGCAAAAAACAGTTTTTTGGACCAAAAAGCACCTTTTCTCAGCCAAAACCCCATTTTTTTTCGCCAAAACGTCGTGTTTTTATCTTGTGAGGTCTTTTCAGGAGCAAAAAGTGGTGGTTTCAGCAAACAGGTCCTACCGTCAGCGAAAAACCTAGTTTTGAGAGCCAAAATGGCCATTTTTCAGTTTTTTGGGCTAAAAAGGTTTTTTTTCTAGCAAAACAGTGTTTTTGACACCCAAAATGTGCTTTTCTCGCCCAAAAGGTGCGTTTAGCAGTGAAAAAGTGGTGTTTTGGGCCAAAGAAAATTCTCAGCAAAATTCCAATTTTGTCAGCAAAAAACAGTTTTTTTGACCAAAAAGCACCTTTTCTCAGCCAAAACCCCATTTTTTTTCGCCAAAACGTCGTGTTTTTATCTTGTGAGGTCTTTTCAGGAGCAAAAAGTGGTGGTTTCAGCAAACAGGTCCTACCGTCAGCGAAAAACCTAGTTTTGAGAGCCAAAATGGCCATTTTTCAGTTTTTTGGGCTAAAAAGGTTTTTTTTCTAGCAAAACAGTGTTTTTGACACCCAAAATGTGCTTTTCTCGCCCAAAAGGTGCGTTTAGCAGTGAAAAAGTGGTGTTTTGGGCCAAAGAAAATTCTCAGCAAAATTCCAATTTTGTCAGCAAAAAACAGTTTTTTGGACCAAAAAGCACCTTTTCTCAGCCAAAACCCCATTTTTTTTCGCCAAAACGTCGTGTTTTTATCTTGTGAGGTCTTTTCAGGAGCAAAAAGTGGTGGTTTCAGCAAACAGGTCCTACCGTCAGCGAAAAACCTAGTTTTGAGAGCCAAAATGGCCATTTTTCAGTTTTTTGGGCTAAAAAGGTTTTTTTTCTAGCAAAACAGTGTTTTTGACACCCAAAATGTGCTTTTCTCGCCCAAAAGGTGCGTTTAGCAGTGAAAAAGTGGTGTTTTGGGCCAAAGAAAATTCTCAGCAAAATTCCAATTTTGTCAGCAAAAAACAGTTTTTTTGACCAAAAAGCACCTTTTCTCAGCCAAAACCCCATTTTTTTTCGCCAAAACGTCGTGTTTTTATCTTGTGAGGTCTTTTCAGGAGC
Organism: Anthopleura xanthogrammica; assembly: GCA_964019055.1. Lineage (NCBI taxonomy): Eukaryota > Metazoa > Cnidaria > Anthozoa > Actiniaria > Actiniidae > Anthopleura > Anthopleura xanthogrammica. Next base: position 90,091 of record CAXHSA010000070.1, read on the forward strand.
AAAAAGTGGTGGTTTCAGCAAACAGGTCCTACCGTCAGCGAAAAACCTAGTTTTGGGAGCCAAAATGGCCATTTTTCAGTTTTTTGGGCTAAAAAGGTTTTTTTTCTAGCAAAACAGTGTTTTTGACATCCAAAATGTGCTTTTCTCGCCCAAAAGGTGCGTTTAGCAGTGAAAAAGTGGTGTTTTGGGCCAAAGAAAATTCTCAGCAAAATTCCAATTTTGTCAGCAAAAAACAGTTTTTTTGACCAAAAAGCACCTTTTCTCAGCCAAAACCCCATTTTTTTTCGCCAAAACGTCGTGTTTTTATCTTGTGAGGTCTTTTGAGGAGCAAAAAGTGGTGGTTTCAGCAAACAGGTCCTACCGTCAGCGAAAAACCTAGTTTTGAGAGCCAAAATGGCCATTTTTCAGTTTTTTGGGCTAAAAAGGTTTTTTTTCTAGCAAAACAGTGTTTTTGACACCCAAAATGTGCTTTTCTCGCCCAAAAGGTGCGTTTAGCAGTGAAAAAGTGGTGTTTTGGGCCAAAGAAAATTCTCAGCAAAATTCCAATTTTGTCAGCAAAAAACAGTTTTTTGGACCAAAAAGCACCTTTTCTCAGCCAAAACCCCATTTTTTTTCGCCAAAACGTCGTGTTTTTATCTTGTGAGGTCTTTTCAGGAGCAAAAAGTGGTGGTTTCAGCAAACAGGTCCTACCGTCAGCGAAAAACCTAGTTTTGAGAGCCAAAATGGCCATTTTTCAGTTTTTTGGGCTAAAAAGGTTTTTTTTCTAGCAAAACAGTGTTTTTGACACCCAAAATGTGCTTTTCTCGCCCAAAAGGTGCGTTTAGCAGTGAAAAAGTGGTGTTTTGGGCCAAAGAAAATTCTCAGCAAAATTCCAATTTTGTCAGCAAAAAACAGTTTTTTGGACCAAAAAGCACCTTTTCTCAGCCAAAACCCCATTTTTTTTCGCCAAAACGTCGTGTTTTTATCTTGTGAGGTCTTTTCAGGAGCAAAAAGTGGTGGTTTCAGCAAACAGGTCCTACCGTCAGCGAAAAACCTAGTTTTGAGAGCCAAAATGGCCATTTTTCAGTTTTTTGGGCTAAAAAGGTTTTTTTTCTAGCAAAACAGTGTTTTTGACACCCAAAATGTGCTTTTCTCGCCCAAAAGGTGCGTTTAGCAGTGAAAAAGTGGTGTTTTGGGCCAAAGAAAATTCTCAGCAAAATTCCAATTTTGTCAGCAAAAAACAGTTTTTTGGACCAAAAAGCACCTTTTCTCAGCCAAAACCCCATTTTTTTTCGCCAAAACGTCGTGTTTTTATCTTGTGAGGTCTTTTGAGGAGCAAAAAGTGGTGGTTTCAGCAAACAGGTCCTACCGTCAGCGAAAAACCTAGTTTTGAGAGCCAAAATGGCCATTTTTCAGTTTTTTGGGCTAAAAAGGTTTTTTTTCTAGCAAAACAGTGTTTTTGACACCCAAAATGTGCTTTTCTCGCCCAAAAGGTGCGTTTAGCAGTGAAAAAGTGGTGTTTTGGGCCAAAGAAAATTCTCAGCAAAATTCCAATTTTGTCAGCAAAAAACAGTTTTTTTGACCAAAAAGCACCTTTTCTCAGCCAAAACCCCATTTTTTTTCGCCAAAACGTCGTGTTTTTATCTTGTGAGGTCTTTTCAGGAGCAAAAAGTGGTGGTTTCAGCAAACAGGTCCTACCGTCAGCGAAAAACCTAGTTTTGAGAGCCAAAATGGCCATTTTTCAGTTTTTTGGGCTAAAAAGGTTTTTTTTCTAGCAAAACAGTGTTTTTGACACCCAAAATGTGCTTTTCTCGCCCAAAAGGTGCGTTTAGCAGTGAAAAAGTGGTGTTTTGGGCCAAAGAAAATTCTCAGCCAAAACCCCATTTTTTTTCGCCAAAACGTCGTGTTTTTATCTTGTGAGGTCTTTTCAGGAGCAAAAAGTGGTGGTTTCAGCAAACAGGTCCTACCGTCAGCGAAAAACCTAGTTTTGAGAGCCAAAATGGCCATTTTTCAGTTTTTTGGGCTAAAAAGGTTTTTTTTCTAGCAAAACAGTGTTTTTGACACCCAAAATGTGCTTTTCTCGCCCAAAAGGTGCGTTTAGCAGTGAAAAAGTGGTGTTTTGGGCCAAAGAAAATTCTCAGCAAAATTCCAATTTTGTCAGCAAAAAACAGTTTTTTTGACCAAAAAGCACCTTTTCTCAGCCAAAACCCCATTTTTTTTCGCCAAAACGTCGTGTTTTTATCTTGTGAGGTCTTTTCAGGAGCAAAAAGTGGTGGTTTCAGCAAACAGGTCCTACCGTCAGCGAAAAACCTAGTTTTGGGAGCCAAAATGGCCATTTTTCAGTTTTTTGGGCTAAAAAGGTTTTTTTTCTAGCAAAACAGTGTTTTTGACATCCAAAATGTGCTTTTCTCGCCCAAAAGGTGCGTTTAGCAGTGAAAAAGTGGTGTTTTGGGCCAAAGAAAATTCTCAGCAAAATTCCAATTTTGTCAGCAAAAAACAGTTTTTTTGACCAAAAAGCACCTTTTCTCAGCCAAAACCCCATTTTTTTTCGCCAAAACGTCGTGTTTTTATCTTGTGAGGTCTTTTGAGGAGCAAAAAGTGGTGGTTTCAGCAAACAGGTCCTACCGTCAGCGAAAAACCTAGTTTTGAGAGCCAAAATGGCCATTTTTCAGTTTTTTGGGCTAAAAAGGTTTTTTTTCTAGCAAAACAGTGTTTTTGACACCCAAAATGTGCTTTTCTCGCCCAAAAGGTGCGTTTAGCAGTGAAAAAGTGGTGTTTTGGGCCAAAGAAAATTCTCAGCAAAATTCCAATTTTGTCAGCAAAAAACAGTTTTTTGGACCAAAAAGCACCTTTTCTCAGCCAAAACCCCATTTTTTTTCGCCAAAACGTCGTGTTTTTATCTTGTGAGGTCTTTTCAGGAGCAAAAAGTGGTGGTTTCAGCAAACAGGTCCTACCGTCAGCGAAAAACCTAGTTTTGAGAGCCAAAATGGCCATTTTTCAGTTTTTTGGGCTAAAAAGGTTTTTTTTCTAGCAAAACAGTGTTTTTGACACCCAAAATGTGCTTTTCTCGCCCAAAAGGTGCGTTTAGCAGTGAAAAAGTGGTGTTTTGGGCCAAAGAAAATTCTCAGCAAAATTCCAATTTTGTCAGCAAAAAACAGTTTTTTTGACCAAAAAGCACCTTTTCTCAGCCAAAACCCCATTTTTTTTCGCCAAAACGTCGTGTTTTTATCTTGTGAGGTCTTTTCAGGAGCAAAAAGTGGTGGTTTCAGCAAACAGGTCCTACCGTCAGCGAAAAACCTAGTTTTGAGAGCCAAAATGGCCATTTTTCAGTTTTTTGGGCTAAAAAGGTTTTTTTTCTAGCAAAACAGTGTTTTTGACACCCAAAATGTGCTTTTCTCGCCCAAAAGGTGCGTTTAGCAGTGAAAAAGTGGTGTTTTGGGCCAAAGAAAATTCTCAGCAAAATTCCAATTTTGTCAGCAAAAAACAGTTTTTTGGACCAAAAAGCACCTTTTCTCAGCCAAAACCCCATTTTTTTTCGCCAAAACGTCGTGTTTTTATCTTGTGAGGTCTTTTCAGGAGCAAAAAGTGGTGGTTTCAGCAAACAGGTCCTACCGTCAGCGAAAAACCTAGTTTTGAGAGCCAAAATGGCCATTTTTCAGTTTTTTGGGCTAAAAAGGTTTTTTTTCTAGCAAAACAGTGTTTTTGACACCCAAAATGTGCTTTTCTCGCCCAAAAGGTGCGTTTAGCAGTGAAAAAGTGGTGTTTTGGGCCAAAGAAAATTCTCAGCAAAATTCCAATTTTGTCAGCAAAAAACAGTTTTTTTGACCAAAAAGCACCTTTTCTCAGCCAAAACCCCATTTTTTGTCGCCAAAACGTCGTGTTTTTATCTTGTGAGGTCTTTTCAGGAGCAAAAAGTGGTGGTTTCAGCAAACAGGTCCTACCGTCAGCGAAAAACCTAGTTTTGGGAGCCAAAATGGCCATTTTTCAGTTTTTTGGGCTAAAAAGGTTTTTTTTCTAGCAAAACAGTGTTTTTGACATCCAAAATGTGCTTTTCTCGCCCAAAAGGTGCGTTTAGCAGTGAAAAAGTGGTGTTTTGGGCCAAAGAAAATTCTCAGCAAAATTCCAATTTTGTCAGCAAAAAACAGTTTTTTTGACCAAAAAGCACCTTTTCTCAGCCAAAACCCCATTTTTTTTCGCCAAAACGTCGTGTTTTTATCTTGTGAGGTCTTTTGAGGAGCAAAAAGTGGTGGTTTCAGCAAACAGGTCCTACCGTCAGCGAAAAACCTAGTTTTGAGAGCCAAAATGGCCATTTTTCAGTTTTTTGGGCTAAAAAGGTTTTTTTTCTAGCAAAACAGTGTTTTTGACACCCAAAATGTTTTTTTCTCGCCCAAAAGGTGCGTTTAGCAGTGAAAAAGTGGTGTTTTGGGCCAAAGAAAATTCTCAGCAAAATTCCAATTTTGTCAGCAAAAAACAGTTTTTTTGACCAAAAAGCACCTTTTCTCAGCCAAAACCCCATTTTTTTTCGCCAAAACGTCGTGTTTTTATCTTGTGAGGTCTTTTCAGGAGCAAAAAGTGGTGGTTTCAGCAAACAGGTCCTACCGTCAGCGAAAAACCTAGTTTTGAGAGCCAAAATGGCCATTTTTCAGTTTTTTGGGCTAAAAAGGTTTTTTTTTTCTAGCAAAACAGTGTTTTTGACACCCAAAATGTGCTTTTCTCGCCCAAAAGGTGCGTTTAGCAGTGAAAAAGTGGTGTTTTGGGCCAAAGAAAATTCTCAGCAAAATTCCAATTTTGTCAGCAAAAAACAGTTTTTTTGACCAAAAAGCTCCTTTTCTCAGCCAAAACCCCATTTTTTTTCGCCAAAACGTCGTGTTTTTATCTTGTGAGGTCTTTTCAGGAGCAAAAAGTGGTGGTTTCAGCAAACAGGTCCTACCGTCAGCGAAAAACCTAGTTTTGAGAGCCAAAATGGCCATTTTTCAGTTTTTTGGGCTAAAAAGGTTTTTTTTTTCTAGCAAAACAGTGTTTTTGACACCCAAAATGTGCTTTTCTCGCCCAAAAGGTGCGTTTAGCAGTGAAAAAGTGGTGTTTTGGGCCAAAGAAAATTCTCAGCAAAATTCCAATTTTGTCAGCAAAAAACAGTTTTTTGGACCAAAAAGCACCTTTTCTCAGCCAAAACCCAATTTTTTTTCGCCAAAACGTCGTGTTTTTATCTTGTGAGGTCTTTTCAGGAGCAAAAAGTGGTGGTTTCAGCAAACAGGTCCTACCGTCAGCGAAAAACCTAGTTTTGAGAGCCAAAATGGCCATTTTTCAGTTTTTTGGGCTAAAAAGGTTTTTTTTCTAGCAAAACAGTGTTTTTGACACCCAAAATGTGCTTTTCTCGCCCAAAAGGTGCGTTTAGCAGTGAAAAAGTGGTGTTTTGGGCCAAAGAAAATTCTCAGCAAAATTCCAATTTTGTCAGCAAAAAACAGTTTTTTTGACCAAAAAGCACCTTTTCTCAGCCAAAACCCCATTTTTTTTCGCCAAAACGTCGTGTTTTTATCTTGTGAGGTCTTTTCAGGAGCAAAAAGTGGTGGTTTCAGCAAACAGGTCCTACCGTCAGCGAAAAACCTAGTTTTGAGAGCCAAAATGGCCATTTTTCAGTTTTTTGGGCTAAAAAGGTTTTTTTTCTAGCAAAACAGTGTTTTTGACACCCAAAATGTGCTTTTCTCGCCCAAAAGGTGCGTTTAGCAGTGAAAAAGTGGTGTTTTGGGTCAAAGAAAATTCTCAGCAAAATTCCAATTTTGTCAGCAAAAAACAGTTTTTTTGACCAAAAAGCACCTTTTCTCAGCCAAAACCCCATTTTTTTTCGCCAAAACGTCGTGTTTTTATCTTGTGAGGTCTTTTCAGGAGCAAAAAGTGGTGGTTTCAGCAAACAGGTCCTACCGTCAGCGAAAAACCTAGTTTTGAGAGCCAAAATGGCCATTTTTCAGTTTTTTGGGCTAAAAAGGTTTTTTTTCTAGCAAAACAGTGTTTTTGACACCCAAAATGTGCTTTTCTCGCCCAAAAGGTGCGTTTAGCAGTGAAAAAGTGGTGTTTTGGGCCAAAGAAAATTCTCAGCAAAATTCCAATTTTGTCAGCAAAAAACAGTTTTTTTGACCAAAAAGCACCTTTTCTCAGCCAAAACCCCATTTTTTTTCGCCAAAACGTCGTGTTTTTATCTTGTGAGGTCTTTTCAGGAGCAAAAAGTGGTGGTTTCAGCAAACAGGTCCTACCGTCAGCGAAAAACCTAGTTTTGAGAGCCAAAATGGCCATTTTTCAGTTTTTTGGGCTAAAAAGGTTTTTTTTCTAGCAAAACAGTGTTTTTGACACCCAAAATGTGCTTTTCTCGCCAAAAAGGTGCGTTTAGCAGTGAAAAAGTGGTGTTTTGGGTCAAAGAAAATTCTCAGCAAAATTCCAATTTTGTCAGCAAAAAACAGTTTTTTTGACCAAAAAGCACCTTTTCTCAGCCAAAACCCCATTTTTTTTCGCCAAAACGTCGTGTTTTTATCTTGTGAGGTCTTTTCAGGAGCAAAAAGTGGTGGTTTCAGCAAACAGGTCCTACCGTCAGCGAAAAACCTAGTTTTGAGAGCCAAAATGGCCATTTTTCAGTTTTTTGGGCTAAAAAGGTTTTTTTTCTAGCAAAACAGTGTTTTTGACACCCAAAATGTGCTTTTCTCGCCCAAAAGGTGCGTTTAGCAGTGAAAAAGTGGTGTTTTGGGTCAAAGAAAATTCTCAGCAAAATTCCAATTTTGTCAGCAAAAAACAGTTTTTTTGACCAAAAAGCACCTTTTCTCAGCCAAAACCCCATTTTTTTTCGCCAAAACGTCGTGTTTTTATCTTGTGAGGTCTTTTGAGGAGCAAAAAGTGGTGGTTTCAGCAAACAGGTCCTACCGTCAGCGAAAAACCTAGTTTTGAGAGCCAAAATGGCCATTTTTCAGTTTTTTGGGCTAAAAAGGTTTTTTTTCTAGCAAAACAGTGTTTTTGACACCCAAAATGTGCTTTTCTCGCCCAAAAGGTGCGTTTAGCAGTGAAAAAGTGGTGTTTTGGGTCAAAGAAAATTCTCAGCAAAATTCCAATTTTGTCAGCAAAAAACAGTTTTTTGGACCAAAAAGCACCTTTTCTCAGCCAAAACCCCATTTTTTTTCGCCAAAACGTCGTGTTTTTATCTTGTGAGGTCTTTTGAGGAGCAAAAAGTGGTGGTTTCAGCAAACAGGTCCTACCGTCAGCGAAAAACCTAGTTTTGAGAGCCAAAATGGCCATTTTTCAGTTTTTTGGGCTAAAAAGGTTTTTTTTCTAGCAAAACAGTGTTTTTGACACCCAAAATGTGCTTTTCTCGCCCAAAAGGTGCGTTTAGCAGTGAAAAAGTGGTGTTTTGGGTCAAAGAAAATTCTCAGCAAAATTCCAATTTTGTCAGCAAAAAACAGTTTTTTGGACCAAAAAGCACCTTTTCTCAGCCAAAACCCCATTTTTTTTCGCCAAAACGTCGTGTTTTTATCTTGTGAGGTCTTTTCAGGAGCAAAAAGTGGTGGTTTCAGCAAACAGGTCCTACCGTCAGCGAAAAACCTAGTTTTGAGAGCCAAAATGGCCATTTTTCAGTTTTTTGGGCTAAAAAGGTTTTTTTTCTAGCAAAACAGTGTTTTTGACACCCAAAATGTGCTTTTCTCGCCCAAAAGGTGCGTTTAGCAGTGAAAAAGTGGTGTTTTGGGCCAAAGAAAATTCTCAGCAAAATTCCAATTTTGTCAGCAAAAAACAGTTTTTTGGACCAAAAAGCACCTTTTCTCAGCCAAAACCCCATTTTTTTTCGCCAAAACGTCGTGTTTTTATCTTGTGAGGTCTTTTCAGGAGCAAAAAGTGGTGGTTTCAGCAAACAGGTCCTACCGTCAGCGAAAAACCTAGTTTTGAGAGCCAAAATGGCCATTTTTCAGTTTTTTGGGCTAAAAAGGTTTTTTTTCTAGCAAAACAGTGTTTTTGACACCCAAAATGTGCTTTTCTCGCCCAAAAGGTGCGTTTAGCAGTGAAAAAGTGGTGTTTTGGGCCAAAGAAAATTCTCAGCAAAATTCCAATTTTGTCAGCAAAAAACAGTTTTTTTGACCAAAAAGCACCTTTTCTCAGCCAAAACCCCATTTTTTTTCGCCAAAACGTCGTGTTTTTATCTTGTGAGGTCTTTTCAGGAGCAAAAAGTGGTGGTTTCAGCAAACAGGTCCTACCGTCAGCGAAAAACCTAGTTTTGAGAGCCAAAATGGCCATTTTTCAGTTTTTTGGGCTAAAAAGGTTTTTTTTCTAGCAAAACAGTGTTTTTGACACCCAAAATGTGCTTTTCTCGCCCAAAAGGTGCGTTTAGCAGTGAAAAAGTGGTGTTTTGGGCCAAAGAAAATTCTCAGCAAAATTCCAATTTTGTCAGCAAAAAACAGTTTTTTTGACCAAAAAGCACCTTTTCTCAGCCAAAACCCCATTTTTTTTCGCCAAAACGTCGTGTTTTTATCTTGTGAGGTCTTTTCAGGAGCAAAAAGTGGTGGTTTCAGCAAACAGGTCCTACCGTCAGCGAAAAACCTAGTTTTGAGAGCCAAAATGGCCATTTTTCAGTTTTTTGGGCTAAAAAGGTTTTTTTTCTAGCAAAACAGTGTTTTTGACACCCAAAATGTGCTTTTCTCGCCCAAAAGGTGCGTTTAGCAGTGAAAAAGTGGTGTTTTGGGCCAAAGAAAATTCTCAGCAAAATTCCAATTTTGTCAGCAAAAAAACAGTTTTTTGGACCAAAAAGCACCTTTTCTCAGCCAAAACCCCATTTTTTTTCGCCAAAACGTCGTGTTTTTATCTTGTGAGGTCTTTTCAGGAGCAAAAAGTGGTGGTTTCAGCAAACAGGTCCTACCGTCAGCGAAAAACCTAGTTTTGAGAGCCAAAATGGCCATTTTTCAGTTTTTTGGGCTAAAAAGGTTTTTTTTCTAGCAAAACAGTGTTTTTGACACCCAAAATGTGCTTTTCTCGCCCAAAAGGTGCGTTTAGCAGTGAAAAAGTGGTGTTTTGGGCCAAAGAAAATTCTCAGCAAAATTCCAATTTTGTCAGCAAAAAACAGTTTTTTTGACCAAAAAGCACCTTTTCTCAGCCAAAACCCCATTTTTTTTTCGCCAAAACGTCGTGTTTTTATCTTGTGAGGTCTTTTCAGGAGCAAAAAGTGGTGGTTTCAGCAAACAGGTCCTACCGTCAGCGAAAAACCTAGTTTTGAGAGCCAAAATGGCCATTTTTCAGTTTTTTGGGCTAAAAAGGTTTTTTTTCTAGCAAAACAGTGTTTTTGACACCCAAAATGTGCGTTTCTCGCCCAAAAGGTGCGTTTAGCAGTGAAAAAGTGGTGTTTTGGGCCAAAGAAAATTCTCAGCCAAATTCCAATTTTGTCAGCAAAAAACAGTTTTTTTGACCAAAAAGCACCTTTTCTCAGCCAAAACCCCATTTTTTTTCGCCAAAACGTCGTGTTTTTATCTTGTGAGGTCTTTTCAGGAGCAAAAAGTGGTGGTTTCAGCAAACAGGTCCTACCGTCAGCGAAAAACCTAGTTTTGAGAGCCAAAATGGCCATTTTTCAGTTTTTTGGGCTAAAAAGGTTTTTTTTCTAGCAAAACAGTGTTTTTGACACCCAAAATGTGCTTTTCTCGCCCAAAAGGTGCGTTTAGCAGTGAAAAAGTGGTGTTTTGGGCCAAAGAAAATTCTCAGCAAAATTCCAATTTTGTCAGCAAAAAACAGTTTTTTTGACCAAAAAGCACCTTTTCTCAGCCAAAACCCCATTTTTTTTCGCCAAAACGTCGTGTTTTTATCTTGTGAGGTCTTTTCAGGAGCAAAAAGTGGTGGTTTCAGCAAACAGGTCCTACCGTCAGCGAAAAACCTAGTTTTGAGAGCCAAAATGGCCATTTTTCAGTTTTTTGGGCTAAAAAAGTTTTTTTTCTAGCAAAACAGTGTTTTTGACACCCAAAATGTGCTTTTCTCGCCCAAAAGGTGCGTTTAGCAGTGAAAAAGTGGTGTTTTGGGCCAAAGAAAATTCTCAGCAAAATTCCAATTTTGTCAGCAAAAAACAGTTTTTTTGACCAAAAAGCACCTTTTCTCAGCCAAAACCCCATTTTTTTTCGCCAAAACGTCGTGTTTTTATCTTGTGAGGTCTTTTCAGGAGCAAAAAGTGGTGGTTTCAGCAAACAGGTCCTACCGTCAGCGAAAAACCTAGTTTTGAGAGCCAAAATGGCCATTTTTCAGTTTTTTGGGCTAAAAAGGTTTTTTTTCTAGCAAAACAGTGTTTTTGACACCCAAAATGTGCTTTTCTCGCCCAAAAGGTGCGTTTAGCAGTGAAAAAGTGGTGTTTTGGGCCAAAGAAAATTCTCAGCAAAATTCCAATTTTGTCAGCAAAAAACAGTTTTTTTGACCAAAAAGCACCTTTTCTCAGCCAAAACCCCATTTTTTTTCGCCAAAACGTCGTGTTTTTATCTTGTGAGGTCTTTTCAGTAGCAAAAAGTGGTGGTTTCAGCAAACAGGTCCTACCGTCAGCGAAAAACCTAGTTTTGAGAGCCAAAATGGCCATTTTTCAGTTTTTTGGGCTAAAAAGGTTTTTTTTCTAGCAAAACAGTGTTTTTGACACCCAAAATGTGCTTTTCTCGCCCAAAAGGTGCGTTTAGCAGTGAAAAAGTGGTGTTTTGGGCCAAAGAAAATTCTCAGCAAAATTCCAATTTTGTCAGCAAAAAACAGTTTTTTTGACCAAAAAGCACCTTTTCTCAGCCAAAACCCCATTTTTTTTCGCCAAAACGTCGTGTTTTTATCTTGTGAGGTCTTTTCAGGAGCAAAAAGTGGTGGTTTCAGCAAACAGGTCCTACCGTCAGCGAAAAACCTAGTTTTGAGAGCCAAAATGGCCATTTTTCAGTTTTTTGGGCTAAAAAGGTTTTTTTTCTAGCAAAACAGTGTTTTTGACACCCAAAATGTGCTTTTCTCGCCCAAAAGGTGCGTTTAGCAGTGAAAAAGTGGTGTTTTGGGCCAAAGAAAATTCTCAGCAAAATTCCAATTTTGTCAGCAAAAAACAGTTTTTTTGACCAAAAAGCACCTTTTCTCAGCCAAAACCCCATTTTTTTTCGCCAAAACGTCGTGTTTTTATCTTGTGAGGTCTTTTCAGGAGCAAAAAGTGGTGGTTTCAGCAAACAGGTCCTACCGTCAGCGAAAAACCTAGTTTTGAGAGCCAAAATGGCCATTTTTCAGTTTTTTGGGCTAAAAAGGTTTTTTTTCTAGCAAAACAGTGTTTTTGACACCCAAAATGTGCTTTTCTCGCCCAAAAGGTGCGTTTAGCAGTGAAAAAGTGGTGTTTTGGGCCAAAGAAAATTCTCAGCAAAATTCCAATTTTGTCAGCAAAAAACAGTTTTTTTGACCAAAAAGCACCTTTTCTCAGCCAAAACCCCATTTTTTTTCGCCAAAACGTCGTGTTTTTATCTTGTGAGGTCTTTTCAGGAGCAAAAAGTGGTGGTTTCAGCAAACAGGTCCTACCGTCAGCGAAAAACCTAGTTTTGAGAGCCAAAATGGCCATTTTTCAGTTTTTTGGGCTAAAAAGGTTTTTTTTCTAGCAAAACAGTGTTTTTGACACCCAAAATGTGCTTTTCTCGCCCAAAAGGTGCGTTTAGCAGTGAAAAAGTGGTGTTTTGGGCCAAAGAAAATTCTCAGCAAAATTCCAATTTTGTCAGCAAAAAACAGTTTTTTTGACCAAAAAGCACCTTTTCTCAGCCAAAACCCCATTTTTTTTCGCCAAAACGTCGTGTTTTTATCTTGTGAGGTCTTTTCAGGAGCAAAAAGTGGTGGTTTCAGCAAACAGGTCCTACCGTCAGCGAAAAACCTAGTTTTGAGAGCCAAAATGGCCATTTTTCAGTTTTTTGGGCTAAAAAGGTTTTTTTTCTAGCAAAACAGTGTTTTTGACACCCAAAATGTGCTTTTCTCGCCCAAAAGGTGCGTTTAGCAGTGAAAAAGTGGTGTTTTGGGCCAAAGAAAATTCTCAGCAAAATTCCAATTTTGTCAGCAAAAAACAGTTTTTTTGACCAAAAAGCACCTTTTCTCAGCCAAAACCCCATTTTTTTTCGCCAAAACGTCGTGTTTTTATCTTGTGAGGTCTTTTCAGGAGCAAAAAGTGGTGGTTTCAGCAAACAGGTCCTACCGTCAGCGAAAAACCTAGTTTTGAGAGCCAAAATGGCCATTTTTCAGTTTTTTGGGCTAAAAAGGTTTTTTTTCTAGCAAAACAGTGTTTTTGACACCCAAAATGTGCTTTTCTCGCCCAAAAGGTGCGTTTAGCAGTGAAAAAGTGGTGTTTTGGGCCAAAGAAAATTCTCAGCAAAATTCCAATTTTGTCAGCAAAAAACAGTTTTTTTGACCAAAAAGCACCTTTTCTCAGCCAAAACCCCATTTTTTTTCGCCAAAACGTCGTGTTTTTATCTTGTGAGGTCTTTTCAGGAGCAAAAAGTGGTGGTTTCAGCAAACAGGTCCTACCGTCAGCGAAAAACCTAGTTTTGAGAGCCAAAATGGCCATTTTTCAGTTTTTTGGGCTAAAAAGGTTTTTTTTCTAGCAAAACAGTGTTTTTGACACCCAAAATGTGCTTTTCTCGCCCAAAAGGTGCGTTTAGCAGTGAAAAAGTGGTGTTTTGGGCCAAAGAAAATTCTCAGCAAAATTCCAATTTTGTCAGCAAAAAACAGTTTTTTTGACCAAAAAGCACCTTTTCTCAGCCAAAACCCCATTTTTTTTCGCCAAAACGTCGTGTTTTTATCTTGTGAGGTCTTTTCAGGAGCAAAAAGTGGTGGTTTCAGCAAACAGGTCCTACCGTCAGCGAAAAACCTAGTTTTGAGAGCCAAAATGGCCATTTTTCAGTTTTTTGGGCTAAAAAGGTTTTTTTTCTAGCAAAACAGTGTTTTTGACACCCAAAATGTGCTTTTCTCGCCCAAAAGGTGCGTTTAGCAGTGAAAAAGTGGTGTTTTGGGCCAAAGAAAATTCTCAGCAAAATTCCAATTTTGTCAGCAAAAACAGTTTTTTTGACCAAAAAGCACCTTTTCTCAGCCAAAACCCCATTTTTTTTCGCCAAAACGTCGTGTTTTTATCTTGTGAGGTCTTTTCAGGAGCAAAAAGTGGTGGTTTCAGCAAACAGGTCCTACCGTCAGCGAAAAACCTAGTTTTGAGAGCCAAAATGGCCATTTTTCAGTTTTTTGGGCTAAAAAGGTTTTTTTTCTAGCAAAACAGTGTTTTTGACACCCAAAATGTGCTTTTCTCGCCCAAAAGGTGCGTTTAGCAGTGAAAAAGTGGTGTTTTGGGCCAAAGAAAATTCTCAGCAAAATTCCAATTTTGTCAGCAAAAAACAGTTTTTTTGACCAAAAAGCACCTTTTCTCAGCCAAAACCCCATTTTTTTTCGCCAAAACGTCGTGTTTTTATCTTGTGAGGTCTTTTCAGGAGCAAAAAGTGGTGGTTTCAGCAAACAGGTCCTACCGTCAGCGAAAAACCTAGTTTTGAGAGCCAAAATGGCCATTTTTCAGTTTTTTGGGCTAAAAAGGTTTTTTTTCTAGCAAAACAGTGTTTTTGACACCCAAAATGTGCTTTTCTCGCCCAAAAGGTGCGTTTAGCAGTGAAAAAGTGGTGTTTTGGGCCAAAGAAAATTCTCAGCAAAATTCCAATTTTGTCAGCAAAAAACAGTTTTTTTGACCAAAAAGCACCTTTTCTCAGCCAAAACCCCATTTTTTTTCGCCAAAACGTCGTGTTTTTATCTTGTGAGGTCTTTTCAGGAGCAAAAAGTGGTGGTTTCAGCAAACAGGTCCTACCGTCAGCGAAAAACCTAGTTTTGAGAGCCAAAATGGCCATTTTTCAGTTTTTTGGGCTAAAAAGGTTTTTTTTCTAGCAAAACAGTGTTTTTGACACCCAAAATGTGCTTTTCTCGCCCAAAAGGTGCGTTTAGCAGTGAAAAAGTGGTGTTTTGGGCCAAAGAAAATTCTCAGCAAAATTCCAATTTTGTCAGCAAAAAACAGTTTTTTGGACCAAAAAGCACCTTTTCTCAGCCAAAACCCCATTTTTTTTCGCCAAAACGTCGTGTTTTTATCTTGTGAGGTCTTTTCAGGAGCAAAAAGTGGTGGTTTCAGCAAACAGGTCCTACCGTCAGCGAAAAACCTAGTTTTGAGAGCCAAAATGGCCATTTTTCAGTTTTTTGGGCTAAAAAGGTTTTTTTTCTAGCAAAACAGTGTTTTTGACACCCAAAATGTGCTTTTCTCGCCCAAAAGGTGCGTTTAGCAGTGAAAAAGTGGTGTTTTGGGCCAAAGAAAATTCTCAGCAAAATTCCAATTTTGTCAGCAAAAAACAGTTTTTTTGACCAAAAAGCACCTTTTCTCAGCCAAAACCCCATTTTTTTTCGCCAAAACGTCGTGTTTTTATCTTGTGAGGTCTTTTCAGGAGCAAAAAGTGGTGGTTTCAGCAAACAGGTCCTACCGTCAGCGAAAAACCTAGTTTTGAGAGCCAAAATGGCCATTTTTCAGTTTTTTGGGCTAAAAAGGTTTTTTTTCTAGCAAAACAGTGTTTTTGACACCCAAAATGTGCTTTTCTCGCCCAAAAGGTGCGTTTAGCAGTGAAAAAGTGGTGTTTTGGGCCAAAGAAAATTCTCAGCAAAATTCCAATTTTGTCAGCAAAAAACAGTTTTTTTGACCAAAAAGCACCTTTTCTCAGCCAAAACCCCATTTTTTTTCGCCAAAACGTCGTGTTTTTATCTTGTGAGGTCTTTTCAGGAGCAAAAAGTGGTGGTTTCAGCAAACAGGTCCTACCGTCAGCGAAAAACCTAGTTTTGAGAGCCAAAATGGCCATTTTTCAGTTTTTTGGGCTAAAAAGGTTTTTTTTCTAGCAAAACAGTGTTTTTGACACCCAAAATGTGCTTTTCTCGCCCAAAAGGTGCGTTTAGCAGTGAAAAAGTGGTGTTTTGGGCCAAAGAAAATTCTCAGCAAAATTCCAATTTTGTCAGCAAAAAACAGTTTTTTTGACCAAAAAGCACCTTTTCTCAGCCAAAACCCCATTTTTTTTCGCCAAAACGTCGTGTTTTTATCTTGTGAGGTCTTTTCAGGAGCAAAAAGTGGTGGTTTCAGCAAACAGGTCCTACCGTCAGCGAAAAACCTAGTTTTGAGAGCCAAAATGGCCATTTTTCAGTTTTTTGGGCTAAAAAGGTTTTTTTTCTAGCAAAACAGTGTTTTTGACACCCAAAATGTGCTTTTCTCGCCCAAAAGGTGCGTTTAGCAGTGAAAAAGTGGTGTTTTGGGCCAAAGAAAATTCTCAGCAAAATTCCAATTTTGTCAGCAAAAAACAGTTTTTTTGACCAAAAAGCACCTTTTCTCAGCCAAAACCCCATTTTTTTTCGCCAAAACGTCGTGTTTTTATCTTGTGAGGTCTTTTCAGGAGCAAAAAGTGGTGGTTTCAGCAAACAGGTCCTACCGTCAGCGAAAAACCTAGTTTTGAGAGCCAAAATGGCCATTTTTCAGTTTTTTGGGCTAAAAAGGTTT